>NJDC01000989.1:45196-66891 GCA_002245475.1 Calephelis virginiensis
TACAAAATATAATAAAACTTAAAAAAAGTATAAATTATCAGATCAGCTAGGCTTTCCTTTAAAAACTCCACCTAACTAGCAATGTCCCGCTAGCCTACTATCTCTTAACATGTCTTATTTTCTTAAAAGGTCATACTCCTAATGAAATAGCAATATTTTGCTTAGCCAAAAAAATCCAAAAGCGTCACAGGTTTTCCCTTTACTGTCTAAGTACGTAACGTGACTGTAATACATTTGAAGTAAGATGGAGATTACATTACAACATTCATCTCAAATACTTTCCATCTGTTTCATTACCCAAAAAAAATAAATAGAAGAATACAATAAGCCAGACGAAATATTAATTAAAACAAAACATAAAACCAATGCTTGAAACAAAACAATGTAAAAGCTTTTCATTCAAAATTTCATTCGCGTGGCTATTTATGTAACGCAAATTAAATTGAATCACAGTTTTGTATGAAAGTCACGAAAAACGAAACGTGACCTTTTATTATTGACTTTTTATAGGTTCTCTAACTTTCGCCGCGCTCGGCTACGTGGGTTGCACATGCCGCCTGTAGTTGGAGAATTAAAAAATCAGCTCCTTTCAATTCGCAAAAAAATAGAAAATCTGTATTTTCAATTTTTTAACAAAAATAACGTTGCCGGGATTAAATTGTGCCCCGTTAGCGCTAGCCTTGCCACCTATCGCATTGTGAGACTTATTCCCGGTTCCTATATTCAAGAAACGAGACGTTTTGATGGCAGTATTTTAAACGCTTAGTTAGATTTCTTACAACGGTCGCTCGTTTTCGATAGTTAGCTCCGATTTTGTTTAAATATGAGTAACGCTTCGTTGCTTTTGAGCAAACTACAAATGGTTAAACATATGGATTACATTTCGTTTATCATAGGAACCGGGCATTAGTGTCTACGGCTAGTCGAGGATGCCCTGGTGGTGCCCCTGACAATCTCTTCAAGAATATGGGCATCCAGATACCTTAACTTTAAATACTTTTTTTTTAATATTCGTATCCGATTCGACGGTAGATAATGTGTAGACTTGTAAGTTTATCCCCGTGTTAGTCCCGGTCTCCTGTCAATAATAGACCGTCTGCCAGGCAGCTCGTAACAGACGAGCAAAGGTCAAACCCAGCTAGACTTATTTCTGTCGCCGTAATTACAATGTCATGTGCCGATTCGATTGAAGAGTAGTAGGCGGACTACACAATTGGCTTTACGCTGACCCTGCCCACAACAAATGCACCTACAACATGTATGCTGTCATAGGCAACGGCTTTCTGTTATAATCACTAAAACCGTGTGTATGTTGTGTGTAAGAAAAAAAGTACCACTACAATGGAGCAACAAACGTTCGAGTTATCGTCCGAAAAACATATGGATCTATTATATTTACATTTAGGAGCAATCCTAGTTTAGTTCGAAACTAATAAGACTAGAAATAATTATTTTCGACTAATTCAAAACATTGGTTTAGTACATTCATAAGATAAAATCCATTATTTTATGTAATAACTAGCTGTCCCGACGAAGTTCGTTCCACCCATTCTATTCGTATGGGAAAACTTAAAATATTGTTTTTCCTAGTTTTCCTTTCTTCTTTTAAACTTTCCCTGGACTTTTACAAATAACTCAAAACCAAAATTAGCCAAATCGGCCAACTGTTTTCTAGTTTTAGCGAGACTGATGAACAGCATTTTTCTTTTTATATATGAGAAGATAGCGAACAAATTAAATAGTTCTCCTGATAGTAAGAGACCAAGCGTAAGCTTATCACCATAAATGTTACAGGTGCTTTGTTTTACTGCGGCTGGGGTTTGCGCCCTACAGTACGTGCCACGTCTGAGACGCTTGTCATTATAGAGGTAGAAACAAAGAGGTGGATACCTACCAAGCAAGTTATTGTACAGCACTCTAACACCAATGCTATTGTTACCATATAGTCATCTAACCTATGCTAGATTCTTACGAGTTTCCAAAAAGGGAGCCAGAAGGTCTATTGTAGATAGCGAACCATCTCTGACACGGGGAAAATAAAAAAAAAAATCAAAAATCAAAAATATTTATTTCAGTACTAATTTACAATAAAATGTGGGTAGTTGATGGAGTCACCTTTTAAGTACGAGGTACTTGTGTTAGGCGACACCGCTCTTCCATTGTACAAATTTATTTTAAGCTTAAGCTAGGTGCACACTGGGTTAAGTATAAGTAAAATACCCGATTCTTTAAATTCATATTAAGAAGCAATCAGAGTTTAGTTCGGAAGTAACAAATTAAACTAGAGATCATTGTTTTGGACAATGTTAAAAAGGCAATTGGTCAGACCAACCAAACAAAACAATTGTGTTATTGTAACAATATATCGAGTACTTGGTCAAATGTCGTTTATACAATGCTCCTAAATCCAGTTTTACAGATTCAGGAAGGCCATTCGTAGGCTTATGCGACGCTTTTGTGTCTATATATCACCAAAAGCTTACGCTTGAACATTCATTTCGAATGAATGAACGTCTATACGTTAACGATAAAACATCGCTATCGCAAGCCTAGTCAGCGCCTCTGACGGGCGTTGAGAGAAAAAATAAAACTTTTAAAAAAGCATTTTTACTTTTGCCATGTTATAGAAAACTTAACAAATAATTGTAGAATCGTAATGACAAAAAAACTTCATTTTTTTGAGTGAGGTAGGTTTCAAAATGTAAATTGGGCTATGATTCATGAAAACGTATTCAGATTTAATTTATTCATATTTTCATATATATTACGTAATTTACAGATTGTCCCGTAGTTTTTTAATAGTTATTACCCATCATAACGATACTCAGCCTAAATTGACTTCAATAACTTGAAACGCAGAATGTAGAGAAACATTCAAACATACAGGTCATCTTACATATACATACATATCTTTAGGGCAAGTCCCCCTGAGAAATGCAAATATTGAGTAACAAGATAACGAAGTTTGCCAGGTCGGCTAGTTTTAAAATAAGTTTACTGTTCCCAATATCTATTAATAAAGTTTCACTATAACTGAAACATGGCAAATATTGCTTATAAACAATAAAATACTGTTTTCTTAAGCAAACATTTTTTTATTTTAATTTATAGAAAATTATTCTTTTTTGTTTGTTTCAGCGAGACATAAACAATTTTTTAGTTTTAAAAAAACTAATTTTTGTATTTTCGTCTTAAAGAAAACAGACACATTTTCTTTCCAAATAAACAATAGTGCGCCAAATTCGAAGTGACAGTAATAGAATAAATTCTTTAAGCAATGCATTCCGTATTCGAGGGTACCTGGAAGACGAACATAATGCATAAGATCACTGCCACAACAATGATATCTAAAAGCGAAGGTTGCCTGTCACCATAAGGAAAGCCGCCATACATAAAAATATAAAATCGTTATTAACTAGTTAATTTCTTTGTGGTCTAGCGGTCCAGCGTCGGACTTGACTTTTTGAGGTCCTGGGTACGATCTCTGGGTCGAGCAACAAAACAAATATAAAATGTATATTTTTAATTTTCTCATAAAAATAACGTTTCCCGGGATTGGATATATGCTTGGTTGGCGATAGGCTTGTTACCAATCACGTTGTGGAACTTATTATCTTTGGCTAGTCGTGCCCTGTTTGTGCCTCTACCAACTTTTTGTGGGATATGGGCGTGATGATATTTAACTAGTTAGAGGCGTTTTTCTCTATTCGATTGATACAAATGTTTGTGATAGCACTCCAGCCTCACATAGCCTAGGATTTGTTTGTGACTGCGTATATTTAATTCAGGTTTTCGATCTAGGATTCCACTGAAAACCAATAACAATTTTTCCGTTATGATTTTCGATAAAGCAATCCAATTCTTTTTCGTTTTCGATTTTACTTAGGTAATACTGAATGTTTCTGCATTCTGATAAATAAGACTAGAAAAGATGTTTACGATTAACATGTTGCTTTTCAGATATATATCCTCAAATTTTAAACATTTTTCCATTCCTTGGAACCATTGTGTGGAACAGTGGGTCCAGCCTTCAGTAGAAACCTCTCCACATTTCTTGCAATACATTCACCACCGCTTCTGGGCTTGAGCTTCGTTAACCTCAAAGTTTATCTTTTATTCTTGGGTATAAAAAGAAGTCACAAGGTGGGAGGTCGGGACTATACGGCGGATGCGTCATCGGTTTCACATCTGAAGCCTTCAATTAGGCATGCGTTGTCTTAGCAGAATGTACTGACGCGTTGTCGTGGTGAAGGATGGCATAACTGCGAGGAAGCTTTTTTATTCAAAATGTTTGCACTTGATTCATTCTAATGCCTAATTCAGTACGGATTTGATGACAATTATTTTTTAGTTCGTTAATCGTTAGATTATTTAACCACTGTCACCGGCCGCACTTACGTTTATCATCATGGAAATGATCTCAGCCTCGTCTAAATTCTCCAAACAATGAACACACAGATCTACGAGATGGTGCTTCATCACCAATGGCCAATTGTAGACTCTGGCAACTCTGCTGTTTACTTAAACTTAAAATCGTTAAGTGCAAATTTGCACGACTTAATTTCACGCGCCACACTGAACTAAACCTTGCCAATTTGAAAAAAGAAATGAGTCTCGAAAATTAAAAAATAATATGTTCCTCTAAAGTTCCTTTTTTAAATTTTGTTATTGCTTTTTATTGTATTTAATGTAAGTGGCCAGTTCCAGAAACTCTTAGTGTGTCTTCAGGTTTACCACGACAGCAATATAAGTAACAATACGTAAATCTTGCAATAACCGCATATAAATTACTAAGTGACCAGGTGGGTGGAGTTGTTTCGACGCTCTCAGTAATTATACGTTGTAATGACTAATGAGGCCGCGTTCTGATTCGGTAATACATTTCAGACTGACATAAACACGTCACAAGTACCCATTGTGTGGTATGTAAAATAAAAATTATTATATTCTAATCCCTAACCATTTGAGCTTTCTGTTTAAAAAGTAAACCATTTCTGTTACAGGCTATTATGTAAAAAAATGTAGTATCATTAAGCCATTAAGCGTAGTAATACCGCAAAAAATCAACTTCATTTTTATCACCACCGCGCGATTTGATATTTCTTTCGAAAGGTAGCTCATGATTCCAAAATGGTCAGCTTATGGTCCCACATACATTTTGTCAGAATCCGATAATCTGTTTTCGAGCTTATTTATTCATTTATTTATATTTACAGCAAGCAAACTAACACTTTGAAGCACTGTAAGGGGGTCAGATATTTCTTTGCTTACTGTAAATCGTCAACTTCGTGTCGTCCTTACCAATCTTATAAAAAAAATTGTTATTAAAAAGCTTACAAAAAACAGTCGAATTAATAACCTTCTCCTTTTTAAAGTTGGTTAATAAGTAATTGTGATCAAATTGCAACCGACTGCTACGCTCTAAATAACATAGTGGCAATTAGCACGCAAATATCGCGCATTGTCAGCCATCGCTCGGCTATTGCTAGTTAGGTCATGGAGCACATGTGTTATGATGCAGACATATAAAAGAATACCCGGACCATAAAAACTGACTTTAAAAATAATATTAGGGCATACCCTATTTGTCCAATACGTTTATCTACAATTCATAATATAAGACCACTAAATTTTTATTACCAACCCTATATCAACGTGTTCACAACAAAACTGCCCATATGTCGAAACATTTTTTTTCTATTATCCGTTTAAGTGAAAGTAACTGGCAACAACACACCCATTTACACCTGGCAACCTCGGTAAACAACAATCAACCCAGCTTCTGCACATTATATGTACGTCTAATACGGCCAATGTTAATAACGTATCTCTAAAAATGGATTTCAAGCAATCTAGATAGCTGCGTATCCGCCGGCCTATCCTATACCTAATCGTCATATTTATCCCGTCCACAGATATGTTATTGGCAAGCGATGACATAAAAATGGATCAAAATATCAATCTTGGACAGCAACTTTTTGAATAAGATTGATTATTTATATTGGCCGTAAGTCACTTAAGGTTAGGATAAAATTTTCTTATCATCTTTAATGTTGCAACATATAGCTAATAATAAAAAAAATATTCTGACCAAGATTTTTTCAGGCAACCCGTTTTGAATATATTTTTAATATACAAAATTTATAATAACAAATGATTCATCTTATTATCAGCTCGATGCAGATCGAATTAGATTGGGATCTTAGATCACAAAAACATTAATAAAAAGAAACGGGTAGACAATTTTACGAAATAAAGATCTTATTATAATAGGAGACAGACATTTTTGATTATTTTGCACTGCACTTATGTTTCTCACGTGTAGTGATTGTATTGCCAAAGTTACAAACTACACTACACTACTACAAACTAATAGTAAACATACTAATAGTTTACTGGCTACCTTATCCTTCGAGACGGAACACGTCAACGGCAAGCACTGACGTTATGGTGGCAGGAATAGGTAAGGCGGTGGTACCAATCCGGGTGAGTCGCTGCGAAACTCTACCACCTAGTTAGATGTCACGGTGTTGGTACGGAAAGCCTATGCTTGCCTTTTACAAGCTGCCTGGCAGGAAGGCAGATGATCAATTCTGCAAAGGATCCCGGACCAACACGAGGGAAAATATAAATAAATATCCCAGGACAAGTTACCCAAATTGAATCTAACCCCAAAGTAAGGCAATTACATGCTTGTGTTGGTGTTGATCAACAATGCTATGATAATACATAACTATTTAAATAGCTACGGGAATACCTTTATTAACAACCTGACCATTTTATTAATAAAATATATTAGGTATGTTAAACTTAGTCTGTCCACAAAGGGCGTTTACGCGCGTAGCCATTTGCGCGTAGCTACTTATTTTTTGTCTATATACGCGCGTAGCCATTGGCGCGTAGCTATTCATTTTATGTTTATATACGCGCAAAGCTACATACATATTTGTATTTTGATATTTAAAGAAACAAATAATTTTTAAGATGCAACGAGAAGGCTGAAAGGGACCAAGCCGTATGAACTAATGTAGTGCTGTGTATCTAGTGCTAAAATAAAGTGACAGCGGTTTAAGTTTAAGAAACTAATGGAACTTATTTTTTAGAGACACTGAGTAAAGTTGATGGACTTATACTTAGAGGCTGTAGCTTAGAAGATTAAGTGAATTTAGAATCGAAGTCGAAAAATATACTCAGTAGAGCTTCTTACATAGAAAAAAAATGTTCATAAGCCATTATAGCTACATCCCTGATTGAGGTGGTTCCAGCATAGGAGACATATTCCACATGTACACTCAATATCCAATGTGCTCATGAATGACCTGGTGAATGTAATTGTTCTTTAAGATTTTGTCACTCTTGCACCATGACATGACATTTTTGATGCTCCACCATCTGATTGACAGAGTCCAATAGGTTCCCATGAGGCTGGAATGACTATTGAGTACACATTTAGCATCCCGGGTTTCGAAGGATAAGGTAGCCGGTAAACTTACTTTTGCTCGAGGCCTAACATCCCCACCACAGGTTTGCAACACACCATTACCACCTTTGGTGTCTCTAGACGGCGAGAATTTCTTACCATCAGAAAATCCGTCTGCTTGTTTGCCTTGCAATATCATAAAAAAGTATAAATTAACATTTGCTTTATTCAGTAAAATTGCAAAGCACATTGGTCGTAGGTGTTACTATATTTAAAAACAACATGAGATCACAGATAATCTGATATTTTCAATATCGGCAAGACCCAAACGCGCCGGAGCCTATTTAAAGGGTCGTATACACGTTTATGGCGGCCTATAGAGTGTGCAATAAAGATATCTAGAATAATAAAACTCGTGTACCATGGCGCCAACTGGTGACGATTTTCTAATATTACTTATCTGCAAAGTGACACCTTTTATTATACTGTGAAATACAGTAAGTAATACTAGCTGACTCGGCAAATGTAGCCATGCCATAAATATCACTTAGCGATGTGAAATATGCTGTACGATATACCTAGTTATCTATCATAAATCACTTTGGAAATTTTATCAAATCGGCTAAGCCTTGTAATTAAAAATACTGTTATACAAGATTTAAGAAGATAAGCGATCCCAATACAAAAAGTAAAGGCGCGGAAACGTCCGAATAATCTTTCCCTACATTTTTTCTAGGATTTCTTTTAAATATAGACATACTACTTTCCCTTAATTCAATAACATTTTATACATAGTAAATAAAACAACCGAAGCCAAGTAATGTTAATAATACGATTTGACAACCATTAACGCCCGGTCCCTATAATCTATTCTGCTAAATGTCGTCTGCTAGACGTACGTCTACCTACCGCTCTGGGGATACGAGCGTGAAGATATTTCTATACATACAGTAGATGATAAAAGAGAAAACTGGTTGACATATCAACGCATGACATAAACAACTTGGAAATTCGGCATTTCGTTATGAAGGTAGTACAGGTCTTATTAATACACAAAAACTATATAGAAAAATTCATTTCATAATCTGTATTACTTTGTCATAAAGACTGGATATTAAAGTCGTAGTGGTATCTTAAATCTCTTCAGTCTATATGTATTAATAAGACTGCTAGTGAACGCATTACTGAAAGTTAATTTTAAGAGTCAGTCTCATTGCAGGCTAAAAATTGCAAGGAAAACGAATAAATTTAGCAGGCTTTTAAGGGTCTGAATCATGAGCCTTATCTATCTCACGAAAAAAAATCATCAACGTCCATTTTTAAATGGCGGATTAATCGAGTTTCAAAAACAAAAAATACAGAGTAATGGAAAACTTCCTTTTCTTCCTGATAAAAAGATAAACTTTAACCATAGGCCTGTCAATCCCGACCCCGAGCTCAAGGGCAAGCAACTCCGAGAGACAGTAAAGATGGCGTCATCCCGTGACTGCCGCGACGTGATATTGACATTGGCACTGAGTTGGCTTAACGCCAGCCCCCGACACACCATAACTTTTACCAATACTACCAAACAAACAACTAGTATAGTGAACTAATAGTACAACTATTTACATTTTTAAGAGATAAGAAAACTAGTATCCGGCTGTCTTGAAAAGAAGAGACAACCGTGGTCTATAGGTGCGTCGCTATCCTGTGGCCAGGATGTTAGGCCTAGTCTACCGGCTACCCAACCATCCTAAATGGCACATATATACATACATACATATCTTCACGCCAAGTCCCTTACGGGGTAGGCAGAGAGTATCGAGTGCCAGACCTCACGATTCTGACAAACCTGTCCTGCTTCCTTCACATTCAAATTCAAACACGACGGTTTCGGAGACTCTTGACACCACCCTCGGATGATATCCGATTGATCTGATCGTGAAATGTCAGCCTTGGTCTCCCCGGGTACCTACATCCAACCACTTTCGTATTGTATATCTGCTTTGTCAATCTTTCATCTGTTATTCTTTCCACATGACCGAACCAGCTGGACATGCCCTTTCGCATTTTAGCACCAACACTTTCTTTCAATGCCACTCTTTCTCGGATCTCACTGTTACGAATGCGGTCAGCGAGCGTTACACCACAGATTTTCCGTAGTGCTCTCATTTCGACCGCATTTATCCTACTTTCATGCTTTTTACATGGTACATCAAACTGTTATAAAGGCGGTAAAAACAGATAAGGTAGTGACTCCCTATCCTACCGTCGCGTCCCCAATACAATACAAACAAACATAAATAACTCCATAACCTTTGATTGCACCTAACGAGCCTCCAGAAAGGTAGAAAGATGGTGTATTACAGCGGTCGGCACCCCGTGGCCCGCCGACCTCTTACGGCCCGTGAAATATTTGGCTCCGTACACTTGATGCACCTGGGTTAATTCACCTAGATGAATTTAATACACTTTAAGTAAACTTTAAACACCTGGGTGCATTAAAATTACTGCTTCGTACATTTAAATGACCTAGATGAATTAAATAAACTTTAAGTAAACTTTAAACACCTGAGTGCATTAAAATTACTGCTTCGTATATTTAATTGACCTAGATGAATTAAATACACTTTAAGTAAACTTTAAACACCTGGGTGCATTAAAATTACTGTTTCGTACATTTAATTGACCTAGATGAAATAAATACACTTTTAGTAAACTTTAAACAACTGGGTGCATTAAAATTACTGCTTCGTACATTTAATTGACCTAGATGAATTAAAAACGCTTTAAGTAAACTTTAAAAACCTGGGTGCATTAAAATTACTGCTTCGTACATTTACTTGACCTAGATGAATTAAATACACTTTTAGTAAACTTTAAACACCTGGATGCATTAAAATTACTGCTTCGTACATTTAATTGACCTAGATGAATTAAATACACTTTTAGTAAACATAAATCACCTGCCTCGCTTTTCATAGCGTACAAAAAGTATGTTGATAAATTCAAAGTAAACTTTTGTACTTAATCAAAAGAAAAGTAAAAATAAATCCCTTCGTACTCTTAAATCATATAAAATTTGCTAGAATTGTGTTCAAGAGTACCTAAAATGACATACTCGATCCCAATTTCCGATATTGCACGAATCGAGTTTCAAGAGTAACCCTACCGTGCACTTAGATGTAACTTTTCTACAAAACGGTAGAGTCCTAGTTCAGAATTAGTAACTGCTGTTACCGCGAAAAAGTCAGTGCTTCTCGTGGTCGTGTTCCGGTTCTGTTAATGACAGCTGGCCTAGTTGGCCGATTGACCAATGATGTACCATGTCCGTACATTATCAACCATCTGCCTTTTAATAGTCTAATAACGTGAAAAAATAATATTAAAAAAGGATAAATGTGGCAGCACATGGCGGGACGCGGAAAGAGTTTAAAAATATTACAAAAACAATAACTTTCGCATAGCGCTAGTAGTTTCATACCTTGTTGCCTACGTGATTTCCCACCGAAATGCCTGAGGCTAACTTCCACGTGAAAATTCATACAAAAAATCATTTCTACCAAAATAAAGCCCAAATTCAATGAACTCAAAATTTTCCAATTCACTTTTCCGCCTCTGTGGTCTAGCGGTCCGGCGTCGGACTTGACTTCTTATGATCCCGGGTTCGATCCCCAGGCTGGGCAACAAAATGAAATAGCAAGTGTGTATTTCCAATTACCTAATAAACTTAACGTTGCCCGGGATTGAAAATATTACCGATTAGCGATAAGCTTGCCACCTATCACATTGGGGGGCGTAATGTCTTCAGCTAGTCGTGTGTTGGTAGTGCATCTGCTTACCTCTTTGGAGATATGGGCGTGAAGATTTTTGTACTTTTCACTTTCCCGCTGTATAATGTGGTATGCAACAAACTAATGCGTTTATCCGCGGAAGAACCGTTAACACACACAAAAAAAAGTAAAAGTATCTTCACGCCCATATCCCCAAAGAATTTGGCAGAGGCACAACCAGGGCACCCACGACTAGCTGAAGATACTAAGTCTCACAATGTGATAGAAAAAGGAAATTGAGTTTTTCCAACTCAATTTCCTTTTTCTTGCCCGACCGGCCGGGATTCAAACCCGAGACCTCATGCAGTCAAGTCCAACAACTGAACCTCTAAACCACACAGATATCAACCTACTTTAATGTCAGTTCAATAATAACTCCATAAAAGGGAAACTCGCAAACATGGCGTCCCTCCAGTAATGGCCGTTCCCCGTGATATTGACATTGGCAGGAGCTGGCATGGCGCCAACCTCACGGCTCGTCTGCCGGCTTCCCAACTTTTACTCTTGTACCAACATTTAAGCCCGGGCTTGTTTATTTATAGCTGGGAAACTTCATAACTTTTGTAAACGGTTTATACTTATCTAAATTAATGTTTTTCAATTCCCGGTATAGTCGTAACAACAAGACATACCTGCAACAATATAAAGCAATAATTAATATCACTGAACGTCACGTTATTGTTCTAATCTTAAAAGTAACCACATATTTATTGTACATGTAGCATATTAATATTAAGATCACTTTATGCACTAATCATTTGTTTTCTGTTATCATTACCCAAGGAAAGCTGGGAGAAAATACTTAGTGGCGTTAAGTTAATCTTTATACTTACATAATGTTTTAGTAAGTATCTTCAGGCCCATATCCCCGAAAGGGTAGGCGGACACACGTCCAGGGCACCCATGTCTAGATAGTTTTAGTGCAATGTTTAAAGATATAAAAGTAAGATTTTAAACTTAAATCGTCGCGAATTAATAATTAAAAATGATATAAAAGTAATTTCAATAACAGAATCATTCAATAAATAAATGTCTGTTTGTATGTGTTATAGAACTGGAACATGCCAACTTGGTGTTTATAATAATAATCACAGTACTCTGTCTTCTTGGTACCAATAGGACTTTAAAATTATATTATAAAATGAACATTTATAATATAATTTTAAAGTCCTATTTCAATATGCGATATTTAGACTAAGTCTTAGTAAGAGCACATCTGTTTTCTATTACACACAGCTTAATATCGCAAGCTCACTTGCGAGGCGTAAGTAGTCGGTGACAGAAGACGTACCAGAAAGTTTTCCGTAGCTTATACTGAGTCTGTTAGTTTCGATATATTAATAATAAAAAGACGGCAAAAAAGGACAATCACGAAACTACTGAGTTTTTGAACTATCTGGCTCAAAAAAATACATTAAAGTAGAAATTGCTGAATAGAATAGAGTATGTAAAAAATAAATCAATACATAAATAAAGTTACACAAATTTAATCTAACCCCAAAGTAGGCAAAACATATGCTTGTGTTATGGGTGTTAGTCAACGATACCAATACATAGAAATACTTAAATAGATACCAGAATAAATTTAATAAACACCCAGACCCGAAAATCCAGACATCTATATGTTCATCCCATTTAAATACCTGCCTCCTTCGGGAATCGAACTCGCGGTAGGTCGTTGTAGTTAGGCCTGTACGCTAGCCACTCGACCAACGAGGCGGTCAAATTGAAAAAAAAATTAAAATCACTCCACACATTAAATCACGTTCGAGCAGCGGTCGGACACCCGCGGCCCGCGGGCCTACATCTTACTTGCGGCCCTTGAATGTCTTGAAAATAAGTTATAAATATCAAAATAAATTTATGAATGTTCCGCGCTTGACCTTATAATATATGGCGTATAATGTACATTCAGCCTTAAGAACGCGCTTCTCTCCGCCAATTTTCATTTTTTCTATGGGGCATGACCAATTATACGTAAGTATATATGGCTTCTAGGGTAATTACAAATGTGGCCCACCTTTAGTTAATTTGGCCACCTTGTGGTCCTTGCCTGCCAAAAGGTTGCCGACCGCTGCGTTAGAACATGTCACTGTGCACGCCGTAGCCATATCGTCTTCACCTCTGCCGTACGCGAATTGAACTCATCGGTCTTAGCTGGCTAGGTCTTATTACACCATGCGATATTAAGCAAACCATTGAACACGGACGAGAACATTCATCAGTCTAAAGAAGGCAGGCTACCTTGATTACTCTTGTTTCACAATGCGACATTCAGTCGAGTCTAGTTAGACTGTTCTTAATATCGCATAATGTTATACGCCCTTGAAGCTACAAGTTTAGGATGGAAAAGATCGTATACTATTGTCTATCTAAATATCACAAAAGTTAAAGTTAGTAACATCATGTATTTTGATTTGTTATTACAAATATGTATTCAAAAATACAACATATTCTACAACATCGTGGGGGCAAATATTTTAAGAGTGGAATGCTAACGACAATACTAATTTCCAAGTTACCACGAGGATTGCCAACTATACTGTTTTGAACATTATTATACTGTCTTACGCTCTAATATACTTTTTACTGTCGAACAAATAAAAAAGTATACAAAATATTGTATACTTAATAATATAATTCAATGTCAAAGATTTCAAACTGACACTAATATAGTAGACGAGAGAGTGAGTGCGCGTCCCTGTATCAGGTACAGGGACGCGCACTCACTCTCTCGTCTACTACATTGGCTAACGGCCAATATTAATAATGTATCTCTTAATATGGATTTCAAACCTCCGGCCTATCCTACACCTAATTGCCATATTCATGCTGTCCACAGATATGTTATTGGCAAGCAATAACATAAAAATGGATCAAATTATCAATCTTGGACAGCAAGTTTTGGATTAGGATTGAACAATAATTTTGGCCGTAAATAAGTCGTGAAAAACGATTGAAAGCCATATTTATAAAAAAGAAGAAGTGAGTGCGCGCGCAAAACAATCGTAGATTGGTTAAAATTAAAAAAAAATAGCATTTCAACTACTAGTACATTCGTTTCTATACTTCTTATCATCGGTGCTTGGTGGAATTTCATTCTTGAAACAATTTATTCACAACACTTGTACTTTTCACAGTATAGTTTTTTTTTTATTTTTAAAATAGCCAACCGGTTTCGCTATACAAGCATCATCAGGGCTATATAACAACTATATAACTTGTACATTCATCTTAATAATTTGTGGAATGGCACCCAGTTTCCTACACACTAACTAGATAGTCGACTCGCAATAAATAAATAGTGTTCTATGGTCAACTTTGCTTGCAACTCAGAAACAAAGCTTCGTTAACTTTAATAAAATATGTGCTCCTCATTTACTTTATTTATAGTTACTTGTGGTGAGGCTTTTAAAACTGATATAAAACTAATCTAATAAATAATTCTGTGCTTATTCCAACGTTATTGTATGGAAGCGAGAGTTGGGTGGGTCAGAAAGAGCATGAAAGTAGGATAAATGCGGTCGAAATGAGAGCACTACGGAAAATCTGTGGTGTAACGCTCGCTGACCGCATTCGTAACAGTGAGATCCGAGAAAGAGTGGGATTGAAAGAAAGCGTTGGTGTTAAAATGCGAAAGGGCATGCCCAGCTGTTTCGGTCATGTGGAAAGAATAACAGACGAAATATTGACAAAGCAGATATACAATGCGAATGTGGATGGATGTAGGTACCCGGGGAGACCAAGGCTGACATTTCACGATCAGATCAATCGGATATTATCCGAGGGTGGTGTCAAGAGTCTCCGAAACCGGCGTGTTTGTATGAAAAGGGTTATGAATGTGAAGGAAGCAAGACAGGTTTGTCAGGATCGTGAGGTCTGGCACTCGATACTCTCTGCCTACCCCGTAAGGGACTTGGCGTGAAGATATAATGTTGTTGTTGTTGTATAAAACTAATCAGTTGTGCAAGAAGCAGTGGAAAATATGTATTTAAATCAATAAAGTTATAAAATACTGATTATTTTTTACAAAATACTGTTATTTTTTCTTCTCAGACCTAAATATACTTTTTTCGTAGCAAAACAGGTGGCAACCCTAGTTATCATCATCAGATGATGGTATCATCCCGACACCGATAAACTAAACCTGTCTCATTTTGCACAACCTAAAACAAAACAAAAAAGAATAGGATAGGCATAGGGGCTATATGAATCCCCGGTCGGAACGAAGTTCACATTATTGTAGGAAATGTTTAGGAAAAATATTATTACAATCATTTCATTTTCGCTCAGATCCCATTCTTTATGTGTACCGGGCGATTAACATCTTCGTTTTAATAAAAAATCGTCAACCTTGTTCATGTTCGCGTAGTAGTTTAAAGTTTAAGAACCAAGTATACAAAAATGGCGGCTCATAATAATTGTGTTTGAAATACCTAATTAACAATTCAATAACAATATTTGTACAGTTACAAAGCAGTTATTTGAAAACAACATGGAATCATGACTGGGCATAATCATATCGCATCTATAAAAGCTATGTTTACTAAAATAAACCGCCGCGTCTATAAAACAATAAAACAATGTACGAATTTCAATTTAAACTACATTTAAGGTCAGTAATTGGCTCGGGGGCGGTAAAAAAAAAGTATCTACACAATCATATCCCCGAAGCGGTAGGCAGAGGCACAACCAGGGCACCCACGACTAGCCGAAAACATTAAGTCCCACAATGTGATAGGCTAGCGATAGGCTTGCCACCTGCAAGCCTATCGCTAGCCGGGCACATATACAATCCCGAGCAATTTTTTTTTATTAGAAAATTGGAAGACACAAATTTTCTTTTGTTGCCCGACCGGGATTCGAACCCGGGATCTCATGCAGTCAAGTCCAACAACTGAACCGCTAGACCACAGAGGTTAGAAATAAGCTCGGGGGCGGTCTTATGCTTAAATAATTTCATTGAAGACAAAATTTATACCTATTTCTACTTGCAGGTTATTTGATCGGTAATATGTGATGCCTATTAGCCTCTTCTCCCACCATCAAATATTTTTTTGTATTATTTTATGATATTGAAACGCAAAGAAGCAAATGGATTTCCCGATGGTAAAAAATCACGCGGCCTAGAGACACCAAAAGTTGGTAATAGTGTGTTGCCAAATTGAAGCCGAGATGTTAGGTCTAGAGCTAAGTAAGTTTACTAGCTACCTTATCCTCCCAACTGGACCACGTCAAAGGTAAGTACTAACGTTATGGAGGAATAGGTAAGGAGTTGGTTCCAATCCGGGCGAGTCGCTGCGGAACTCGACCACCTAGTCTGACTATCTATCTGTCTATCTTTATGTAGCTCTTTCACAGCTAAGCCGCTGACCGATTTTGATAAAATTTGATAAGCATTTAGCTAAGGGTCCGGGATCAAACATAAGCTATTTTTTTATCAAAAATCAACTCCCATAGGAATATAATAAGTGATAAAAGTTTGTATGAAAATCGTAATTACTCTATGATAATAAAATCACGGGCAAACAGCTACTATAGCATAAATCAACATTTGTGAAGGTTTCAGTTACCAGTCCCGTAAATCTCTCGGAGGGTCGACAAAAAGTGGGAGACCGGTAGAAACATCGCCTAAAGGACAAACTCTGGGCGCGATCCAATTAGATAAAAAAGCTCAATCAATATCGCTATAAATAGAATAAAGTTACACTAATCACGGCCAAGTCAACTAATCAATTACAAGACAAACGTCCCATTAAGGTAAGGGCCTTTGCCGAGTGTTTACTGGAAAAATACTTTATCTGTTTATTCATTACGGAGTTACAGTTTGAATTGTCATTTTAAAATAAGCTTGAGTCAAAAAGCTAGATTCGCTTTGCATAATTCGGTGCTTACCCCAACGTTATTGTATGGAAGCGAGAGTTGGGTATGTTAGAAAGAGCATGAAAGTAGGATAAATGCGTTCGAAATGAGAGCGCTACGGAAAATCTGTGGGGTAACGCTCGCTGACCGCAATCGTAACAGTGATATCAGAGAAAGAGTGGGATTGAAAATAGTGTTGGTGTTAAAATGCGAAAGCGTATGCTCAGCTGGTTCGGTCATGTGGAAAGAATAACAGATGAAAGATTGACAAAGCAGATATACAATGCGAATGTGGATGAACGTAGGTACCCGGGGAGACCAAGGTTGATATTCCACGATCAGATCGTTCGGATATTATCCAAGGGTGGTGTCAAGAGTCTGCGAAACCAGCGTGTTTGAATTTGAATGTGAAGGAAGCAGGACAGGTTTGTCAGGATCGTGAGGTCTGGCACTCGATACTCTCTGGCTACCCAGTAAGGGACTTGGTGTGAAGATATGTAAGAATATATGTTAAATAACCTTAAGCATCATTCAGACGGTTGTAATCACGTCCCAATCACACCTTCCGCAAAGGTAACTTTAGTGGAATCTTTGAAACAAATCACAATTTGGATTAAATCTACGTTCCACACAGATGCAAAACAATGCTTACAACCAATGTTTTAATCCATGTGGAACCGCTATTACATCAAATGTTACTATACAATACTAAAATCAGGATCTACATAACCGTTGGGGGTGTGGGAGTATGGGACCTGGGTACTTATAGATAAGATAAACCTTTAGTAGCGGAGATTGAGAGCGTAGTATTAGGAAATTTCCTGGGATAGCGCGCATAATGGCAGATTGAAAATTTGTACGAATGCTGTAGCTGAGCAACTTGTGTGCCAAAAATAATCCACGAGTGCAAGGTCTATTTCTTTTGCTGACTCCTAGAAAAGCCATCTTGATAATAAAGAAAAGGTTCGTAGTATTACGGGAGCATACTCGAATAGGTCAAAAAGAAGTCATTCATTAAATCGTCACAGACAGCTAGAAGATCGACGATTGAAAGTTACGAGTCAGCAATCGACAGGAAGAAACAGCATGAAAAAGGTGACATTCTCTTTTTTCGAAGTCCTTGATTCTTTGAGTAGCTTAACCAATTTAGTTATTAGAAACATTTTTTTTCTATTATTAATGTCTTAGAAGTTCCAAGTTTTATCTGAAACGTCTGAACTTAAAAAAAAGCATCTTCACACGCATATCCAAGAAGGAGTAGGCAGATGCGCACCCACAACTAGCCGAAGATACTAAATCCCACAATGTGATAGGTGGCAAGCCTATCGCCAACCGGGCACATTTCCAATCCCGAGTAACCTTTTTGTTTTTATTAGAAAATTGGAAAACCCCAATTTTGTTGCCCAACCCAGGATTCGAATCCGGGACCTCATGCAATCAAGTCCAACAACTGAACTGCTACACCACAGAGGCGAACTCTGTCTGTCTGGAGTCTGAACTTATACTTGTTCATTTCAATTTAGTTCTATTAGCATTTCACCCGCGACTTCATCTCAGTGTAGGTCCACCAGAACTTTTAGACCATTGTAATCGCCAAAGTCAATTACATGCAAAGATTAAAAAACAAAAGGTGATTTTCTTAAAACGAATATATAATTGAGAGTTGTGAAATTGCTAAATATATAAAAATGAATTCCCATTTTGCGTGGTCCACATCTGAACGGATGGATCAATTATGCCAATTCTTTTTTTTAGTTATTTATTATCAGGAGAAGATAACAAAAACAGTGCTTTAATCCATACAAAATGTTAGTAACTGTTAATGTGGAGCGATACGAAAATCGCCGGGCCGGCTAGCTACAATATAAAAACATATTTTAGCCTCCTCAAACCTTTTTCAAATTGAACAGCAAAAAAAGACGAAAGTTTTCTTAATGGTAAGAAATAGCGGAACGTCCCTATTCAATTACGATAAACGTAATTCATAAAACGTTGTATGTAAAAATATCCTGCCAGTAAAAGTGGTAGTGGCTCTGGCTACGTTTGGCATCCCGCCAGGCGACTCTTCGGGAACTGATATTGTTCGCCTCCCAATCCTCATGTTTCATCAATGGCTTCCAATTTATTGGCGTCTGCCTCGTGTACGCAAAGATATATTTATTCACCAGCAATTTCGTCAGCATAAGTTATAGGTATTCAAGCGAAATTTTCATCCCCCACAATAGTCCTTTGAGGAGACGATTTTTTAATAAAAAGTAACCCATGTCTATTTTTGTATTTCTTTTTTATTTTATGACATTGGAAGGCAAACAAGCAGACGGATTTCCTGATGGTACGAAAATCACGCTGCCTAGAGACACCAAAGGTGTTAACGGTGCGTTGCAAACCTGAGGCCGGGATATTAGACCTCGAGCAAAAGTAAGTTTACCGGCTACCTTACCCTAAGAACCGGAACACGTCATGACGTGATGGCGGCAGGAATAGGTAACGCCTTACTTACCGTCACCAAAACCGTGACATCTGATTAAGTGGTAGAGCTTAGCAGCGACTAGCCCGGATTGATACCACCGCCTTACCTATTCCTGCCGCCATAACGTCATGACGTGTTCCAGTTCAGAGGGTAGGGTAGCCGGTAAACTTACTTTTGCTCGAGGCCTAACTCCCGGCCTCAGGTTGGCAACGCACCATTACCACCTTTGGTATCTCTAGGCGACGTGAATTTCTTAACATTAGGAAATCCGTCTGCTTGTTTGCCTTCCAATATCATAAAAAAAATATTGTTTTCTTGGCCTCCTATCTTTTACAGTAGGTACATTGCCCGCTGGTTGGTATTGTATTATTCAACCAGTCCAAATGGTGTAAACTAGGTGATAGAGCTGCAACAGCTTGTCGGGATGGATCCCGAAATCTTAACTATTCCTACCATTATAACGTTAGTGCTTGCCATTATCATGTCTCGTATTGCAGCGTATAAATTTATACACGTGGCTAAGGACCCGGTCATAAGAAAGCGACACATTGGTAACATCTTGGGTGTCTATCCGCGACGATTATCTTAGTAATAATTTACATTACAATAGTGTAGCTATGCCTCACAAACATAAGAGAAAGAGTATTTTCGAAATCCCGAAGTAGCATGTAAAAAATTAATAAAATGAGATTATTAACATTTGTATAGTGATTTAAAAAATTAATTCCCACGACATCATGCAATCACCTATAAATCTGTAATATGGAGCTACGAAATTTTGACGGCAAAAAGAAAATGCAAATTTTTGTTAGCGAAGTTAATTTTTTTTTCAAAAAAAACATCGCAACATTATCTCTTGCCTTTACAACAAAACTTTATTTGCCCGAGTAGAGATCTACCGCCTTACCTATTTCTGCAGCCATAATGACTCTTTTCATGTTCCGATCTGGGGGCTTGGATAACCAGTAGACTTGCACAATAGGCCTAACATCTCGACCGCAGGACATCAACGCACTAGTAACTTCTATGGTGTCTATATTCCACGGTTATCTCTTACCATCAGGAGGCCTGTGTGCTTGTTCGCTTACTTATGACATAATAAATTGCATTGCTTGCCATCGATTTATCTTAACACTAGATATACAACGTGAAAAGCCGTTGTATGTTTACCAAATGCTTTTCCAGTTTGATTGCAATCCATTGAACTTAGCATAAAGCGTAAATGTCATTAAACAAAAGAGATCGTTGTTTCTAAACACACATTGTAATCCATTGTGCAGATTTTCATTCTTCTGTCGTAACATCAATCAACGAATAGCGGAATTTACTAATAAGTATATGTTTTAAACAATTTATTCATAAACACTTGTACTCTCCACAATATACTATATTACTTATAATAACATACAATATACAATATACTTAAATTGAGGAAAGTACAAGTGTTTATGAATAAATTGTTTCAAGAACGGAATTCCACCAAGCAGCGACGATAAGAAGTATGAAAGTATATGTTTCTTGTATGCGCTACATAAGTATTGACAATCATAAACATCCATCCACATAGGGAACTTTTACATTACGATTTTACGTTTAGCTTTTGTATGACATACTTGACTAAGCGATGCCGGCGTACAATAACATCGTAAAATGCTGACTTGGATAACTTAGATATTGCAGGACCAAAATTTCTTTACTTAAATCTATTTGACCAGTTTTGGTCGCTTTTTGTTATTTAAAGGAACGTAAAAATTTAGCTATGTTTTGTTAAAGTCGATCGAGTAAGATTTATTCGACGGGAAAATTGTGTTTGTGTTAATTTTTGTATGGATTTGAATATTTTAAATAATTTCAGAAATTTAGTTTCGTGGTAGATTTTAGAATTATATCGACGCGTCTATGTGTGGAATAAAATATTATTCTATTCGTGTACCAGCATATAAAAATCTACGCCTTTTAACGCCAAAAGATGCAGACAACTTCACAATATGTGAATTTTTTACCATCTCTTACATGTATAAGTAAGAAAATGTACGTGCAATAACCATGAAATCTTACAAAGACAACAATTGAAAGATCTGAAGCAATTACTTGGAGCTCGCGGCTGATATCACTAAACAAATCAAAA
>NJDC01000989.1:67352-82478 GCA_002245475.1 Calephelis virginiensis
GTTTTTGAAAAGGGGACGTCTATTATCCTGAACGCTTCAATCTATCTCTGTTAATCTGCCAATTTTATCATTGTAGTGTCATATCCCAAAAGCTTACTTTAGAAACAGAATATAAATAACCGATGGCCATTAATGGCCATTTTACTACAGTTAAGTTCATTTTTTACTTCATGATTGGAAGACATTCAAGCATACAGGTTTGCTGATGGTTGGACGGGATGTTATTTAAAAAAATCCGATATATGGTTTGAGTTAATCATGAATAACATACACACACTTCTTCACGAAAATTTCTTCACGGAGAAGGCATAGTATCGAGTTGCAAAACTCTAGATACTTTCAGATCTGCTTGGCTTAAATAAGGTGAGCGAAAACGCGTGCAAAAGCTAACTAGTATCTTGTATCAAAAACTATCCACTGCTACCCCCTTACACATATCCTTGGTGTTTTACTTAAATGACAGACATCTCTGCTCTAAATGTATGGGATTTAATATATTTTGGAATGACATAAATCATTTTATTTAGGATTTTTTTACACCACAAAAGAAGAGTATTATTTACTTATTGATTCAGGTATCAATTTTAAAATGACTAGTGTAATATAATCCGCACTGAAAGGTATACTACTGATCAAATATTCAATTACATAATCATGAAATAACACGAAAGTAACATTGTTCCGCTTTCGGTGTTTACCGTGTTATCTCAGATGTGAAAGTTTATGTAACAATTCTACGATACTAGGCTTGTTTATTACGTAGAATACTCATACGCAGCTGTTTTTTATTGATCTTGTGCCTATAAAAGGGTTCAGTCTAAGGTCCTTTGAAAACGCCCTCTATAAATATAAAACAGTTAACGACATATACTTGAAAATGTACATCCAGAAAAAGTAAATACGATAGTTTACTGGAAGAATTTTAAGGCCAAACTTAGATTTACAAAAAACACATAGAAGCCTTGTGTGTTAGTAAAAGCATCTAATATTTAAGTAACCAAAGAACAGATTTGTGATCACATTAATGACATTAAATATTTAAAATGTGCAGGTCAAGACCCAAGTATTTTTGTAAAAAAAGAGCAACAAATTAACAGGGTCGAAATAATGATTTATATTTAAAGCGCAATAAATCGAAGCAAGTTTTAGTTGCTGTCATTTAGAGCTCACTTTGAAGCAAAACTATCCTTTCATTAGAACTTAATTACATTACGAATTTCAATTTTATGATAAACACTTAATGACGAGAGATATGCGGTGCCACGTTTTTTTATGTAAAACATAGCGTACAAGTAGGCCGTTTTCCTAATGGCAAGAGATACCCATCGTCTACACGCACTATTGATATTAATGGTGAGTTGCCATTTTAAAACCCTATGGTTAGAGGACGTATTCAAGTCTACTGACAGTACTATCTTTCAGCACGGAATACGACAATTACGATCACTCATGTTATGACCGACAGGCATAGGTAAAGGCACTATTACTAATTGCGTCGACAAGCTACATGGGGTACACAGCACACATTTATATAGTTTGGACTGACAACACTGGTAGAATAACTAAAACTCCCGATGGGGTTGTTAATTCCCGACACCTAAAAATCTATAGAACATATTTTTGTATATTTTTAGTTCAGATTAATTAAAAGCCACATCTGTTTCATAACGAGGACGTATAAAGATTACAGCTACATAGAGCTTGATAGCTAATGGGGTCGCAGGATACGGAGATAATCCTGGCACACGCGGCGTCAAACATGTGTACCTAATGTCTAAATACACTCGGAGTCGGTTGTACGTTTTAATAAACGAAGGCTTTGTCTAAACAGTGATTATACAGATACCTGGTTTTAAGGTTCATGATTATCCCTTTTTTAAAATTTACAACACATACTTCCAATTTTAATCTCTAGACCAGGAGTGGGCAAATTCTTTTGACCGCGGGCCGGTAAGTTAAAAAAAATCTATTCAGTATCTTAATTATTCAAATTTCAGTAGTCTTTTAACATTTGAACCATTCAATTTTTTTAAAGTTTCATATTTTTTCTAAAGAAAACCTCAGCGGGCGGGATTAAAACCTCTCACGGGCCGGATGCGGCCCGCGGGCCGTAATTTTCCCACCACTGCTCTAGTCTAATGAAAGCTATTCACATATACGTACATGCATTTCTTCACATCAATTCCCTTGCAAACCTGCCCGTCTTTCTCCACACTCGTCACACTTTTAACAGAAACACTTCGGTTTCGGAGACCTTGACTCCAACCGCAGATAAAACTCAAACAATTTGATCGTGGAATTTCGACCTAGGTCTCCCCGAGTACCTATATCCATTGACATTCACATTGTATATCTACTTTGTCAAGATTTCATCTGTCATGCTTTCCACATGACCAAACCAACGAAGCATGCCTCATTTTAACACCAACCACTTCTTATATACATATCGATAGCTATTCCTGCCGCCTGATATAGTAGGGTAGCCGGGAGACTTGCACACTAGGATTCCGACCATAAGACAGCAACGCACAAATTGTATGATGTCTATAGACGACAGTCTCTTACCACCAGGAAAGACGCTTGCTTGTTATAAGCTAATGACATAAAAAAATGCATGACACAATCACATGATCTAATAAAAGTAAACATACTATTTGCTTGTTAAATGACTGTATAAACGGTACGGAGAACCACATAGGTTTTAAAAAATACTTAAAATAACTAACTAAATCAGGAAAAACATATCAATGCTAATCAAAGATGGCAGAGCAAAGCGAGAATCGAATATAAATCTCAGACGATCACTAAAGCCATCTAGATATTTGGTTTGTCTGTTTGAATCGAAAAACGAGTGTAATTTTTTGTGAAGGGGGGGGAAGAAGGTGCACGTTTTATAACAAAAATATAACACCCCTCAACGCTCAAGTTTAACTCATATATTGTTACTTCAAAATAGAGCTATTAAATATACATACAAGTATATGTTATGAATCAACTATTTTGGACAGTATTTTTTTTTGAAATATTATTTTACAATTTAATCAATAACAATACCTTGATGTCCTTGATTTATGCAACTCAATTATAGTTCATACGACAACATAACACAAAAAGAAGAAAGAGAAGTCTATCCTCTTCCTCGTCTATCACATTCAAAATATTTTTGTTGTAACAGTCCAATTTCAATTTACTTACTTTAAGTAAAAGCTATCGATAAGCCAAAAATCATACAAACATTTTCAAATCTTGAACAAACGCAGACGAAATCACGGGAAAAAGTTAGTGACTATAAACAAAACCTTATTTCATCTGAATGTACAAGTTCAATACACTTTTCGAACTATTTTTGCACGTAAAATATGTATTAGTGTTCAGTGCCTCTAGCATGGACCTTTTGTTTTCGAATGTTTTATTCGAAAGCTGATTCTCGACAAAAATGAACGGAACAACTACCCAACGACAACTATCATACGACCGACTAACATTACACGAAATAATTTGGACATTTTTCACGATTTTAACAAACCCTTCATTTAAGTGTCGTGTCGGAAGAGAATGCGGTTTCTTCCATTACGTTTATACATTTGAGTGAACACGATGCTACGACGTGGGAACTTGCTATAAGAAAATGAAACATACACCTCTTCAAACTTAAATTTGCTCAAGAGGTGAAAGCACTTCGTGGTACCTAATATGCGTTTGCGCGTGTAAGTTTTTTTTTTAGAGCATATAAGTGTAAGTTAGTGTTTTTATCTATGTTGGTCTACCTGCCTTTCTGCCATTTAAATGTTAAATCATTATTAATCATTAAAACATTACCACGATTAAAGGTTAAATAAATCATTAAAAACATTACCACTGGTGTTAGAAAGCCGTGCAGCAACTAGTCCGGTTACAGCCAATGTTAATAATGCATCTCTAAAGATGGATTTCAATCAATCTAGACAACTGCGTATCCGCCGGCCTATCCTATACCTAATTGCCATATTTATCCTGTCCACAGATATGTTATTGGCAAGCGATAACGTAAAAATGGATCAAAATATCAATCTTGGACAGCAAGTTTTGGATTAGGATTGATTATTAATATTGGCTGTTAGAGATCCACCGCCTTCTCTATTTTGCCACCATGATGAAAGTGTCATGTTCCGGTCTGGAGGGCAGGGTAATCAATAGACTAGCCAACTCGGCGCGAAAAGCACCACAAATCAGCAATGCACCTATAGCATCTATGATGTCTATTAGTCTTGGTTATCTCTAAGAATCAGGAGCGTCTATTGCTAGTTCGCTGTAGTATAACATAAAATAATGTTTCGACTCGTTTATCGAATTCGCGAAACATCTTGCTAGGTCTACAGCTTTTTACGGAGAAAGAGAGTGAATTCGTTTTGCTTATAGCGCTGCGTCCGTTAAGTGATGAATCTCATTCCATTAGCCCAAATACATAAAAAATAACATATCGTTGCAACTATCATTACTTACCTCTACATTTCTACAATAACATTTACTTTACGATTTCGAATTTACATTTTTTGTTGAATATACGATTAAACGGTTGAATAAATAGCGATAATATTCAGCAGACGGGAAACTTATTACCCTAAAGCTACTCTTAGCTATTCGACTTAGTAGTCTAATCAGCTATAATCAATAAGTAGTCGCTGTCATATAATCTCAATATTATTATCACATACAGGCTACATTTTATCCCAATCAATTAAGTTTAGGTTAGCAATAACTTTTAAAAGTGTATGCTCAATGTAAAGGCTCGAAACCCGCATGATGGAAAGTTCAGGTAGAGCTAAAAGTGGAGGCACATTCGGCTATAAGAAACCTATTCATTCTTGCTATAAATGCTAATATACTGTGGCAGAATGCTTCAAATCTTTGCAGCAAATAACCTTTCAAGTTGTTTAATTGATGTACCCGCGGGCTACAGTTACTTATAATACTCTATTTCCACCTTCGGACATCGCGTCAGAGTTTAAAGTATCGTGCCCATCATCTTGATGCGTGGCGATCTACAACTGTGCGATTCCGAAGACATTTCTTACCCCGCACAATACCTTTGTGGAATCAGTTACCGAGGGCGGTATTCCCAAACGATTATGACTTAGAAACCTTCAAGAAAGAGCGTACTCATTCCTTAAAGGTCGGCAACGCATCTGTGATACTCCTGGTGTTGCAGATGTCCGTAGGCGGCGGTGATCACTTTCCATCAGGTGACCCACTTGCTTGTTTGCATCCTCTTGTATAAAAAAATACACTATTTGGATAGAGGAAGTAATATCTCACCTGCGATTGCAGTCAGATCCCCAGGTCAAGTGCGGATTACAGAGCTTTGGAACACTTTTAAACGAACCCTCACTACATTTGAAGAGAGAAAATGAAAAAACTTTCTAACGTTTTGGTGAAATATTTTTTAATGAAATTTCTTCAAGCGTCCTAAATGTCTAAATAAAAAGGATCTTGGCGTATCCGGTATCTAAAATAGCTTCACACGTTTATACAACATCTACCCATATATTTTATCATCAAATTTTCACCTTTTTCTGAAATTCGACGGATATATAGCTCGATAGCAACTATCGCAACTAATAAATAAAACAAAATTAAAAGATTTTTTTTCATTTTACTCGAAAAACAACGCCACTATGAAAAGAGTCAAGTCATGTAAAAAAATCTATATAAACTGTATAAAAATTTGTTAAATAGCAAATGTCATAAATTCATAGGATTGGTAGAGCTGTCTAGTAACAGATAATGGTGGTAATTTTGTTGCGCACTCACTAAACTAATTTTAAGTTATCCCTGTCTTCTTTCAACTAAAGTAACAGAAGGAGACAGAACACTTTTAGTGCTGTCAAATTAGACCGTTCACGTCACTTCTACAGACGTTTAATCTATTACTCGGAAAACGTTGATTAAAAACATCACGATTAGACATGTCCGCACTAATCTGACACGTCTAAACTGTTCCTTCTCTTTTGTTTTTATTTCATTTGAGAAAGATAGCATGCATCTAAAATAAGTTTAATTTGTGAACATCAGAATCACCACCAATATGAGTAAAACTTAGAATATGAAAGTGAACCCTGGGTTGCCAAGTTTGGGTATGAGGAACAAGGGATAAACGCTAGGATGGATTCATGAGTCTGTTGTGAAATTCCGTGAGAGTTAAGCATTTTAACGTGTCACATGTGTTGGCTCATGTTCCCTACGTAGAATAGACCGTCTGCATCCCAGCCAGGAAGCACGCAAGAGGCGAGCGGGTTTTTTTTGTGATAGGTCAGCAACCTCATACACGGGTCTCCTGAGAGACAACCGTGGCCTATAGACACCATAGATGTTACGGGTACATCGCCTACCTCCGATCCTTCAACCAAGATTTTAGGCCTATTGTGCACGTCTACCGGGTCATAACATGACAGAGCCATTATGGCGGCAGGAATACGTAAGCTGATGGATCCCTACCCGGGCAAATTGCTGCACAGGACTCTACCAGCCATTGGTATTGTTTGTACTGACGTATATTTTAACCCGTGCATACCTCATCCCATACTCCGGCAAAATGTCCCAAAGTTTTCCCCGTGTTGGTCCGGGCTCCTTTGCAGAATAGACCATATGCCTTCCTGCCAGGCAGTTCGTAAATGGCGAGCATAGGCTTATTGTCACTAACACCGTGACATCCTACTTGGTGGAGTTTCGCAGCCACTCGCCCGGATTGGTACCACCGCCTTACTTATTCCTGCCACCATAACGTCGAATGCTTGCCTTTGACGTGTTCCGGTTCGGAGGGTAAGGTAGTCAGTACACTTACTTTTGCTCGAGGCCTAACATCCTTGCTTCAGGTTGGCAACGCACCATTACCACCTTAGGTGTCTCTAGGCAGCGTGAATTTCTTACCATCAGGAAATCCGACTGCTTGTTTGCCTTCCAACATCATAAAAAAAAGACTATAGTAAAGATTTGTCTCCTTTGCAACCGAAACTGGAATTTGAATTCAGAGCAGAGTTTAGTGGGATAGTTAGAGGGATATCCGTCTGCTTGTTTGCCTACCATTATCATAAAAAAAATTCTTACGGACGACGAAAGTGCCTTATGTACGATACAGATAAAGCAGTGGATTCCTAACATGACAAGTTGATGCACAGCAATCCAGTGGTCCTATCAGTGATAGAAAAAAATCTTTTTAGTACTGACCCGTCTAACCTATGGTCGCCACTTACTAACTGACAGTAAAGAAAATAATCCATTCTACCATATAAATATTTTTAATTCAAAAACAATATGACACAACCCTGAGGCTCTTTTCGTTCAAAACATAATATTTCTCTATCAAATACAAATAGTATTTCCCTTGGTAATAAATTCAATTACATTGTACAAATAAAATAGAACACCCACGCAACAATAACATTTTTTATAGGTTTCATTTAGTTTTCAATAAAATGAAAAGGAATACAAAATATAACTAAAATGGTACAACAAAAAGAAAATATGTTTTTTCCTATTTTCTAATAAAAAAAAATGTTGCTCGGGATTGGATGTGTGCCCGGTTGGCGATAGGCTTACCACCTGTCACACTGTGGGACTGTGTCTTCGGATAGTCGTGGGTGCTCTGGTTGTATCTCTGCCTACATCTACGGGGATATGGGCGTGAAGATACTAAAATTATAGATAACATATATATATAGTGTCTATTTGCCAAAATTGTTTCTTACCACCAGATGAAACGAAAGAAAGAGTTCATGGTAGTCCCATAATAATCTAATAGCGGAAAAAGAATGATTTTTCGATTTCCCTGGATTTCCAATATCAGGTTTATCCAATATATATCCAAGTCGGTTAAAATGCAGCCAAGTAGAGATTATACTATGGCTCGCCCGAAGATAAGGCTTGTAGAGTTAGAACGTGTAATCTAATAACTTTTATTTTGAAAAAATTAAATTAAAAAAAAAACAAATAAATGTATAGGTTATTTTTTCACTTTATAATATCTTATACACCTGGGAGGATATCTACACGGTTGGCGAGACTTTGACACCTATCAAATTGTAGGACTTAAGGCGACACTCAGAGATGTCAAATAATATGTAATTTATAATTTAAGTCACAATTAAGTATAGGTAATGTCCACTTAATTACTGATTAAAAGATAAATAACGTCTCTGATTGCGACCGTTAGTGTTTTCGATTAGTCGTGAGTGACCTGGTTGTACCTATTTTTCGGGGATATGGGTGTGACGAGAATTTTTTGTCTATCACTGAAAAGCTTTAGCCGTTTTTACTTATTCTGTCTCTAAAAGCTTTATAAACCCGTATAATCTAGACTAAAACTCACTTAATTTAGCGAAACTAAAACTCGTAAACTAGTTTCGCTAAATTGCCAAAGAAACAGCAGGCGTAGCTGCCTGATTTACAAACTTTAAAGTTTTATCGCTAATTTTGTGAAAACTTTTCAAGATTAGTCTAACAAGCGTAAAAAAAGTGGAAAATTATTGCCCCCATTTATTAACATACTAGCTGTTCCCGCGAACTTCGTTTCTCCCGAACGGGTGAACATTTTGTATGAGAAAAATTAAAATGTTGTTTTTCCCAGTTTCTTCATAATCGAACAGGAAAAAAGTATACTATGTCTTTTTCTTGGTCCGAAGCTACCACCCCATCAATTTTCAGCCAAATCAGTTCAGCCGTTCTTGAGTTATAAATAGTGTAATTAACGCCACTTTCTTTTATTTATATAGATTATTTTAAATCATTCCCATATTTTCAGACAGTAATCAATAATAATTTAAATAATGTAAAACTGCTTAAAACGAGCTTCCATTGCTATATTATGTCATTGCTATATGTTATATAAATGTACATACTTGACGGTATATTAAGGCAATGGAAGCTGGTTTTTTAGCAGTTTAACTCATATCATGTAATTTGTCATGTGACAAATTGAGTATTTTCTTCGATTTTCCTGGGATTTCATAGTCCGATCGAGACTTAATGGGACCATCGTAGAAGTATGCTCGTACTAATTTGACGGAAAACGCGAGTAACATTCATAAAAAAAATAAAAGCGTCGGATATATAAGCTCCTTTTTATAAAATCGGTCAAATAAATTAGTAATAGTATTCTATACACGTAAAAAGCACTCATTAATAAACAACATTGATCAATAATAATTAATAAAGCTGTATGCATTATTTATCTTCGACTAAGTTAAAAGTAGACAACTTAATTATTTTTAATATAATATAATAGTTAGAATATATATAAATATAATATAAATAAATATAAATATCTTAGGACAAGTTACACAAATTGAATCTAGCCCTAAAGTAAGCAAATTATATGCTTGTGTTACGGGTGTTAGACAACGATACTAATACATAGAAATACTTACATAGATACCAGAATAAATTTAAGATGGTATCTATTAAAAGTGAAGGGAAGGTGAAGTACCTTTTAAATATATCAATTCTAAGTGAAAAGAATACCAAGGTAACAAATAATGCTAAAAATAAAAAAAATATGTTCATTGTTGCGCCCAAATAAAAATCTACGACCTCTATAACTGAAATCTTCAGGCTAAATCAGGCTAAAGAAATTTGTTTTTATGATGTCCATAATAAAATCCTAATCGATGCAATCCAAGATTAAAAGATTTTGTTCAAAAAATAATTTCCCATTGTGTTTCGGAAAAACACGGCCCTGGTTCTAAATAATTCGATAAACCACAGAGTAAGAACACTGAAAAAATGCATGTCATGTAAAAGAATCAGTTAAGGTTTTCTTTAAATCACCTAAGTCCATTCAAAGATCCAGTGCCATAAATTCCAAAGAAAATTGATAGAGCTGGCAAGAAAACAGATTAAAAATAAACAAAACTTTCTCCTTCGTTACGCTTTATGAAAAAACTACGACCTTTGGCACTCTAACAGCCTTTGAGGCCTTCGAATATAAGTTTGGAAGGCTTGGGCGACAACCGTTGCATCAGTTACGAAGCGACCTTTGCAGTGAGCGTACGTCAGACACGCGTAGTGAGGGCCCGTTTTAATGTAAACGGAAAAAGTTTGTGCACGATTGTCTGTTTATAAGTGATGAGTTTCATGGTTTGTTTTGGCGGAAGTGCGATGTAGTGCTGTCCCCGTGGAGGTAAATATTGACTGAACGGGATTTCGCCGGGAAACCCGCAGACCGATGTCCGGCGACTATTTGGAAAGCAATTCAGTGTACGTACACCGCTATGCTTCGAAATTTGTATGCAGACATTAATTTTCTAACACCATTTTCCTCACTGTAAGTGTAGAATAAAACAATCAATTTATTCAGCTTCTAATAAGAAAACTGCTTAGAGAAATGACTATCGAAACGTTCTTGAACTTCATCTTTTGTATACCATCAAAAAGTATATGAACAGGAAAATAGTTGTTATATTTTAATTTGCAAAACCATATAACATTAATAAGTGTTTTTTCTTTATAATCATAACATACAATATTTTAATAAATCCCTCACATTTTCGTACACTTTTTTAAGGTTTCGAAAATTAAAAGTAAATGTTGTTATTTTGTTTTAAATAAATTTTAAGTTTAGATTAATGCGCAAAATTATAGGCATTAAAATAATGTTAAGATTTTTTCATTTCAAAGTTAATAATGTATTCAAGGTATATCATCATGCTATGTACTGATACTGATACTTTACATAAAACGCGGGTGAAAATAGCCCTTATTACTGTCAATAAAAGTTCCAGACGTCCTTACGTAAGCCTTCAGCGGGTGGAACCCTCAACGTTTATGTAACCGGTCGATTTGAACCTTATCTTAGTATTCAATTAAAGTGACTCCATTTCTTATTATACCTAACAGTAGTTAAAACTAACCATATAAAACAAATTACACTTTTATTACTTAAGGTGAGTACACCCTCTTTATAAGTGATGTTACAGAAATCAAAGTTTTCGAATTACGCGGAGAAGTTTACATATTAGAGGTGTATGAGTATTACACTTTCCACGTTTAAAAAATCGCCTGTGTTGTCTAGCGGTCCAGGTGTTGGACCTAACTTCTTGAGGTCCCGGGTTCGATTCAAGGGTCGGGCAACTAAAAGAGAACGAGGTTTTTCCAATATTCTAATAAAAAAGTGTTGCTTATGATTGCCACCTATCACATTGTGGGGCTTGGTGTCTTCGGCTAGCCATGGGTTGCGCTACCTACATCTTTAGTGATATGGGCGTGAACATACTTAAGTTTTAAAAACGATAGACGAAAATTTAGTAGAATAATAGCCTGTTAGACGCTTTAAACCTGAAGAAAGACTAATCATCAGATGGACGTCACACTTTTACCCTAACTTATTTTATTACCTACACTAGGTTCATAGAAAAAAATTCGTGGGTGCCCTTGTTGTGCCTCTGCCTATCTCTTCGGGGATATGGGCGTGAAGATACTTTTAAAAAATTAAACCAAGTCACAGAAGCATATTATCGATGTTATGTTTAAGTACTTTTGTAATAGTGAGTGATATTTCAAATTTAAAGAGTCAAAATGGCTTCGGGAATGCAAATTACAGACGCAGAGGACATAAAGGCTGTAATTTCCTAGTTTTGATGGTAAATATTAATATCAATAATAAGGCGCGTTTACCGTTGCTCATAGCTGAACATTAAAGGAGTGAACACAGTTTTCTATCAGTTATGTTATTTTTTTCTATTCACTTCTGAGTATTCACTTAACCTCGCCAAGTCTAAGCTTTAATATTATTATTTTAGTGTTGTTATATATATCAAATATTATGACAGCTTTTTACTGAAAGTGTAGGATACTTGTTGCAATATCAGTGCTCGCTACCATTATGACAGCAGATATAGGCTAAACGGTTTTACCAATTCGGCCGAAACATGACAGTTTACCAAGTTTAGTTGTGCACTAGTTTAATAATCTAACAATTTTTTTTTTCGAAATGACTACGTCTATAGACTTTAACAACGTCACCGGGCTAGTGGGCGAGCAGAGTGCTCAACCAGAGATTGAATTTTGGGTGGGGCCTGGCCCCCTAACTAAGGGCGTCTCCTGTGAGACCGTACCTCGGCTTAGGGTGGGATCTTGGTTTGTTTCGGTAGAGGATATCGTGGCTGTGTTCCGCCCAGGGCGGAACACGGGTCTTCGCCGCCCCCGGCGGCGGCGGTGTCGCGAGTTTGTATGTGTGTGTGTAGTGATGTATGAGGCGTTTGCCTCGGTGATAGGGTCATCTGGGTCTAGGATAATCTAACAATCTGAATTTCTAGACTATATAGACAAGCGTCGACGGACGGGGTCCTCACATTCCAACACCACACTTTTATTAAACGGACGTACTCAGAGCCATTTGTATTTTAATAACTCACTAAGTCAACATTTTTAATACAAAATTGTAACATAATGATAGATTACATGTTAATTGACGTCTCTGAGAGCGGCCGTTAGTGTAACAAAATCCAGCTCGGGACAGCGAGAACTGACGTTATTTAGGCAAGAATAGAAAAGTCGGTTGTTCCAATCCAAGAAAACTGCGACCCAGCACCCTACCACCTAGTTTGAACTGCTTAGAGTTGGAAAGTTACTAGATTGTGTGGTGTGCGTGGGGGTTATCACATCCCTATGCCAGACTGTTTGTAAAGGTGGCGATGATAAAATGTTTACTATCAAACGGTGAGCTAAAATCGATTATACGAATTCGTATTCACATCACGTCTCACGTGGACTCGATTCGTTTTGCGACTGATTCGGTTACATTCTATCTCATTTAAAAATAGAATATTCAAGTTAAACACTGCTGCATTATCAGAAGTGGGAGAAGACTAATAACGACCGCGAATGGTTGTCTATCTCTAGCTGCAAAACGGTGGTACCCTCTTCCAAACGGATACTTAAGAATCATTAAAAAAAGCGAGCTCTTTCCTGAACAGTTGTATCAATAATACTCCTTTGTGCGGATGAGGGTGGTGATCACTTACCATCCGGTGACCAACTTACCAGCACGCCTTTTACAAAAAAAATATGTTGCCAGAATAACAGTGGCACTGATGTATTGTATTTCGGACGGTAGGGTAACGATGACTTGCAAATTAGGCGAACTCTCCAGCCAAAGGATATTGACACATCTATTATATCTATGCTGTCTACCGGCCAATATTAATAATCAATCCTAATCCAAAACTTGCTGTTTTATATTTTGATCCATTTTTATGTTATCGCTTGCCAATAACATATCTGTGGACAGGATAAATATGGCAATTAGATATAGGATAGGCCGGCGGATACCCAGCTTTCTAGATTGCTTGAAATCCATCTTTACAGATACATTATTAATATTGGCTGTACATCTCCGTTGTGCTTACAATCGGCAGTTATCAGTAGGATTTGCGAGCAGTTATGTAGCAGCTTGTGTCGTTTTTCAACCCCCGTGTTGGAACGTGATCTATATAAGAAAACCAGCTTAAATCAGTTATAAGTTTCTTTTGAAAAAATCCTGTTAAAATTTGTGTAGTTTTTTCAAGATTACTCTAATAACAAACAGGCAAAAAAATTCGAAGTTATTAACACAGTTACATTTTATTTGTTTTTATAGCAGACGTATACAAGTTTAGACGATCGAGTGTTATGTTGAAAAGTAAATACGAGTAAGAAACACAAAGTCCAAGCTAACATTTTAGCAAAGAAACGATGACAAATTGCAGAAAAGCAAAACTAGATCACGTCAGATGTTTATTTAATGCTTAGCACAAATTCTCAAATAAAATTTAACAAGAAAAAGCAACCCTTACTATAGGTTCAAACCTTCATCTACCAGCTAATTCACTATAATCTAAGCCCAAAGGTCGAAATTTTCTATAAAAAGTTTTAACGGCGTAGTTGTTAAAGATCGCCGGTTCAAATACAGCAGTCGTGAGTGTTTTCTAAAAAAAAGCTGGAAATAAATCAGTGGTAGTAGTTTTGGAATAATTTGGCATATATTATTCAAATCCCTAATCTTTGTACTAATTGAAAAAAAAATACAACACACACTTCAAATGAGTATTTTTAACGAGTTCCCACCACTTTAGTGGGCAATTCAGATTTCTATAAATAATATTAGGAATTGAAATAGACATTTGGTGGAGGGCCGAGGGTGGGAAACTGTGTCAGCATAACCTTGTGCCGTGTTACCGTGAAATATTACAAACGAGGTGTATAGCGTGCCACGAAATCAGCCAATGGTAGCCCTAAAGTAGGCTAGTGCCCGGCCAGGTTATTTTTCACAAGCAGTCGACAGACGAACCGTTTAATGCCTAATTTTCGTTTTGGTTCGATTTTTTTATAAATATCACTTAAACTACTGTGGCAATGTTTTTTTTAAAGTTAATTTTAATCAAAACCATAAAATCAAAATTTTTAAAAACACAAAAAAGTTCTTTATTTCTATCATTTTGTACTAATTATCAAACATTTTAGTGATTGAATTATAAATAAACAATTTCTTATCAAATTCAGATTAAATTGTTTGATAACTATATTCTAAATAATTATGCCTTCTAGGCTTCATTAGCTGAAAATGAAGAAGTTCAAAGTTTTTTTAGAACGTTAATAATATTTGAAGGTATAAAAACCATATAGCACCATACAACTGATCAAATAGTTTTTAAAGAAGTAGAAGTATCTTCACGCCTATACCCCGAAGAATTAGGCAGAGGCACAACCAGGGCACCTACGACTAGCCGAAGAAACTAAGTCCCACAATGTGATAGGTGGCAAGCTTATCGTTAACCGGGCACATATCCAATCCCGAGTAACATTTTTTTTTATTAGAAAATTGGAAAACCCAAATTTTCTTTTTGTTGCCCGACCCGGGATTCGAACCCGGGACCTCATGCAGTCGAATCCAACACTTGAACCGCTAGACCACAGCGGCGTTAAATATTTTTTACTCTTCAGCATATTTTTTGTCGAACTCGACGACAATATAACGCATTATAAAGAATAAAGGATGACGATAATCGTCAAGTCTGATTTTGTGGCCAAACACTAAACCAGATGTTCAAAAGGAAGTAATGCATTAAATACGACAGTAATGCCGTTTTCAATCACGCTTGCAGTGCTGCCAAGAAA
>NJDC01000989.1:90957-106362 GCA_002245475.1 Calephelis virginiensis
AAGTAATTAAAAAAAAATATAAAAACTGACACGATTATCTTTTAGGTATAATACTTATCTATGTTTATGTTAAATCTGGTGTCAATATTTTCATAAATGAAGTAGACAATTGAGTTTTGCTTTTAAAAAAGGCTTAATTTTTGATTTTTTTTCTATCGAGTAAAGTGAAATTCGTGTTTTGGAAACAATAGTCTTATAGAGCATAATATTGATGTTAATATTGTGTATTTTTGTCACCAAGATCCATGATTATTTTGTATGAAAAAAACGTTACATTGCTGACGTATTTTACCCTTTTTAGCGTGCATGGACCCTTAAATCGTAGAAGCTTGAGCCATAGCATCGGTTGCTTAAGATGAAAACCGTGTATTCAAGTTCTGTTTACGATGAAATAATTTTCTGACCTAAATATTAATTCAAATTAGATATGTTTTCTCCAAATTAAATATTCCTTAGAAAAAAATTACCAAATTGTTTGTCTGTGCGTGTCAAAAAAGACCTAAATTCCAACAAAACATGTTTTGATTTAAATGTGACAAAATATGGGATTTCAAATAAAAATCAGTCCTTTTCAGATATCAAATAGGGGTACAGAGGTAAGTACGTTTGAATATTTTAATAAATGTACCCTTGAATGAGTAATGTAATGAATGTGGTTACATCGAAACGACTTATTTAAGTACGCCACAAGAGAATATAACAATTTTCTTGGTCAACTCAGTGTAATTCAATTTAATATGGGGCAAGATATAAACACATCACAAATGGACCTTGGAATATACAATATTCCCACATAAAAGTGGATGTACTTTGTATGAACTTAAGAGACACTAATGATAATAAGTAATGTTTCGTTTAAACGTGTAACTCGACAACGTAATATATTAGATGATCCTTATTCAAAGACGCCTAACGGCCAATATTAATAATCAATCTTAATCCAAAACTCGCTGTCCAAGATTGATATATTGATCCATTTTTATGTTATCGCTTGCCAATAATATATCTGTGCACAGGATAAATATGGGAATGAGGTATAGAATAGGCCCGGCGGATACGCAGCTAGCTAGATTGCTTGAAATCCATTAGATTGAGATACATTATTAACATTGGCCGTAAGTAAATATATGAACTGACTTTAAGTAGTATTAAATTAATACTATTAGTAGACAAAGAGTGTAGATGTGATAGGATGGGACATATCCAGAAGAACAATATCACTACACAACGATAAAAAATAATGCACTACATGCACGATTTTTTTAGTCTTAAATACTGAATCCATATATATACACAATTGTATGAAACTTTGTTTCTTAAGTTAGGCTTAACAGTAACTTTTGGAATATTATTGACAAGAATTATATATACTTAAGTCAAAAATGATTTTACATTGGACATAAGACTGTCTAATAATGTTGGAATGAACTCGACAAAAATATCTTATTCTTAAAATTAGGTCCATCCATTAATTAAGAACTGTATAATAAATGGTATTTTATTAAGGACAAAATCTTTATATTTTCACTCTTAATAAAGCACAGAGACATAAAAAAAATATGAATTATTCTAATTTGAATAACCTTACCTCGGTGTAATTCCTTTTCTAATATTAATTTCATTAAAATTCACCAACAGCTTGAAGATAAATATGCGTATTAAATATAAAAAACTACATTAAATTTTGTTATCACTAAGGACAACTTGAAAAATTTTCCATCCAATTTCGTTCATGTTATTTAACCTTGCTGGTGAATAAATCCATTAATAAATCAAAGCTCCCTAACTCGAAGCAGTGATGGAAGGCCTCAAGTTTGCACCATGAATCTCTAATGGGACGAGACTCCATGCAATGACCTTAATTTTCCATTCGGTATCGACTACACTTAAGGTCACTCGCAATAGCCAGCTAGAGATAGGCTTACAAGATTATTATTACCAAGATATTTATCGGTTTCAGCGCCACTGAGACAAAACATACATACATTCATATCTTCGCGCTAAGTCCCTTACGGAGTAGGCAGAGTTAGAGTACCAAATCGCTTTGCAGACCTTTCTGGCTTCCTTCACATTCCCTTTTTAAGCAATACCACACTTGGATATCACCCGAGCGATTTGATCGTGGAATGTCAACCTATTTGTTGTAGGTCTCCCCGAGTACCTACATCCATTCACATTCGCATTATATATCTGCATTGTCAATTTTTCAACTACCATTCTTCCCACATGACCGAAACAGAGGAGCAATCTCCTTTCTCATTTTAAAACCAACAGTTTGTTTCAAGCCCACTTTTTCTCGGATCTTAATGTTACGAATGCTTTCAGCGGGCTTTAGATTTTCCGTAGCGCTCTCATTTTGGCTAATTTTATCTTATCCTAACGTTTTTTCTGACATACCCAACTCTCGCTTCCATACAACAACGTTGGGATAAGAAACGAATTATACAGAGCGAGTTTAGCATCTTCACATTGAGAAAAACATGGTCTTAGTTTTCTCGTAGTTATTGAATTTCGTGTATACATTCAGTGAAATTCGTCAATTTCTGATGACTTGTTTATAATTTTGTTCAGCTAAATTGCACAATCTATATATTAATACATGATGCCAAAACTTTGGACCTCTTTTTACGAAAATCGCGCGACGCAGGAGCATAAAATTTGGCACACTTATAGTTTATGTGTAGGAGAAGTGCAGAACGCTAACATTTCTCAATAATAATGCTTATAAAGTACATTAAATCAATAAATAAAACATAACCCACACTACCATGCATTCGACACACACAAACAAATATATTGATGATAACGATAAAAGATCACAGATGGCGCACTAAAAAGTTTGGAAACAAAGTAGTTGGTCTTAAGAAATGAAGACGACATTCGTATCAACAAGATATTAAAATTTATTATGGTCGAATTTCGACCAATGGGAGACTACTTATTAGAATTAATAATCGTTACGAAATTAAGGTAGCGTGTATTTCCTCGTTCCCGCCAAATCTCACTAAATGAGTAAATAAGGCTACCATCACTTTTCTCTAGACCCTGACATGACTCTCTTTGACGACTAATGACTAATTTTGCATAATTTAAGCCCGGTTTTCTAAAATCAGGTAACGACGAGTGATGCAAATGTCAACTTGACTAATGGCAAATGCTAAGGCTAATGACTAATACCATGTGCCAAAAACTAAAGATAAAACAAAAATATTCATCAATGGAAAAATATCAGCGTTCGCCGAGTTACTAATCTATAGTAGTAATATCTCTCTATAGTTAAAAATAACTCATTTCCAAGAAAGGTTAAAGGTTATACGGACTATTAATTAAAACTTTCGATCACTTCGCGTATTCTAAAAAGTAGTTAAGTTTTAAACTTGAAAAGGACGTCGTTAAATATAATATTGGAAACAAGTAACAAATGAAAATTTTATAACAACCGGATAGTGTTTCTTTACTTTTCTGTTCTGTTCTGTTTGATTTAACGTAATCGCCTTTAAGTTAAAAATTCATAGAATCTTACTAAACTTGAAAAATTATAGCAAACAAACAAAGCTCTAGGTACTAACGCACAATGTTTTTACAGTTTTTACATTGTTTTTAACCCATAGCAAGACTTTCATGTATGTTTAATGTCTATATTAATTACTAATATCATACGCACGTTAGCCAAAATGTTACTTATATTATTTGAGATGCAATACAAGCATCGATACGGTACGATCGATACGGGGACACGTACACTTATTTTTCCTTCAGTACGGAACACGATAATAACGATCAATAAAGGAATCATGACAACAGGAAAAAATAATTAATAATCAATCACGTTATTACATATATGCGTATTTATTACTTAAACATAGAATTGAAAAAAATACACAATTATATGAAACTGGGTTAGGAGTCATTTTGGGAATCATATTATTTAACACTTATCAAAGAAACTGATATTAACCCTATTTGGTAAGGGGCTTGGCGTGAATATATAATATATAATAAAAACAATTATCGCACATTATTACCTACGTTTTAGCTCAACATTAACAAAAAAGCATCAATCAATTTAAAAACAGGTGAGATAAAATTTGTTCATACATTAAAATTAGTTACGGCGCCACATCAATCTTACAATTGCATTTTAAAACTGATTCGCAATTAAGGAAACAAAATGATTAACAATAATGAAACTAAAGCCCAATGTAAATGAAAGTTTAAGGACATAAATTAATGAGAATTATATCTTTACATAATGAGTGGATAAGCTTCGAGCTTAGTATAAATTTATTTTTAGCCCCCGACGCAAAGAGGGGTGTTGAAAATTTGACGTGTTTGTCTGTTTGTGTGTCTGTCTGTCTGTGGCATCATAACTCCCAAACGGATGCAAGTGATTTCAATTTAGTTTTCTTTATATTAAAGGTAATTTATTTGCGAATGTTCTTAGACAAGTTTGATGGAAATCTATTGAGCCGTACACGCACGCACGCACGCAGCACGGGTATAATATATATAAATAAACCCTTCTCTTCAATCACTTTATCTATTAAAAAAAACCGCATTGAAATCCGTTGCGTAGTTTAAAAGATTTAAATATACAAAGGGACATAGGGACAGAGGAAGCGACTTTGATTTATACAATGTAGTGAAGTAGATCTATAATTTAACAAAAAACAATAGGATTCATCTAGACTAGAAATATACAAATACAAATAAGTTATTCAAATGTCTTTTGGATTCCTACTTCATGCTACATTTTCCTATTTAAATAAATTCCACCATTTTACTTACTAATAAAAAAGTAGTAGTAAAAGTCAATGGTAAAAATGGCAGAACTATAAATTAACGGCAACGCATCCTTTATATATCGAGCAGTAGTTTTTAAAATGGATAAGTTTGTTTTATATAGATCAATTCGAACAGGACAAAGTATCCTAATATTGGAAACAAAAAAAATATTTTATTTGGATATCCGTTGTTACAGAACATTTCTCTTTAGAAATTAAAGTAACTATTTTGAAATGAATTTGTATAGATAAACTTCATAGGTAAGTACTTTTGTTAAAAAAAATCCAAACAAATAAAATATCACATCGTCGCACCTCCTGTTCGTTGCAAAATACCTTAGAGAGTTAAATATGAACATTGTGAGAAAATTAAAAGTTGAAAAGCTGCTAGCTGGTTTTTCCCAGAATCGTTAAAACATTTAAAGCGCTTTTAAAACATAAGAGATAAAACATAAAAATCATAAATCAGAAAATGATGGAATAAAAATACATTTTAATTGATACATGAATATTAGCTTGCTGAATAATAACCTTCTTTATAGAAGCAGCATTCATTATATTTACAAGGGTAAGTATGTATTCTTTCATTAACGTGTACTGATAAGTATCATTAATTATGCTTTCAACTAATATCACATATTACATTATTGTAAGACCAATTTGAGGGCATCTCTTTAATAAATATTGCGAAGATACAATTATTAGTGACTTCTGAACTATTGTGAGAAGATTTACTCTTCACTGGATCTTTCCGAGTTTTGGGTTTCTGGGGAATCTATTTAAATTATTACAGGTTGCTCTGACATCCGTTCTCAGAGACGTCACTTTACATTAATCTATTATTAAGTAAAATTTTGTATAAAATATGTCGACTTCTGCCCGGTTCTTATAATCAAGAAACGAGTCGTTTTGATTACGGATAGTAGTTTTTTGCACAAAAACCAAAATATCTGACAACGTTTGCTCGTTTTGGTAGTTAAATCTGAACATTTTTAAAGAAAACTGAGTAACGCTTGTGATTTTTTGGGCGAACTACGAATGATACATTAAACTAAAGGTAATCCAAAAGTTTAATACTTTTGGATTACGTTTCGTTGATTATAGGAACCGAGCATTATTGACTGATTAAGAGACAGTTGAGGTCTCTAAGTGCAAAAGTTAGAGTTTTAACGTTACAATTAATTTAAAAAAAACCCACTTTATCAATGGCACATTGCAGTCTCTCCTTTATTTTCTATCAAACATTGTGAAAAATTTAACACAAAAAGATTTAAATCAAAAATACCAATTTAAGTGGAGCACAAATAAAGCCCCTATTTGTACTTAGCTTGAACGAATTAAACGTTGAAACAAACGCCAACAGCCAAATATTAACCGAAATGACTGCCCAAATTAGCCCCAGTTATCCAGGTCAATTAAAATGTAAAGTTAGAACCGCTACTTTGATGTCCGCTGAGTCGTAAGCCATGGCGGTTAAGTCACTGAAGTCATTGTTTTATTACAATTGTAATTACTCATTGTAGTACTCGATGACACATTGTATCACTCTATTACAAAGACAAATTAATTACAAACTCGTTTCGCCACTGTTTTAGGTGGATTAAATACCTCACCTGGTTTATTTCAAGCTCCTCGTTTGGTCGAAGGATTATCATTAATATGCCATTCGACGTGGGTACATGTCGATTCCTGACAGGGAAATCCTTCACAAACTTTTCAGTGTGTGGCAGAGTTCCGATCCGGTGATAGTTTTTAGTATAATACACTCGTCACAAGTGCTTCATGTAAGGTGTAGCTATGTGAATAAAAAGATTTTCTACACCATTCAATCATAGATTTGTATAATATTTGTAGTGTACATATACTTATGATTTATATGTGTGTACATCTATGTATCAATATTACTGGCAAAAAACTATTTTTTACACAATTAATTCGCTTAGTTTAAACTTTACTGATTCGTGTAATTTTTTCAGAGGTAATTATTATTTATTTACGTATGAAATTAGCATTTATGCTTTCACGCGAATAAAATGTATTTGATAATGATATGGTATGGTTGGACTTTGGAGTAAGGCATGCAAACATTTAATATAAATAAAATTTGTTCCAACAAATTAACAAGAAATTTAAAACTCAATAAATATTTTAAATTGTACCAAATGAAGCCGTAAATTTTAATAGCGACTGCCCTGTAATCAAAATTACAAACGAAACAAATCTATCGGGATTCGGAAATGATGATAATGATATCTCGAGAGTCATCTTTCAAACCTTACCATCGCCAAAATTTAGCGCCAATAGTAGACACGTCATTTGAAGCTACCCTTAAGTTCTTCTTCTACTTCTTTTATAAATATGGCTTTTGATCATTTTTCGCTACTATTTTGCAAATGTCAAGTTAGTTAATTAGTTCATTCATATACAATCACAAGTCACTATGTACAAAGTCATATCAGGTCAGGGTCTTGAGTAAAGCGGTGGCTTCGTTACTCTAGCTCATCTAGGAGATTTGACGGCAGCGAAGAAATAGACGACATACTAATTTCTTCATGATTATTTCATTTGTGCACTTTCACTGAACATGGCCTTAAGTTAAACAAATCCATTACATGGGACAGTTACATTGGGTAATCGGCCCATGGCTTGGCCTAGCTGGCCATTGGGTAAATGGCAAATGTCGCAAGTTAACGTAATCACAAACTATAGGCGTGTGCCATTTATGTCGAGTAAAGACAATTTCCTCTTTAGCGAGACAAGTTAAGTCTCAACATTTATACAAGTTTTGCTTAAGCTCCTCATTTTTTATAGAGATTTCATTGCTTGTCATCTAAATTTATTTTAAACCATACAATTTATCAAATAAACTAGTAGTCACCCATTGGTCGAAATTTGACCATTATGGTCTTCTATCTCCTTAGGAAATGAACCCATATACATGGCCCATCAGATTTGGTGAGTTATCCTTCCAATTTCTAAGTCTTTTTAATTTTTCACCGATGAAGATGAGGATGGTTAAATTAAAAATTCGCAAGTCATCATTGATATGAATAAGTATGTATTTTTCTCCTCTCTAAGAAATTAAAAAAAGGGGAAATCTCATTACACGTATTATATTAGGGAACAAGTAGTAACTTATTGCAAGTTATCATTTGATTTGATTATCATTGCTTTTTTTAATTATCATTCAGATTCTGACAGAACTAAATGTTTTTTGTGTTTTTTTTCTTTCGCAGCAAGCAAATTTGATGATTAGGCTTATAACTTTGACCATACAAAGCAGACGACTAAAGGCTTATTTTCCAATAGGTTAAGCGTTTGCATGCAAAATATTAAAACGAATTATGTTTTTTTTCATTGTATATTCATCTATAGTGTCTACGGTTTTACATCTTACCCTCAGGAGTTTGTTTGTTCGCTGTCTTATAACACAAAAAAGAAGGCCGTACTAATAACCGTCAATTAATATTTATATATAGATATATATTATGTCATAATTTTGTATGGAAAATGTCGACTTAACAACTGATTAAAAGATAATTGACATCTCTGAGTGCGACCGTTTTAGCATTTAAAAATAACCTTACATGTGTATGACATCATAGTCATATAAAGTAGATGTGAGTGTTTGAACATTTCGTATGACAAAACGACTTACACTTGAAAATATAGAATAGCCAAAGTTTTTCAATAAACCTCAAGAAAGTTTACAGATTCTGCAATATTTGGTGTGTGCAAGTGTCCTGTTACTTTGTTTTGAGGTTAACATTATGAAACTTAATTTCAAATAAATATCCTCTTCCCTCTCTGTAACGTTCTCTCAGTCGCTCATTTTTCTGTTAGAAAGTGCTAGGTATTTAAATAACATCATAAAAATCACCTCTGTTGTCTAAAGGTCCGGCGTCGGATTTCTTGAGGTCCCGGGTTTGACCCCCAGTTCGGGTATCAAAATAAAAGAAAACATTTAATTTCAATTTTCTAATAAAAATAACGATGCCCGGGATTGAATATGTGACTTAGTGTCTTCGGCTAGTTGTTAGTGCCCTGGTAGTTAAAAAGTAGGTAATTTTTTTTCGGCAGATTTCGGATTTATGTAACAGAATAACTGTCAGGTAGACTGTCCAAGTGGTTTTCTTGAACACAGGTTCCATTGTAATACCTTGACCTCTTACTAAGTTGTAGAATTTTGCTACGGTTCTTCACAATTCGTAACGCTTGGCCACTGCCTGAAACCTTCTCATTAGTGCTCGCCATTATCATCGCCTTAGTAAGTAGCAAGCATCTTCACGCCTATATCCCTGAATATATAGGCAGAGGCATAACTATGGCAATTCATGTCGTGTACAATGGCGGATGGCGTCCATGTTGCACAATGGTGTAATCGCATACCACACAAAGATACCATCGATCTTAATAACGGCCTTATTTGTTGAAACAAAGAAGATACTTTTTTATCTTCACGCCCATATCCCCGAAGAGGGAGGCAGAGGGCACCCACGACTAGCCGAAGACACTAAGTCCTACAATGTGATAGGTGGCAAGCCTATCGCCAACCGGGCACATTTCCAATCCCGAGCAACATTTTTTTATTAAAATATTGGAAAAACCAAATTGTCTTTTTGTTGCCCGTTCCGGGATTCGAACAACTCATACAGTCAAGTCCAACAACTGAACCGCTAGATCACAGTGATCACATCTTAATAAGTATGAAATAAACGAATTTCCGCATTATCTTTGATATATATAGACTGGCTATATTTGTTCCCATCAGGAAACACGAGTACCTACTTGTTTACCTTTAAATACTTAAAATAAGTCATTTTATATTTAATCATGCACTCATAAATTAAAATTATCGGCCGCACATAAAAATTAATTTTCCATATTACATTAAGACAGTAAAAATCAATAAGGTAGTTTGTGTCTCAATTTGTTCAAGTTAAATAATTCGAGTGGGCTCCACAATATCCATAAAGGGAGCAAAACGACCCATTTGTCCTTAGTCCATCGAATATTGCTTTTATTATGCAAAAATATATTAAACGATTATGTCACGTCTGATATCACTCGGAAGTTTTTACTGGACTAACAACTTTCCGCGGCTTCGTCCTATTGATCGGGGTATTACTACATTCCGCTTCGGTGGTAGTTTATAAACATGTCGACATCTACAAGTACCAATTGAATGGCCAAAGCGATTTTTTTTTATTCTAATTTTACTTACAACGAAGTAATTTCGGCTAGTCGTGGGTGCTCTCTCCTCCTCTCCTCTTCGGGGATATGGGCGTGAAGATACTTTCAATTTAGTACACTACTCCAACAAATATTTAATGAAAGAGTGAAAATGTATACTCCAGTTTATTTAAGATATTTAAAAGAGCGAATCCGTATATTATGTGTAATTCCACCTTCAACCCTTCTTCTCTTTACATTAGGTGAAGTATGATCATTCTAATCTATTAATAAAAATGATAAGATATTACCAATTCATTAATAAACATTAACAATCGTAGTGTTTAGGTTGACATTTCAGTTTATATTACAGTGCTATTGAAACTATAATGTCAATTTAAATTGGAGTACTTTAGTTTTAATTCCTTCATAAGACGTTTATCATTTAAACGTAGTAGTATATGTTAGTATGTCTAAATATCTTTATAATAGCTTCTTGATACATACTTTTCGCAAAAAAAAAAAATTTCATTTAAAATTAAAAATATGAAACTTATCCTTACAAAATATATTATCTCTTTAAAAAAGGCGTCCGCGCTAGTCTGTAGACTTCTAAGTGGTTGTAGAAGTTTTATAAGCACGTAATTAAAATGTCAAAGTATTTGTAGACTTGGGTCTCGGTGTATAAGAGAAAAGCATCTGGTCAATAAATGAACCTAGTTTCTAACACCCGTATTCAAGAAGCATACTTGGCTAAGTAATGAAACAACGCTGTGCGAAATGCGAATTACGACATTTAGCCATGCGTTCCTTACGTCAAGCCACCCAATTGTTTATGAATTGGATGGCTTGTTGCAAGGAAAACATAGCTAAATGTCGTAATTCACACATCGTTGTTTCATTACTTAGCCAAGTATGCTTCTTGAATGATATTTAACAGCTTCTCTACAGAAGCTAGTAATAGAATAGTATAGTAATAGTAGAAGCGGTCCGATATTGGCGTTGACTTCATAAGGTCTCAGGTTTGAACCCCGGGTCGGGCAACTCAAAAGATTTTTTTTTAATTTTCCAACATTATCAACGTTGCTCGGGATTGTTTTTATCGAATACTTATTTAAACTAGGCAAATGTTTAAGCAGTTCTATTACTTGAATTGATCAGAAATACGTTAGATTTTTTTGTTTCAACAAATAAGGCCGTTATCAAGATCGATGGTATCTTTGTGTGGTAAGCAATTACACCATTGTTCAACATGGACGCCATTCGCCATTGTACACGACATGAATCGATGGTCGCGAGCCTTCTGGAAATAGCGTTATTATATCTGCTAGACCGTGAAGGTCTACTTGACTATACCATGTCACATATTAACTAGGTAACTTATATTACAAAAGTGAATACAAAATATGATGTTTAATATAGTCGAAGATATATATCCCCGAAGAGGTTGACAGAAGCACAACCAGAGCACCCACGACTAGCCGAAGACACTAAGTCCCACAATGTGATAGATGGCAAGCCTATCGCCAGCCGGACACATATCCAACCCCGAGCAACGTTATTTTATTCGACAATTGGAAATACCCAGTTTTTTTGTTGCCCGACTAGGGACTAAATAAACATTTCTATGTCATATGCACTATATATTGCATGCTATTTTCTGACTAAAAAGGTTTTTAATGAGCCTTCCACGATATTGTGATGGATATTGTTTTAAAAGACAAGAAAGCAAACACGCACACTGTTCATCTGCCGATTAATCGTGGCCTATAAAAACCGTCAACAAAATCATAAGCCTAAAATCTATTTTATTTTATTTTTTTTTTTATTTTTTTTTACCTTAATATACTTTTTCATTTATTTTTTTAAATAATTTTAGCAGAAGTTCGGATATGGACAACCGTGTAAGCGAATCCTCGGAAACTGTTGTTAAATTAAAAACAATTAAACCGAAAGTAAATTACTCTTTAAACTGAATCTTATGTAAGGTCATACATTAATGCGTTCTTTATTACGAGAATTTAAAAACAATCAAACGAAGTTAATGTAATTTATATGTGGGCGGGCATTTTATTTATAAAATGAATGTAAAATCTTGACCACTTAGTTCACATTAATTTTCCAAATTACCGATATCTAGAATAACCGTAACAGTGATAAAATGTTCAAAAGGCCACACTCAGATATGTTAATCTGTCATTAAATCACAATTTTGTATAGAAAATGTCAACTAAATAGCTAATTAAACGATAATAATTTAAGTCTCTGAGTGCGGCCGACAAAGACTTAAATATTAGGTAGTTACTACTTATTATGTACAGTTTGAACAATTTCAATTTTACATGGATAAGTTAAAGTGAAGAGCATGGTAAAAAATAATCACCTATAATCTATTACTTTCCCTGTGTTGATTCGGTTCTTCTATGAAGTATGGACCATCTGCCTTCTTACCTGACAGCTCTTAAGAGGCGAAAAGAATTTAAATAGGTGGCTAGCCCGGGTGGCTTTATGTGCAGAGCGCAAACTAATACATTTGGCCCAACACCTCCACCACATTATAGCATCGCACCTATAACATCGATCTTGTCTATAAGCTACCATCTCTTACCGTCAGTTCAACCGTTTACTTCTGTTTTATCACATAATGTTTAAAGCGCAGTAAAACTGCAAAAAAGACTTCAATTTCAATACTATATTCTCAAAATACAAAGAAAAGTTAGTATTTTACTTAATTTCTATGAAATTCTAACATCAGACACAAAATTGGTGGCCCATTGGTCCACCTCTGACGCAAAGTCGGACGAGTAAAAAAAAATAAAATCGATTTACAAATGACGGAAAATCTATCAACATACATACATAAAAAAATATATAGGAATCGAACATACAAACTCTTCCTTTCGTCAGTTGGTCAAAAATTTTTTTTTTCGTTTATTAGGTCTACAAAACTGAAATACAAATTTTATAATACATATTAAATTAATCCTTATGAAATAAACATTTTCTAAGTTGAAGATGTAAACATAGCATGCTAAATAAATGGATAACAAAAATCTTCTATCTGTCACGCTTTCTATAATAAGAATTAAAAATCATAGTGTTTGCCTCGAAAACGTTAACAATATCAGGAATAGCCCATTTAGACAAGTGATTGACGTGAACATTGTCCCGTTCCACGCTATTTATTCCCGTAGTTGTTTGTCAACAAGGCGTGGGACGTCGGGAGTAGGGACGTGTCGAACAAGATAACGCCTTCATCCTGGGAGTATTACAATAATCATATCGACAGTTTATCGATACGGATTCCAGCCAAACTTGAACAATCTACAAGTATTAGAACCCAGATCAAGCCAAATTACAAGTCAAAGACTTTAGATATATCGATATTATTTTTTGAACACATATAAAGTAAACGAAGATCAGCAGAAAATGAACACGGGCCAATATTTGTATTTAACTCGATCATTTTTTAGGTTAGCGTGCACGCCTTCGACAATCGAATTAGGTAGGTTAGGTAGGGCTCCAAATAAATCGATTCGTATATATTTTTGTGTATATTTGGTACGCGACTACTCGTCCGAATAAAGTAGTTTTTAATTATATAAAACTTTCATATTTTTGTGTACTTATAGATGACGTGGTAATGAAATAGAACTTTTCTTATAGTTTTACCGAGTTCAAATTAAGGGTTCAGATGTTCATAAAATTTATTACGATATGTTTACCTGGCGCCAGCGGTTTTTATTTTACTCTAACACGATAAATACTTTAGTTACCGGAACAAACAAACGTAGCAGTACTTTAATTCACAGAACATGCCGAATATACAAATAAATTCATATGCTCACATTCATTATTATTATATACAATATATATTAGCATCTTTAACATAAATATCATAAGCAAATTATTTGCTTACTTTGGTGTTAGGTCAATTCACGGGTAAGCAATACTTGGTGGATCTAGTAATAATAATATTTATAATCCTCATACAGATGTCCCTATCAAGGTAAATAAGTATCTTCACATCCGTATCCCCGAATTGGTAGGTAGAGATACATCCAGGGCACCCATGAGTACCCGGAGGTATTTTAGTCCTACAATATGATATAGTGGCAAATCTATCGCCAACCGGTTAGTTATGGAGGGCAACGTTGATTTTATTAGAAAAACACCCACTGTAATTTACCCGCTTTGGGAATCGAACCAGAAACCTCATGTAGTCAAGATCTATTAATGATGTAGCGAATATAATTCAGGAGTACGAGTGGTAAATACTGGAGTGCATCACCGCGCTAGTGCTCAGCGTAATTGTCGCCTCCTCTGGATGATTTAGCGCTGTCCCCGCTAAAAGCACCACGTTACCGTCGTTAATCACCACCCACTTTACACACGTGCTACTCGCTTGTTTATTTCTAAAACCAGTTGATTCCCGTAGCTCCACCTAAGTTTTAAATTTATTTATCTATTCCATGAGAGCTAGAAAAAATAACCAATCTTCTACTCCAAGGACCAAGACACATGCTTACCACTTTGTATATTTCATAGCAATTGGTTAATGATGTGTGCCCGGTTCCTATAAGCAACGTAAATTAATTCATAAGTTTAACAATTCGTAGTTTGATCAAAAGTAACGAAGCATTACTCATATTTTCAAAAAACTGTTCACAGTTAACTATCAAAAACGAGCAATCTTACTAATCGTACGAAATACTACCATCCGTAATCAAAACAGCTCATTTCTTTAATATAGGAACCGGGCATTAATTGGATCAATAGACTCATTACCACATTTGCAAGTGTGTAAATTGAACTATACATGTACTTAAAATAAAAACATAAGTAGTATCTTCACGCCCATATCCCCGAAGTGGTAGGCAGAGGCACAACCAGGGCACTAACAACTAGCCGACGACACTAAGTCCCACAATGTGATAGGTGGCAAACCTATCGCCAACCGAGCACATATCCAATCCCGAGCAACATTTTTTTACTAGAAAATTGGAAAAATAATAACATAAACAATAAAAAAAATTGTTTAGTGCTGCAATCAAACATCGTGATCCAGTCGCACTGTAGCACAGTGCGACTAGTTCCTACTATTAGTCTAAGTTTATTTTTTTTTAAATTATTAAACACAAAAGTTTTCAGATGTGGCACATACCTTGCTTATTCGCGTAAATGAAATATAGTTCGACAAAAAGTGAAACAATAATGAAATATTAGCCATTAATTTCGTCTGCTTTTGCTTTTGTTACTGGTTTTTGTATAGCGCGATCAATAAGTCCTAACCCTGAAACACCGGCGCCGGCTTGAAAGAACACGCCGAACTTATGATGCCATTTTAGTACAAAAACCCGAATCTATTGGCAATATTGACCAAGTTTTCTCGATGTAAGGATTTTCCTTTGAAACCTAACCGTTTTTTGCAATCCAATACTAAGTGTAT
>NJDC01000989.1:106547-117338 GCA_002245475.1 Calephelis virginiensis
CGTCGGAAATCGAACCCGAGCCTCGCGGTTAGTCAGTGTAGTTAGGCGTATAAGTTAAAGCGTGTATTTTAATACAGTTTGCTTTATTAATACTGTGTATTTGATAATTGCTTTATTTCTGATGTATTTAAATTCAACAAAATTTATTATTAAGTTTTTTTTATGAAATTGGAAGGCAAATAAGCAGACGGATTTCCTGGTGGTAAGAAATTCACGCCGCCTAGAGACACCAAAGGTGGTAATGGTGCGTTGCCAACACGTCATGACGTTATAGCGGCAGGAATAGGTAAGGCGGTGGTACCAATCCGGGCGAGTCGCGGCTAAACTCTACCACCTAGTTACTATATTTTTCAAATTTAAATATTATATATTATATTATTTATTTGTATTTCAAATTTATTTATTTATAAATATTGTATTTTCCCCGTGTTGGTCCGAGCTCCTTTGCAGAATAGACATTTTCTGCCTTCCTGCCAGGCAGCTAGTAAAAAGCGAGCATAGCCTTACCGTCACTAAAACCGTGACATCGGACTAGGTGGTAGAGTTTCGCAGCGACTCACCCGGATTGGTACAACCGCCTTACCTATTCCTGCCACCATAACGTCCAATGCTCGCCGTTGATGTGTTCCGGTTCGGAGAGTAAGGTTGCTGGTAAACTTACTATTGCTCGAGGCCTAACATCCCGGTCTCAGGTTGGCAACGCACCATTACCCCATTTAGTGTATTTAGGCGGCATAAATTTCTTACCATTAGGAAATCCGTCTGCATGTTTGCCTTCCATTATCATAAAAAAATGTTAATAGCGAAATAGGTGTTGCAGATTATGTAAGCTCGATATCTTTGTATCCCTATTAACTGCAAAAAAATAAATGAATTGAAATAGATCAATAGAAAAGTCTTGAAACTTGAATAACGTCATATAATATTTAAGACTGGATTTTCATTTCATTTCATTTCCTAGAAGAAATAGTACTTCCTTGGTTTAACATCATTTCGTAATTTGCAATTGTCATCTCTAAAAATGTTACTAAATATACTCGTTAATAAACTGAAACTTATTTGTTTACTGTGTACAGATGTTATACAATTAATATTTTTTATTAAAGTTCTTAAAGCAGCTTAAGCCTGGATCAAAAAAAGGCTTAAAAAAGAAGTAAACTTCTAAACTTTTCATTACTATGTAACAAAAATATCATCTTTTGTAAATGACACATGAAACTTTTGTGAGCAATAAAAATAATTTACATATTTTTAGTGTTATAAAATAAATCCCAAAATAAGACGAAAGTAAAACGTGACGAAACTTCAGAATCGTGAGCGTTATATTTCGTGTATTCGTATTTCAGTTTTGACTTGATTAACACGTACTTTTCGTTCCATTTCAGGAGGCGATAATAACCATATGAAAATGTTAATACGAAGTACGTGGCGAAAAACTTTAATCAAAGTGAAACCGCGAGTTATCGTGAGAGTTAAAACAATGTGTGTGTGAAGTGATCACGACGTCGAGCCCTTCGGAGTGGTCGCTTGCGACCGCGACCAGCGATGGTATGGACTTTGACTTCGAGAATGACAGTGGCAGGTGGAACTCAACCACAGAGAGGCAAGCTCAAGACTTGTACAACTTCTGGGCGTGGAGCATTGTTGACGGTGCGCTCATGTTGCTCATTGTCAGCGGCAACACTCTCACCATCCTCGCCGTCACGATGAGCCGCCGACTGTCCTCTCTAGTGTCTAATCAGTTCGTGTTAAATTTAGCCATATCCGACTTAATGGTCGGGTTAACTCTACCTTATCACTTAGTGTTCTACCTGGACGATGACTTCGGAAAAATAAAGTGGTCCTGCCTGATGAGGTTTATTCTCATAATCCTCGCGTGCCTCGCCTCTATATACAATATAATCGCGATTGCAGTAGACAGGTAAGGATATCGTGCATACAATCTAGACCTACAGATTAACCTAGTATTCAATGCATAACTCTTGGGGAATTTATTTTTGGCTTAAGTAAAATAGCAATAATAACACGCGGTTTTATTCCAATTGCAACCTAAAAGTAATAAATGAAACCTACAAATGCGGTGATGTTACATAACCCAGCAACAGATATTAAGCATACAATTAGAACATACTTATAATTTCAGGTTTTCAAATTCCTTATCGGTCACGTTTCCGAAATGTTACGAGAAATCTTTGATGCGCCTTTGATCATGTCAATCCACAAATTTATAACTAGACAAACTAAATAATTATGTTTCTAGCAAATAGCTGGATGACTCTCCTGACGCAACGAGCGGCACCCGTATTAACTGTCCGCCCTTATCATGCAGCCGAAAAGAAACCTCTTGGGTTAGCTTACTGAACTCCTTGTCCTAACAGAAGCGAATAGTGATGTAATGAGGCCGGTATGGTTAAGTCAGATAATACCTAATATACGCACCCCCTTACTAATAAAACTTTCGCGTCCGTTGATCTGGTGTTTAACTTCACTTTTTCTAACAAACAGTGAAGTTACACACCAGACCAAAGGGCGCTTAAGTTTTATTAGTAAGGGGGACCATCATAAATAGGTAACGAAATAGTTTTTAATTATACAACGGTCATATGATGCTCTTTCCAGATACATAGCTATAGTGCACCCCCTGCACTACAGCCGGTACATGACGAAGGTGATCACACGACTACTGATGAGCGCCACCTGGTCAGTGGCTGTCTGCATTAGCTGTATACCGATCTTCTGGAACGACTGGCATGAAGGCGTCTCGTGTGAGATGAATATGGTAAATATACTTAAGCATTAGCTACGTCTAGAGTTAAAGCCACCTATCTCACATTTAATTTTCATATTTTTATAAACTTCCTGTTACCTTCAAAAGAGTAAAATTAAAAGTGTTGGCTTTCGGTGGCAAGAATAGGTGTGCTTATTTCGAATTATTAAAAAAAAGTATCTTCACGCCCATATCCCCGAAGAGGCAGGCAGTCACAACCAGAGCACCCACAACTAGCCGAAGACACTAAGTCCCACAATGTGATAGGTGGCAAGCTTATTGCCAACCGGGCACATATCCAATCGCGAGCAACGTTTTTTTTTTATATTAGAAAATTGGAAAAACCTAATTTTCTTTTTGTTGTCCGACCCGGGATTCGAACCCGGGACCTCATGCAGTCAAGTCCAACACCTGAACCGCTAGACCACGGCGACAAATTAGAATTATTATTTACTTTGATATCATTGTCGACTCCTTACAAAGTTGAATCAAATTATCCATGTCCGGAAATTCACACTTTTAATACACTTTTTCGATAGCATTACTATTTTCCACAATTTGATGCGTCACTATTAAATGTTTAATATCTTTCGTGGATCTTAAGCCATTTGACAATTTTCACGGTACAGTCAGGGTTTTGTTACAGATAAATATATCATTTAACTCTAAGATTCATTATTTGACCGTATTTAACAATTTGGTGCAATGTCATAACGTGGCACGTATGTGGGTTTGATTCCTATTAGTGTGGAATATTAAATTGTCATGTAATCTAAAGATAAAAAAAATCATAACTTACAACTTTGCTACGCAAGAGAATATCCTTCCTCAAAACAGCTTTTGAAATATACTATAGACATGTAAGAAAATAATCTACAACAAATATCAAATTCACGAGCTCTTAAAGCTTCAGCAAACTACAGTAATCAGCAAGAGGAAATATGCAAGTACATTGCCAACGTTTTACCCGATTAAAATTCTTTAGTTTGCAGAAGGTTTAAAAATTACACCACATAATATATTACTAGAGCTTAACGGGTTTTTTAATAGTGCTATGCCAAATTGTAAGTTATTAAGTGCGTTATCAGACCATCAGGACGTAAACATGATAATTGATATTGGTCGACAGCGTATGATAAAACATATCAAAAGCTTATTTGACGTGTGCAACGTAGATAGTACCTACATTACTACACTAGTACATAAATTTCCTTATAAATGCAATAAAGTCTGCACTGAATTTAAATTCCAGTTTCGGCTGCAAAGGAAACAAATCTTTGCTACAGTCTTAGCTCAAATTATTGAACCATGGGATGATGGGAGTGAATACACTGCTCGCCCTAATCTGATGTAATCGTCACTTGGCCAGCAACGAACATAAGCGAAATAACCCACAAAGGGAATGTCATTAGCGTCCATTCTATAATTACCAACTTTTGGTATGAACACCGGAGCCTAGAAAAAGCAACACCAAAAAACTTTTCCAGATACGCTAAGTGTACCACCCAACCTTTTAGGGTTGAGTAATGGCTTGAACAATACCGGTTACCAATATGCAATGATTTGTTTTTTCAGGTGGTCCCGAAGACTTACACTACTAGTATATTGGCGCCAATGTTCTCCTTGATATGGATGGTAATGTTCATCTTATACTGGCGGATATGGCGAGAAGCTACTTGCCACGCGCGCAGGCTAAGGGCAAACACCTGTTGTCCTACTGGTGCCAATGATTGGAAGAGTATTCAGGTGTGTAAAGTACTGTAATGTGTAACGACTTACAAATCTACTTGTGATTGATACATTAGGCCACATGTGCCAACTAGCTTACTACCAGAGCTTGACAACTAGACCTTACAACTAAGATTATACTTTAAACCCATACGCGTCAGTGAAAACTTTTCCCTATTTTTAATTATTGCGTTGGAGACAAAATAAAATGAGATGTGACGGATTTCCCAGTGATCAGAATTAATCACTAAGCTATAAATAGCAAATATGTTAATAAACAGTTGCCAACTTGAGTTGAGACTGATCTCTTCCTTGAAACTGTTCATTATAGTAGAAAATACTTGACTAGCAGCTCGCTAGTATTCGTATTGACATGCATTTTCTTAATAGTTTCCATCGCTACAGTGAGCTACCATCTCGATAAATGTTAATCGTGTACATAGTAGCTATAACCTATAAACGTAACATAATCCGCACCCACTCATAGATAAGCGTGCTACCCATTGAACGATTAGACCATTTTAATTTAATGAGTAGTCACAAACAAAGTATAACAGATATTACAGACTGATGGTATATATTTTCAGGTTGTGCTTCTAGTGCTGGGGTCCTTCTCAATATGCTGGATGCCATTCGTGGTAGTGGCATGCGCACAAACAATACCCTCCAAGTCCCTGCACAGTCCAATCGCGTACAGACTGACGTCCTCTCTCGCGATGTCGAACTCCGGGATCAATCCTCTCATATACGCATGGAAAAACGCCGGCTTCCGAGCCGCCTTCGCAAAGCTACTTCGTTGTAAGCGACCAGATACATCTGAATATAGGGGATCCCCGGCGCCAGAGAGGAAAAGAGGCTCCGTGGCACTTCGAGAAGGTTCCATTACGCGATCAACACCACCTGGACTAGCAGCAGGAAGACCAGCTCGCATTCTTTACGTAGAACGTGAAACAGATACTGCTAGGTGCCGTATAATAGAAAACGCTGGGTATATAGACTCTGAAATGGGAGATTCGAATCCCTCGTACGCTCCTGATGGACCCACGCCGGTCCACAGACCGAGCCGATCTCCGGACGTAGTGTAGTGTATACCTTATAGATATTCTGTGGGAAACACAAAACGCTTCTAGATAAGATGTTAGTGACTGTGGGCACCTCGGTGCCGCCGTTCATGTCTACGCTCAAGTTTAAAACAAGCTTTATTGTTAGTTTTTTATTAAGATTCTAATAGGTTCAATGCTGTAATTAATATTCTATTGTAAAGATTCTCTTGTCACCTATTGAGATGTTTAAATAAAGTTATATCTAATGTTTGATGTATTAAAAGATATTTAAATTATGTGTGGAGTTACATTTAAAGCTGAATTTTTTAGTAAGTATGTATTTTTCTAGTAACTTTTTTCACCATATCTCCTTATTTCAACCGGATCTAATATTTAGCTATTTTTTTTATTTTTAAAAAACTCTCTTAATTATTAAAACAAGTCTCTCGCACACTAACTCATCGCCATTCAATAAAATCTAGTTCAATAAAAGTTTAAAGGTTTAGCTTTTTACCTTTTGGCTTTTTACATCATAACGCCTAAAACTTGGATTAGTTACAAATATCGCAAGTACGGTATCGTTTCACGTAAGTGGAAGATAGTAGTTTTGGCGACATATACATGGAATATTATAAGATTTTACTAAGCCCACACGAGTTACAAAATACGCGCAGTAAGCCTGCTATGCAAATACAAGTCGGTAACTAGACGCCTAATAGGCGATAAAAGAAATAGTAAAATGGAGTAAGACGAATACTCAATCAGAGATGACGGGCGCTAGTTGGTCTTTTGGTCTGTTGCTTTAAGGTCACTGTTTCGTGTCCTGATTTGGAAAATATGGTAGGAAAACATAAAAGGCTGTTATCCTTATTTGATTATGCCTGGAATTGCTATCTTAAGTAATCATAGGCGAAATGTTTTATAAAAGGTTTTCAATTACACCGGTGAGGTTACAACTGCATTTAAAAAAAAACCCAAAACAACATTTTTATAGGCTCTGTACTATTATTGCACAACATGTAAACAATGCTTCATTCACATTCATTGACTTCTTTAGAGGAACCTATCCCCAAGCCAACTTTACCATTTTTAATATTCACTTCTTTATTACGCAGATTGCTGTCAACTTGATTGCTTGTTGGTTTTATCCTTTTTGTGGAAAAAACATTTAAGAAATATACTAGTACGTATGTTAGATGACAACACGGAAAACATTACGGCGAAATGCATATCGTGAAAATAAATGTTATCGTAATAACTTAAAAATAATTTAAGGGCAGTGAAACTGCAAAAGGTCGATTTCAATAAGAAAATCACCTACATACACAAAAAATATATCATGAATAGTATTTTCCTCTTTTTCCTTGGGATTCCACTACCAAATCCAGACTTGGTGGTAATGGGACCTCGATAGAACGCTCTTTTAAATATAAACAGTAAATAAATTATTAAAAATTAAATTACTGATTTGATTAAAACCTATTAAAATATTTGCACACCACAAGTTGTTAGAATATGTTGGAACGCTTAAATAATTTTGTAACATCCTTGTAACACTCATATTCCGCAAAATTATTTCTTTCTAAAATAACTTTTAAAATTGGTTCAGAAATAACGAAGAAATCGATTAACATACACAAATAACATATAGGAGTGGAACATATGACCCTCTGTTTAAAAGTCTTGTAAAATTGGAAATGAAATTAAAAAGCAACACGTACTCATTTGCTAAATTTTTGACAAAACGTCTGTAGTTATATGTATATGAACACTAGCTGACCAAGCAGACGTTGTTCTGCTACTTTTTATAACTATGATTTTAGTGGTGTCACTCTTATCACTCAGGGGTATGAAAAATAGATGTTGGCCGAGTCTCAGACCTACTCAATATGCTCACAAAATTTCATGAAAATCGGTCAAGCCGTTTCAGAGGAGTACGGGAACGAACATTATGACACGAGAATTTTATATATAAGAAAGTTTGTACCAAGAACATAGTAAATGTCTATTGAGTAACCTGTAAAAACTAAAAAGTAAGAAACTAATTCTCAACTTATTCATACCACTAGATAAACTACATATTAGCTACCAATCAATAAAGAGTGTCGCACAATAGAGAGAAGTCGCAGGTAACTGTATATTTTACCCGTGTTGGTCCGGGATCCTTTGTTTAATTGACTATCTGCCTTCCTGGAGGGCAGTTCGTAAAAAGCGAGCATAAGCTTGCCATCAATAACACCGTGACATCTGTCTAGAAGGTAGAGTTTTGCAACGATACATCCAGATTAATACTACCACTTACCTGACGCCGCCATAACGTCAGTGCTTGCCGTCGACGTGTCCCAGTTCGGAGGGTAAGGTAGCCAGTAAACTTACTTTTGCTCGAAGCCTAACATCCTGGATGTTAGGTTGACAACAGCAACCTTGGCATCTTTGGCGTCTTTGGACGGCTTGAATTTCTTACCACCAGTAAATACGTCTACCTACTTATTCATAAAAAAATATGTGTACACTAGCTGTTGCCCGCGGCGATGCCCACAGGAACATTTTTTCGGGATAAAAACTATCCTATGTGTTAATCCAAGTATTTTTGTGCTAAATTTCATGAAAATCAGTTCAGCCATTTTAGCGTGTAGGAGTAATAAACATACAAACTTTCGCATTTATGATATTGTGATAGGATAAGTCATAAGACATGTGAATTGCGATTTTGTACCTGCGACTTCAAACTATTGTGCGAAACTCTTTATTGATAGCATTTATTTCTTTCTTAGCACTAACACCAATGCGCCAAGATTAGTTTAGCAAAACACACTTCTAATATTCTAAACAAACATTGGCCAAAAAATTACCTAACTAATAGCAGCTTAATGGGTAGGTAACCTTACGCATTGCCGCGTTTTGCAATCTGATGACTTGATGACAAAATACGTGCCGTCGCAATTCGACAATAACTAGTGGTTAGGTTAGGTAAATCTTCCATGTTATTAGCTGATTATTAAAAGGTGTTTTTCTGATTTTATAGTATGCTAGCCCGCGGTGTTGCCCGAGTGTTAATGGTCCCACAGGAACATTTTTCGCGATAAAAACTATCCTATGTGTTAATCCAAGTTACCCTCTATGTGTGTGCCGAATTTCATGAAAATCGGTCAAGCAGTTTTTGCGTGGAGTAAAAAAACAAATAAACATATATACAAACTTTCGCTCCTATAATATTATTAAGATATATAGATTAAGGTTACGGAGATTACTCGACCAATAACGAATGTTTTTTTTATGGTTATTTTTTCAAAACGCAGGTGCGTGCATCCAAAAAGGTCCCATATAAATTTGGTCAAGACCCGAGAAATCGTTTTCGATGTATCCATAATCACTGCATAATATTAAACAAAGCCGCTTTCCGCTCTCTGACCCTATGTAGTATGTATGCTTAGATCTTTAGAATTACGCAACGGATTTTGGTGTCTTTTTTTTAATAGCGTGATACCTCTTGAAGGTAGGTTTATATATAACATAAATAATAGAGACGTTTGTTCACCCATGCGAAGCTGGGACCGGATGATAGTCACTACATAGTAGAAAACAAAGTCGCTTCCTTTGTCCCTATGTCCACATGTATGCTTAAACCTTTTAAACTACGCAACGGATTTTGATGTGGTTTTTTTAATACCTAGATAAAGTGATTGAAGAGGAAGGTTTATACGAATGTTTCATAAACGTGCGAAGCCGGGGCGGGACGCTAGAACTATTATAAATGCAAAATCTGTCTGTTAAGCTATCATGTCTAACCCGCTTGAACAATTTTGATGGAATTTAGTATTGCAATTTTTTTTAATGGCCAATATGTTGCTAACCGCGGGGTTTGTACAACTTCACCGGACTATTCATTTTTTCAAAAACTCAACAGCCAAAGGAAAATAATGAGGGATGAGTTCTTAAAAAAAACATTTTACGCTGACGAAGTCGCGGGCAAACAGCTAATATTTAATAAAACATATGTTTAACTAAAGTTTATCTAATATTAATGATTGCATGTACATATGACAGTCTCGTTGGTCGAGGGGCTAGCGTACGCTTAACTTCGCCGACCAACCTCAAGGCTCGGGTTTGATTCTCCACAACAGAAGTTTGTGTAATAAACATTTAGTATTCTGCATTTCCGAGTCCGGCTGTTTATTAAATTTATTCTGGTATGATTAAGTATAAATACGAAATCTTTGACTAACACTTATAACACACGCATATAAATTACTTGCTTAGGGGGTTAGATTCGATTTGTACAAGTTGTCCCAGGACATTTATTTATTTAATAGACACATTATTGAAACAGTACCTAATGAATAACTGATTTTGAATGAAGCGAATAGGAACTCTAACTACAAGCCTTAACTTATCTTAGGAATTATCTTACTTAATAGTTTTATCTTTAAAGAAAAATAATATAGAGCACTCTAGAGGTTAGTATAATTACATGCTCTAACTTTCCTAAAATAACTTATAACTCCAAAACAATTTAAAACTATCCCAAACAGTTTGATGATTTTTTTTTATTTAAAAAAAACCGTATTTGAATAATAAATAATAGCAAATTATTTTTTACAAAAGAAAATCTGGAAAATCATATGGAGATTTTCTTTTGCAAAATGTTTGTAGTAAAAAATATTATTGTTTGTTTGATCATAAATCGTAAGGCAGTAGAAGAATTTTTATTAATAGCAATTATTGCAACTTTTTTTCTTAAGTTAAAGCAGGTGACAGTTAAGACTAACTAAAATCTACTAACTCCATTAAACTAACTGGACTAACTAAATGGACTAAAATCCATTTCCTATCTATTATTGCCATTAAATACAATATGTTCGATGGGATCCTAGTATTGCGTTATGTTGATATTTTTTACGTTTAAATAAAATAACACTGAACGAAATTATGTAAAATAAACATTACACTTGTTTTTTCCATAAGGTATTATCTTGGAATAAAAATATTAATGTGCCTATATTTTAAAGATACACAAACAAATAAACAAATTACTGAAGCGCTTTTAAATCTGAAATAAATAATTTTTCGCCTCTATGGTGTTGTGGTTCTTGACTGCATGAGGTCCCGGGTTCGAATCCCGGGTCAGGCAACAAAAAGAAAATTGGGTTTTTCCAATTTTCTAACTAAAAAAATGTTGCTCGGAATAGGATATGTGCCCGGTTGGCCATAGATTTGCCACCTATCACATTGTGGGACTTAGTATCTTCGGCT
>NJDC01000989.1:117465-130165 GCA_002245475.1 Calephelis virginiensis
CGGGTTTCTGTGAAAACGCGGGCGAAGCCGCAGGTAGCAGCTAGTTTAAAATAATTTATCAATATATTTTCAATTTTCACCAGGACGATAGTTTTGAGTATCCGTAATTGAACCACGTTACTTTTTTGTGTACTGGACAACTTTTGTTAGATGTACTGAAGACTGTCTAATAATTTGAACGCCTGTTTTAAAAAGTAAATAAATAATATCCCCGGACAAGTTATACAAATTGAATCTAAACCCAAAGTAAGCAAATTACATGCTAGTGTTATGGGTGTCAGACAACGATTCTAATACATAGAAATACTTAAAAAGATACCAGAATAAATTTAATAAACACCCAGACCCGGACAACATAAACATGTAAATGTATATCACCCAAGTGCTTGCCTCGGTCGGGAATCGAAACCAAGCATCGCGGTTGGTCGGTGAAAGACCTTAAATATGTGTGCTTAATCAACTATATCAAAGGTTAATTAAAATGTATAGTGTTAAGGTCGCACAATAATATATATAACACACCTTCAGTAACTATATTATGTATCGGCTAAACTAATATCATTTGCACATAATGGTGGTAATTCTGCAATGTACTAACTAAACTAAACTAATTTAGAGTAATCGCAATCGTCTTTCAACACAAATTATAAAACACCTTAGTGCTGTCCGATAAGTTGCAAAGGAAATTTCTAAAGACGTATTATCTAATAAAAAACTCCAATTATTATGCCCAGGCTAATTTGACACGTATTAAATGTTTATTCCCTTTTATTTTTGTGTCGTTGGAAAAAATACAGCATAATATATCTATATTCTATAATACAAAAACTAAAAAAGTTCAATAACCTGCAACAAAACGTACATCTAATGTAGCTAAGAATCATCTCGGTCACGTAGACTTCCAGACAAAAAATCACGTAATCGGTGCATCCGTTCAATCCGTTATGATGCCATAGACAGACAGACACAAAACACGTCAAACTTATAACACACCGCTTTTTCTGCCGGAGGTTAACAATAAGATTATACAAAGTGCGACAGAATCGGCATCAATGTTAAAGAAACAATGGACCAAATATTTTTTAGCAACATTTTGCAGTGTAGCAGTTGATTTGCCAACCAAGTGCCTTTTTAATTTCTAACTAAAATAAAGTATTAAACAGGATTAAGAACACAAGTGCTAGCTTCTTCCTCTTTTTAACGTACGATAATTATGCTTTCATCTCTCTTTTATAGTAAAGAGTTCAGTATATATGTGCAGTATTACTAGCTGACCCGGCAGACGTAGTTCTGCTATTTTTTTAACGTGATTTTAAAAAAATTCAACTCAGGGGTATGAAAAATAGATGGTAGCCAATTCTCAGACCATCTCAATATGCTCATAAAATTTCATGAGAATCGGTCAAACCGTTTCGGAGGAGTACGGGAACGAACATTGTGGCACGAGAATTTTTATATATAAGATTTTTAACCGACTCTAAAGAAGTGTAGGTTTTTATATTTAAGTGCAGGTTTTTATTACTCTGCCAATAACGAACAGATTTTGATAATCCTTATTTTGGAAAACTTGAAGCTGAACACCTTCGACGAAGATCCAACTGGCGGTTTGTGAGTTGTAACTTACATACATATCTTCACGCCAAATCCCTTTCAGGATAGACAGAGAGTATCGAGGTATACTTAAATAATACACAAACGACACTTGGGACACATATAGGACCAACTCAAAATCAGGAACACCTTATGAAAAAAAACCAAATTGCTACATGGTAGGTATAGGTCCCGTGTTGTGGCAGCATATTATAAATTGAAAGTCCAATTTTTAGTATAGCACTTGTTCAGGGAGTGTCTAAATGTTTTTGTAAAATAATAAGAACTTTTATTATTTTAAATTTAGATCAACCGACCATTATGTATTGTATCTTCAAGTATCTTCACGCTCATAAGAGGTAGGCAGAGGCACAACCCACAACTAACCAAAGAACCTAAGTCCCACAATGTGATAGGTGGTAAGCTTATCACCAACCGGGCACATATCCAATCTTGAGCAACGTTATTTTTATTAGAAAATTGAAAATATACATCGTATTTTATTTTTGTTGCCCGACCCGGGGATCGAAATCGGGACCTCAGGAAGTCTATTATGGATTTTAATTTTTATAAGGTAAGTTAATTTTTATTACACTGGGTAAATTATTTTTTCTACGTCTGAATATGAGTAAAAACATTACGAATTTAATATTTAGGGATAAAAACGTTAGAAAAACAAAAGAAGCAGTTAAAATATATTTTCGTTTGTAACATTATTTTTGGAAATAAAAGTGTTATGAACGTCGTCTGTACTCTGTACTACAAAATTGTATGAACGACTGATGAAATATCCTTGAAGAACTTGAGTCGAGCCAATATGGACCCTGTCGATTCGGCCATATTACTTGAATTAATTTTCATACATACATACATAAATATCTTCACGCCAAGTCCTTTACAGGGGAGGCAGAGAGTATCGAGTGCCAGACCTCACGACAAACCCGTCTGGCTTCCTTCACAATCAATATCCTTTTCAAACAAACACGCCGGTTTCGGAGACTCTTGACACCACCCTCGGATAATATCCGAGTGATCTGATCGAGGAATGTCAACCTTGCTCTCCCCGGATGCCTACATCAATCCACATTCGCCTGTTCCTATGGTGTTTTTATTATTTTTTGCGTATGCATGTTACGCGATCACACGGCCAATAACTAGTCGAATTTGACGGTCCTTTTTTGAAAGGTAGGTGTCGTCATTCCGAGGTGGTCCCCTAAGCTTGTTACAACGTTTATAACTCGAGAACTGCTGGACCGATTGAAATAACAATTGGTTTTTTAATTCATCACAGACCCTAACAGCAGACTAAACATAAAACTAATAATACAAATAAGTACTCAAAAAAAAAACAAAAAAAACTTACCTCAACACCAGTTACTCCTAGAGCAGTCACCAGATTTGGAGTCAACCTAAATGGCACCTTCTCAGGAACTCGCAGGGTCTTGCCTTTCTCGAAACACACGTTATAGTCTATGTGCACTACTTCACCAGTTGTTAAGTCCACTAGCACATTGTCCAAATGTCTATCTCCTAACCCAATGATATAACCGATCATACTCATCACAGCTATTGAATAGCTATAACGGCGAGTCATTTGCCACCACTGTTCTGGACTGACGCTACTACACCACAGCTCCCTCCACAGCAAATCAGAAGGCGTCTCTGCTGACAACTCTTGTAAAACTTTTTTAAGAATCGACACTGGCCACTCTTTTCTATTTTCTGTGGAAACACCAGCTTCTTTTAAAAGAGGGTTGAGTTTATTATAAAATAATTCCGACGGACGAAGAACATTAACTGTTTTATTCGTTTTTGCAGAAAGAGTTGCCGCTTCTCGATTTTGCCACCGTTTGTATAAAGCAAACAATGGAGTCACATTGTCCACCCAACTTATCAATCCAGAGCGAGGTCCAAGAGGAATAACAGAATAATGTCGAGCTCTGTAGGTTTGATTATCATTGTTTTCAGAATCTCTTGCTAGCATTGTATTTGTTATTGAAAGCAGTTGCATTATTCTTTCATCTAAATGCAAGTCTTCTAGACCTTTAAATAAATAAGTGTAGGTCTTTCCATCAGATCCATTGAAAACCAACTTTTTAGGCCTTGTTTTTGTTGGCAAAATAGTTACATTGTTTTCGATGGATTTTATAGTTATTCGCACAGTTCTTTGATTTGTGTGTAGGCCAGGCATAGTGATTACAGTGTTTTTTAGTTCAGCCAGTATGGGGCTTATATCTGACATTTTTAAGATATAAGAAGTTCGTTTATTTACTTTCTGTTGCAATTTGATCTGAAGTTGCTTTAAAGGTGCCCAAGATTCTTGTGGTTTTTCGGGATTAGAAGGATTCTTTAGTTTTTTTATAACATCTAAAATTATATCTTGAAATTTAGCTTGAAATGCAATTTCGTGGGGTGTTTCTGGCTTTGCTGAAGTAATTTGGTGCAGCTGCTCTAACACAAAAACTATCGGCTCAAATATTATACGATGTTTCTCTTTTATAAGTTTATCTTTTTCTTCTGAGCCTAAATTCGCATTGTTTTTCACTTTTGCCACTTCTGTTTCTAATTGGGCCAAGCGTTTGTTAAATTCTGAATGATGTTGTACCAAAGTTCCTAAGCACAGTTCATCCCATAGTAAATTAATTCTCTGTAGTTCTTTAACAAGCAATTTTACTTGAAGAATAGTTTTCGGAGCTTGTTTTGCTAATGTTTCCACCATGTCTAGGAAACATGAATTTAATTCATTATTTACAACTTTATCACTTCCTGTGTCTTCCAAGTCTAGGTTATCATCGTCACTTTCAGCATCATCATTTGATAAGTAGGAACGTGCGACATTGAGTTCTGTAAAACTGTTTTGTTCATTTTCAACTGCACCAACTACCGCCGGAAACGTGATTAAATGTGGTGTATCTTCAGCCAATCGGCAAAGTAGATCAGAAACACATTTTCTTACATATGTTTCAGGGTGATTTAGTCTTGAAAACAGTTGGGGAATGATTACTTTCCATGGTTGCGTTGGTGTATTTGCTAGCCCTGATTCTAAAACGCTTTGTAGTTCCATGGCATGTTTAACAATTAAACGAAGAAGCCTAAGTGTCGCATTTACTACAGCATTTTCACCACTATGGTTTATGTAATCGGATGCACAAATGAGCTGTAAAAATTTAAAATATGCATCAGCTGATAATTCAAAATACGAAAAAACTCTTTTCTGTGCTTGTCGCCATATGTCTACCAAAAGTGCAAGATGCTCAGGAAAAGCATTGTTAAGAGATGGAACTGTTCTCAGCTGACCTTCAATCATTTCTGATGTATTTATTTCATTCCAGTCTATATCTTCTTCATCACAAGTAGCTTTAGTCTTTGACAGTATTTCACAAACTGCTTCAAAATCTTGCTGGGAATATCCAATCATTACACTTTCTATTTGAAGTTTGTCATTTTCTGTAAGTTGCTCTCGTGTCTTTGAGCTAAATTCTACCATTTTACGACCCCATCTAAAACACCACGCCGCAAAACTAGCCCACGCCTTGGCTAATCCAGGACATTGATTAACTCCAAACTGTAATAATTTACCAACAGCGGAATCTGATAGTGGAATCACGTTTTCCGAAATATTATTATCGACTAATCCGATTTCAGGGAGAGCAGAAACTAATTTTAATAAAGGTGTGTCTTTTTCTAAAATATTTTCACTCTCATTTTGCACCCACTTTGAGAGAGTTAATAACATTCTTGTGCCTTTTTCACGTAGCTCGTAGCTGTGTTCACTCATAGCCAGTCTTTGTGAAAACCCAAGAGAAATACTTGCGCATAGATTAATAGCACGAACTTTTTGTTCTTCTTTTGCATAGGTGACTTTGCAAAGTTCTGCTAACGCAGTAGCATTGTTTAGTGTCCAAATATCCAAATCATAAGTATTTGACGATACAGTTAATATTTCACTTAACTCTTCTAAATTATTAAATGTTAAATTCATTTGCAGGGCTTGATTTTGTTTGAAATGTTTTAAAAGTTCTCTTTGAGCCATATTTAAATTAACATTTTTTCTTGCACTCTTAATAATGTCAAGTCGCAGACATTCATTATAAAATATATTTTCTTCAGTCATATCAAGTTTAGTAAAATACTGATGCCACCACAAAACACGATTTAAATTTTTCATGTCAGTGCCATGTTTATTTTCTTTAATTGAAAAGGGTTTGAAAGGATTAACAATTGCTTTCCCGTGTTTTATGACATTGAATAACCCATAATTAGCAAGCTGAAGTATAGCTATTTCTTTTAAAAATGGAATGGAATTCATTCTTGCAAATTCTTCAGCACTTAAATTAAGCAAAGTTTCACAATAATTTAAGACTGATTCAGACTTGTCTCCATAATTATTATTGTATATATTTAGTGCAGTATGTATTAATGTTAGCTCGATTCTGTTTAATAATGCCTGGCATGAGGACATATTTTTAGGTATTTCTTTTATTTCATTGGTAAGTATATCCCAATTTGAAAGGTCCTCAATACTATTACCTTCTTCAAAATCTTTTAATGCCACATATGGATCTATATTTACTGATTGGTTCAAATCATTCTCTTGTTTCCAATACACCATATCATCCCAATTTTGCAAATTTTTGTAACTTTCTATAATTTGTTCATCAACAAATTTCTTCACTTTTATCTCGGTTTGAGACTTAACTGTATCATTGTCTTGCTTTATATTACTCTCAAACTTATTATATAAATCAACAGCAGATTCAAAACGAGAGTTAGCTTGGTCAGCTGCTGCCTTTAACCATCGAAGTTTTAAATCAAATGTTTGGTGAATCCATACATAAAGTCCAAGTAATACTTCTGGCTCTTGTGTTTTTATAAGTCCTTTAACTACACTCATTGTGATTGCTTCAATGTCAATATTTGTTTTAGAATTTCCTGCATTTTGTAAAATCAGGGACGCATGATATATTGCAGCACCATAATGTCCAGAATAAATACTAACTGCCAGGGCTGCTGGACGAACTCTATTTAACCACTCCCGACAAGTAGACCAATTTGTATGGAAAAATGTTTTTACTGGTTTTGCCTCAGCAGGTAATGCTATTGCTGTGCCATCAGCTGCATTATAGGTGTATTTCTCTAAAAACATCATAAATTCAATAAGCCATCGAGATCTGGTTTGTTCAGCAACAACTAGTTCAAACAACTTTTTTTGATTCTCATCTTCTACTACAAAGTTTAAATCTGATGAAGAAATTTCTCTTGCAACGGCTTTTAAGGTACCTTCTATCTTAGTAAATGTCTCTTGGGGTTTCCCAAGTGCTGTTCTTAGCTTTAAGGAAATACATGTATGGGCCAATTCAGACAATGCCCAACTGATGGTAATAGATGTAAAGTTTGAGGCACATTGACGAAAAAATAGCAGATTATTATCATCAACATCTTGAGTTTGTAGTGGCCATGAACATATTAGGACGTTTATCATAACATGTTCTTTCCCAAAATTAACCTGCATGAGTTTATCCATTATATCTTTAAAGTGGTGATTAGGCAAAGTTGTAAATGATCCTGTCAATAAATAATCTTTGAATGAATTGATTTTGGTGTCACAATTTATGGTATTCTGATTCAATTTACGACTTGTAAACCTTTTTACAGCCTGCTTATCAAACTCTTGTTGTACTATATCCCATGGAAGTTTAAACAATACTTCTTTGCATATGTCGGCTAATGTTTTATTTGAATTATCTATGTGCATCATGCATATAACTGCAATTGTTTTTACCAACATTACATTCCATGAGATACTCTTATTGTTAAGGAGAAAATGAAAGTTTTGAATTACAAGCAAAGCTATATCAGCATCAAAGCTGTGAGCCAGTGACAGCATGTTCTTAATTAGAACGATAAATCCTTTAGAAACACTAACTATTGGTAAGTATTTATCTAATTGATAAAAAATATCAGATATCCAGTTTAATAACAGTAATAAGGTTTCTTTTGGAACTTGCTCATCCAAAACAATACTTAATGTATTCAAAATTACCCCCAGATGTCCTGATGTAGGACTGGAGGTAGAAACTTCACCAAGATTTAGATTTGTAAGTCCAAATAAATCATTTGCTCTTTGTTGAGTGTTTGTAACCAAATCACTTGATGCAATAAAGTGGTTATTCTTTTTGCAATGAGAATACAATAGATAAAGGATGGCATATTGCAACGCTGGTTGTTCTGACATTATAATTTCGTTATGTGGACACATTTTAATTGCTAATAAATCTAATATGCTTGGTTGCAAAGCCCACATACCAATTATAGAATTGCTCGCATTAGCTAACTCTGACAAACATTGAAGATAAAACACAATATTTTTTTCAGCATTTGCTTTTGTGATATCCTCTGTATAATCGGGTTGAATAATATGTATTTCTGGTATGAGAATTCTATAAGAATTTTGAATGTCTGATAACACAAATTTATATGCTTCCTGCAAGAGTGGTATGTTCTTAAGATTTAATAAGTTACTGTAGACAGACATAACACCACTCAATATTTGTAAATTTCCAGACATACGCAAAGGACGTAATAATGACTCTGGTCCAATGGTCTGTGTTATAAATTCTAATGGTAAATTTGAAGCTATTTCCTTGATAGTACATGATATTAAGCTTATTATGCTCAGACAAACGCTTTCATCGAATTCCAAAAAAATTTCCATTTCCATTGTTATTAAGGAATACAGCAAAACAGCGCAAGACGTAGATTTACCTTGCAAATATTTTAAAAGAAGCATTACACATTCATTGCCAGCAAGCAACAATTCTGTTTCGGGATACTCTTTCAATGTATCAATTAATACTTGGAGGATTTTTGTCATTGCATCAGTCAAGAAATTCCATGTCACTATTTGGGTAACATTTGGGCTCAATAAAGTGCCTAAGCTTTTCACAACAGTATTAAAAACATTCAAGAAAGATGAAATCTTTTGCATACAGTCTTCTTGTGAAGTTGAATCGGCATCCTTTTCACTTTTGTTTGTATCTAAATCATTGCTATATGCCACCATATCTTCCAGAAATTGATTAAGTAAGTTTACAGAAAATCCAACATCTGCCTGCCAGTGTCGACTTAATTTAAACAATGATTGAAGTGCAAATGCCTTAATCTTTTTTGCCTGAGCATTGTCTACATGCCAGCCCACTAAAATGTCAACTGTATCAACAAAATGGTTCGCAAAATATTCAGGATATGAGTTTGACATTATAATCATAGCATTTATGGCAACCATGAAAACATCGGCAGAATCGGTACCTTCAATAATAACTTGCAATTTCTCTAATGTTATTTCAGCTGAATCAGACAGATTAGGAGTTTGAAAATCTAATTGAAATGTCTCTATAAATGATAGAGTTAACAAGTGTTTTATTGATGAATTATGGGCATTATAGGTGGAGACAATCCAGTCTAAATGTTTTTTGAAATCAGGCCCCATAACATAACCAATTCTGCCCAGTACAATAGCTGCACCTTCCTTTGTTTCTGGACTTGGAGCATCATATAGAACGTCAAGGAGTGATTCAACCAGAATCTCATAGGCCCTTCTAATGTATCGGGCATTTTCTGGCAACATTACAGCATCTTGTAACTTACTACATATAAGAAGTGACTTTTCCCTGTCCCCTTCAGCACAAAGTCGTCGTAATAACTTGGATATGCGTGGATCTTCAGGTAGATTCACTACCAAATCAGATCTCTCAAAAAACTTGTTGCTGTTTCCTTGTGACCAATTATCATTGTTCGTGACGCCTAGCGTTTCGTGATATTTGTAGGAGTTCTCATCACGGTCTCCTCGTGGCGGGAAACCACCACGTCCCCGAATTCCACCTCTCCCGCCACCTCTGGAGTGTCGAAACTCAGTGACACGGCCGCGAGAGCGGAATCGAGGGTCTCTGGGTCCACCGAACGATGAAGGCCCGTCGTAAGAGCTAACATAACCTCTGACCTTATCGTCCGTTGTGTTTTCATGCCCGATTTCTTCACGCTCTGAGGTGTCATTGTTATCCGGAAACCTGGGATTCTTAGCCCTACTATTTGCAGTGGTGGATAACATCACTAGAACACAATACCAGTAAGATAATTTTACCACACATTGCCGTAAAATACACAACAATAATAATGCCAAAATTTAGGCACACAAACGATATTTCACAATGTTCTGCTTCTATCGCCAACAAAGTTAATTTTTGACAGCTGACATTTGACACAAACACATTTGACTGTAACTTTTCTACAATTTAAGAATACTAAGCAAAGAAATGTTCTGATATTCAGTCTTTCGTAAAAAAATTGCTTTCGTAACGTTGATAACTTGTAAAAATATTAAAAATAATGTAAGTTTAAGGACTTTTTTATGTTAAATATGAAAAATTTATCCATTAAGTCAAATAACATCACAAATGTAATGAACAGGAATCAGTTAAGAAAAATTTAAAAAAAATTGAGGTTGAATGTTTAAATACCTTTGCTTTTTAAAATAAAAAGCATGCACATAACCTCAAATTAATTCCTGTCTTATTTTCATTTTGTAAACAAAGCACAATTGTAGCCTTAATTTTGCTTTTCAAGTAATGGGAATATTATAAATTTCATCCAAACTCAATACATGAAAATGAAACCAGCCAAATCAAACAAAATTCACGAGTTTAAAGGTATGTCCGGCATTGTTGCTTCATGTATTTTATTTTAACTTTAACAATTAATGACTAAATTTAATTTTTAATATTTCAGCTCTAGAATTGAAACTACATGAAAACTCAGTTAATCCCCATACAATTTATTTTAAGGAACATGCAATAAGGGAACAGTCTAATGACAAACCAAGTGGGCGAACGCTTTTTTTACTCAATATACCACCATACGCAGACGAAAAAGGTTTGAAAAATGCCTTTAGCGAAGCTGGCACTGTGACTTCAGTAATATTCTCGACAAAGCCATCAAAACCAGAAGAAGAAAAAGTAACATTTATAAAAGAGGATTGCAAACCTTGTTTCAGAATATGCTACTTAGTATTTAAAAAAGTATCAGAATTGGATACTGCATTAAAACTAACAAAATTACGACCTATGACTTACAATAATCATGAAATAAAGCTTGGATTAAAAAAGTGGATTGATGAATACAATGAATCAATATTACATCCTCGGGTGTTAAAGGAGCGCATAGATTTGTTCATGAAAGAATATGACAAGAAAACAAAATTGGCTGATAAGAAAGAAAAGGAACTGGAACAGGAAGATGATGAAGGCTGGATAACAGTTACCAGAAAAGGTAAAGTTCAAAGCTTTGCTCGCACAGAGAAAGTGGAAAATAAAATTATGGCAAAGGAGGAGAAAAATAAGAAGAGGAAAGAGTTAAAAAATTTCTATACCTTCCAAATTAGAGAATCTAAAATGAAACACATTGTAGCTTTAAGACAAAAGTTTGAAGAGGATAAGAAAAAAATAGCACAAATTAAACAGAGTCGAAGATTTAAACCATTTTAATTAAATAATTACTTTTTAACATAGTGTGTTTATTTCCAGTTTTATTATACACATAGATAAGCACTTTAACAATCACTGTTAAATCTCAATAGAATTCATGTAATTGATACCACAAGTTGTGTGCAACACATTATAATATAATATGTAACATGTATTTCGTGCCTGGTTTACATTTATCCCAAACATGGTATTAATAAGATATCTAACAATTCCGAGATGGTCCTACATGAATTTAATGATATGACTGCTGGTTTTTGATTTATAGCTAATAATGTAATAAATTTCATAAACAAAAATCGGAATTATGACATACCTTTCAAGAATGAATCATCAAAGTTGATTTGTAATTGACAGAGTAACTGCATAACAAACATACAAAAAAAAAGTTTTTTTTTGTATGTTTGTTATGCATTTAAGTTGGTTATAGTTTGCATGCTAAAGGTAGGGTGTAGAGAAAAATTAATGTAACAATTTTTTTGTAAAAATACTTCATTATTAAAACTATGGTGTTGGTTGTAAGTATTTAAATGTTTGATATAAATACATGAATCTATCAGCTGAATATTAGAAATGAAAACACTGAAAATAGATACAAAAGTTACCTTAATCAAGTAGGTAGGTATCATATCTGCTTATTAAAATGGTTGTTTTTGACAATCCCATGTTCAGAACATGCATCACATCAGAAGGCTACAGTTCCTGCAAGAAACTTAAGACTATTCGCAGGGCCTCACTTTTGGAGAGAGTTGGAATGACTGCCCCCTTGGGACCTACAGAGGCAAATTTTTAAAGATAATGGATGATTGTTCGCAATTTCTAATAATTTTGTCTGTATGATTAAAAATCCTTCTTAAAGTAAGCACATGTTTTGATACAGGTATCATTTTTGTTTATTTGCATTTTAACACTAGAACAGAGGGTTGTCTAGGGTCAGAACGACAATTGCTAATTTTTGTACAGATTGATGGTTGTTTTGGCAGTGCAATATAGTTACAACCCAAGAAACAATTAATTCTGTAAGAATTTTTATGGGAGGTGTTATTGGAAAGATACATTGCTTTTAAAATTGAACAATAATTGGCATGCCAGCTTTGTTGTTTGAGGACACTGGTGTCAGCTGCTGCCATATTCTGCCAACCATAACTGGACACCGTTAATGAAATAATTGACTTCGTTAATCGCAAATCTGTTTCTTTTGAACATTTAAACATATTGGAAAATTAAACGCAAGTTATATGTAATCTAGTTAATCCGTTAACACCATTGGTTAATGGTTAACACGTAACAAAAGTAAAAAGTTGCATTTTGTTTATCGTTGCATTAATGTTAGAGGTAGGTAACTACATATAACAGTGATTTTTGGGTTCTGTAAGATAGCAGGTTAGAAACAAAAAATAGACGTAAATATCACTACATAGTATAAAACAAAGTCGCTTCCTCTGTCCCTTTGTAAGCTTAAATCTTTAAAACTACGCAACGGATTTTGATGCGGTTTTTTTAATAGATAAAGTGATTGAAGAGGAAGGAGGAGGTGATTGATTTCATAACCGTGCGAAGCCGGGGGGGGGGGG
>NJDC01000989.1:130174-140890 GCA_002245475.1 Calephelis virginiensis
GGGGGGGGGGGGGGGAGCGCTAGTCTAACATATAAAATTCTCGTGTCACGGGGTTCGAACTTGAACTCCTCTGAAACAGGTCTGAGAATCGGCCAACATCTATTTTTCATCCCCTTAAATGTTGAGGGTGGTCCACCCTTAGATTTTTTTTTTGTAATTTACAGACAAAATTTTTTGTTTTTATTTTTTTTATGATACAACATATAAAAGTACATACAACCCTAAATATTCACCCTTTTATCACCAACCCCTATTTTTTAATAGTCAGTTTAGTAATTTAATCATTTTTTATCCTGGGTCGATAACTGATCAATCGTCATTTAATTAGTTGTATGGCAAAACAACTAGTAATGGATCAGCTAGTAATCTATATAATAAATACCCATTATTTTTTTCAATGACTTTTTTTTTTGATGATTTTTGCTAATCTTGCGATTTTTTGCAACTTCACCGAACTTTAAATACCCATTTCACGTGGTCAAGCATCATGCATTAACGGATGGACCAATTTTGCTAATTCTTTTGTTGTTGGGTTTGTTATTGACTCGCCTCTGTGGTTTAGCTGTCCGGGTGTTGGACTTGAATACGAGGTCTCGGGTTCGATTTCCGGGTAGGGCAACAAAAATAAAATGTGGCTTTTCCAATTTTCTAATATGTAAAAAAGAACATTGCTCGGGGTTGGATATGCGCCCGGTTGGCGATAGGCCTTCCACCTATCACATTGTTGGACTTAGTGTTTTCGGCTAGTAGTCGGTGCCCTGGTTGTACCTCTGCCTACCTCTTCGGGGACATAGGAGTGAAGATACTTAGTTATTGACAGGAGAAGGTTCTTATGAATATAAAAAGTAAAAACTTGGGCTATCGCAAGGAAAATTGGAAAAAGTATAAGTACTTCATTATTCCCGAAAAACTGGGGAAAATAGCTATTAATGTCAAGATACAAAGTTCGCCGGGTCGGCTGGTATAATATAAATATCCCTGCACAAGTTACACAAATTGATAATTAGATTGATGTATAATTTTAGAGTGTTTAACTATTCTTAGATATGGCTCTTCATAAACAATATCAGGTACCTATATGGAAGTTCTCGTCTGAAAGTGACGGTGACCTGTGTGCTGTATCTTTTCCTTAGAAATAGTTTTTATTTTTATATAAAGAAACAAAAAACTTTCTCCTGAATGTAAGAGACTAAGGCCTATATACTATTTATATTGCCAGCGTCTACGCTGTCCTATACCCGGTATATTAGACCTATTACCTACCCTCTGCAGTTCGGACCGGAACATGATTGTTATTATGGCAGCATGAATGGTTAAATTGATGGATGCCTATCTGGGGAAATTGCTAAAAAGCACTCTTCCACCGGTAGCATAGTTGGTAATGAGACATTTAACTATGCTCTCCTCTTACGAGCTGCCAGGGAAGCACATGATTTATTTTAGACAAATCATCGAGACGACCACGAAGAAAAAAGACGCTTGGCGGCAGTGTTTGAGGATAGGCAAATACTGCTACTAACGTTATACTTTATAATAACAAGATATTAATACCTACTACCTAGTTCCCTGAGAAACGCTAAGTCTTTATTTCAATCTAGCCACCTTTTTACAAGATTTTGAGCTTTAGGTACTCAAAAAAGCGGTAGGTACCTACAGCGCTTCGTAACGGCCATTAGTAGGTTCTTACTGAATTAACGGACTGAAGGAAATTTAACGATTCCATTTATATTTTTAATGTTTACTTAAATCTTAATCTGTTGAAGAATTTAACTTCGTTTAACGAGTTAATGCCCAGTGATCATAACTAGTGACATATTTCACGAGTTATTATTTAATAGTATGTTATGGATGGATAGAGATGTGACGACCATATCTCGTCAGTGCTGTTTTGTTGTATTTTGTATTCCGATTAACTGCTAAGCTTACCTACAAGTTTAACATTCTGACTTCAGGTTACAACTGGTACGAATCAACTATGCACTTCGCTGGAATGCGAACCCTCTCCCGCTGCCCCGCATTCGCCGCAAGCGCTCAGTAGACAGTAGCCATTGCATCTTTGTAACCGTTATCAAACCGATCTTTTACCAACATAAAAAATAACATATATACATTAATGGAAAATGAAAATGACGGCACAGCGCAAGGTGCACAGTTAATTCGTACGAATGGGAGAAATGCATTGTTAAAATCTTTGATGTATATAAGATTTATATACTTATGTTCCTTACGACCACAAGGTCTTTTGTAAGTTGTATTTGTGGAATATATCCGTTACAAACTATCAGCATATTTTAAGACATTGCAATGTAAAAATCTTTACAATTATTTCCATACTAACTAGGATCAGATTATTTAGGATTACCTACTCTACATATAAAAAACACGCACTTGGGCTTTTTTACATTTATAAAACCAACTCGTATTTCTCCATCAGGTTGACAAGTTGGACATCCGACTGAGTTTTTTTTATACAAGAGGCAAACAAGCAAGTGGGTCACCTGATGGAAAGTGATCACCGCCGACCATGGACATCCGCATCACTATCTTCGCATCTGTGCTATCAGGGATAGCACATATGTGTTGCCGACCTTTAAGGAATGAGTACGCTCTTTTATTGAAGGTCCCTAAGTCATAATTGAGTGCAGTTAAGACCGGATTTTAGAACACCAATGATATATCAACACTGCAAAAGCTGTAGGTAATTATGTCAATATGAGACTGGACCTCTTGCACAAGTTTACTGGCTGGACTAATGGAAACTACATTACTTCAGGAAGCGCTAACTTAGCATAAAACGGAAGTGATATTATCTTGTTTCTGATCACAGAAATTCAAATAGAAATTAATATTTTTTTACTGTAGGAAATTAGGGTAAATGTAAACAAATGACACGAAACTAATTACCATTTATTTTTAAATATTTACAGTTTCTATAATATCACAGATATTTCGAGATGACGACGTATGTTAAATATTCTGCTGATGGCTTTTGATAATGATACGTAGCAACCGATTCTCAGGTAACGTATCCAGTGCAGCAAGCAGATTACTGATATTGCCATACACACACCCGTTAGCCAGTGCCACCTGAACCGATTGACCTATTCTGTCCAGGCAATCCTGTAAAAGCAAAATGTATTTAGATGGCATACTATATACATACATTTAGAGTATTCGGTCACCAACAGGACTTGTCTGATATTTCATTGAATCAGGCATTACTTTGCGGAAATCCATTATAAAAGATGTAAAATAAGCCTTTATTTTGCTAATTCCGCGTAAGCAGTGTAACCGTTGTGGCAAATAATCCTCCAAACGACACAGAATGTGACAAGCCTAATTGACGTTCCCACCACCCACCTCCGCGACCAGACCAGCGACCTTGACTCGTGTGTCGTCGTTTGTACGGTAAGGTCGATTTCCTGGGGTTGCCTCGGTGTCGAGAGGAAACTTACGTCGAGTGTGATTTGGTGATCTCTGTGGTGAGTGCTTCGACAAAGTTGGCGAAGGACGTGACAAGTGGTTTTGTTTCCCGTGTTCGGACTCTATTTGTGATCTGGTCGCGGAGGTGGGAGGTGGGAACTTTAGGTAGGGTTGTCACATGTAAAGAACGTGACAATTTATATTGTTTCCCGAGCTCTTCCTATAGTCGTGTTCTGGTCGCGGAGGTGGGTGGTGGGAACGTCAGTTAGGCTTGTCACATCCTGTGTCATTTAAAGGATTATTTGCTACAACGGTTACACTACTTAGGCAGAATTAGCAAAATAAAGGCTTATTTTCCATCTTTTAGGACTTGTCTGAGTCCTCTTCTATAAAAAAGTAAGTCTACTGGTCCTATTTGTAAATTTCAAAACGACAGAGGCAAGCACTGATGTTATGAGGCAGAGAAGCCTTAATGCTAGTGCTCGTCATCGATGAGTTCGAGTTTAGAACAGGGTGATCGATAAATTTATAATAATTTAAAATTAGCAAATCATTATTAAATTTTTTGGTATTACTATCTGTAGATCATCATCATCAAAAAAATCATCTGCTTGTCTGCTTCCAATATTATTTAAAGAATAGTATAACTAAATTAATATTTTTTAAATTGTACCTGTAATTTTGAATCTGACTGTAGTTTGGCACCACTTTTCAGCAATTTGTGTGCATATGCTTGTACAAGAGGAGATAACGCTGCCAAATGTTGTGCGTTGACTGCTGTGGGGGGGCCGTGAGTCCGTCTCCCAGCCCGCAAGCTGTGCAGGACTCCCAAGTGCAGTTTGATGTATAACTCGGACTCACTCAACGGTTTATTTGAAATTGTTTTGCCAATAGATGGTTTATCGTCCTCTAACTTAATTTTCTTAAATGGTATCTCAGAAGTTAGCGAATCTGAGGACGTAACTGCAAAACAAAGATACATATTGGGTTAGATGCAAGTTTAACAAAACTGTGAGACAACTTTATATTAAAAAGAAAAAGTATTATTTATTTGCACCCAAATGTTCTGAGAGAGTTTTCGCATGTATATACTTCACTACCGCGTTTACGTTTAGACGATACAAATCTAGTGGAGTTATTTAGTCTTTTTGAATACAAACAAGATACTGAGTTTCAAAAACCCACACAACTGTTTGTAGGTAATAATGGTAAATGTTATAGGTGCTCCTAACGCCGAGAGTGCAAGTGCCGATAGATCTTCCTTACTTTGGTAAGTGACAATAGGATTTCCAAAAGTTAAACTTACCCTCCTCTAGGTAGAGCGGTGATAGGGCACACCAATGTATTAAACCTGCGAGCGGTGTGACTGCCGCCATTGGAATAGCACCACTGGGGAGTGCAGCTGGGTTTATCTGAGCCGACATGCACAGAGACGGATTCGAGTATACCTGAAATTAGATGTGATCAAATAGTCACATTAAAAAAGACAAGTTATATTAACAGTAATTCATACTATTCCATATCATAAATGCATTAAATTTATATATGCGAAAGTCTGTCTCTCTGTTACACTTTTATGGCTAAGCCGCTGTATTAATTCCCATGAAATTTGATATGCATATAGTTACAGACCCGAGTTCAAATGTTAGCTACTTTTTTCAAAAATTATCTTCCATATTACTATAATCTTGGGTGTAAGTTTAAATTAATTTCTGTTCTATGCTGACAAAGTCACGGATAAACAAACAGATAGTATTTATGTATATGCGAAAGACTGTCTGTGTGTTACGATTTACCGGTTAAACTGCTGGACTAATTTATATCAAAATCTTTTATGCATATAGTAGAGACCCGAATTCAAACATATGCTACTTGTTTTTCAAAGGTCAACTCTCCAAAGGAATATAAAGTTTATATTCGTGCAAAAGTACGTTTATCAGCTTACTTCCTCAGAACCTGAACACATCAACGTCAAGCACTGACGTTATGGCAGCAGGAATAAGTAAGTTTTTAAGCCCCCAAGAGCACCGTTTGAGTCGAATGAAAAGTAGAATATGTATTTGATCCACTGCCTTTAAATAATTACCATTAGGCGAAACGTGTGCTTGTTTGTCTAACGCCTAAAAAATATCTGCATGCCAAATTTATTCGATATCAGTTTTATTAACGCTTAAAAGCTTAGCAAACCAGCAGACTTTCCCATTTATCCTATTAATATTATAAACGCGAAAGTTCGTATATTTGTTTGATCCTTCCTTCACGTAAAAACTGCTGAATCGATTTTCATTAAATTTGGCACACACACAGAGGGTAACTTGAATTATAACACAGGATAGCTTTAATCCTAAAAAAATGTTGCTGTGGGACCATTAACCACGCGGGCAACAGCTAGTAACTAATATATATGTCTAAGACTCAATTAGTGTATTAATATAAAAGTAGTGCCAAATCCATCCTGGACCTTTACCTAAGGCATTCACTTATTTAATAAAGTACCTTTGTAAAGGCCCAAACATTTTTCCTGAAAAATCAAGTTTATGTGTTAAATAATAATATATTTGAAACATATGCTCAACAGTATATAAAAATGAACTCAACTCCCATATTCATATTTTAAAATTAAATTAGAATTAATTTTTTTTCAAATTTTGATTTGTTTACTAGTAACAGTTCTGTAAAAAGCAATACCAGTAGGTTATTACATTATAATTAATAAATCGTGATAACAGTACAAGTGCTCCTCCTTATTTAAATGAAAATATTTGAAAGCTTTACCAAGCGCCGACATTGGAAAATATCAAATATCTTAATCCCCATGTTGCTTGGGTACCTTTAAATAATAATATAGGTACCTAATTGGTTTTTAACAAAGCAAATTAATTAATACAACCTGTATAATCTGAAATATTTTTCAATAAGAAACGAAAGTAAATTTATTTGTCACTGATATTGAAGACTTAATCAGTCTAAAGTTTGTTGACAATGACCGCGACAATGAATAGGGTGGTGGTCCATTTCCAGGAAGAAATAAAAAAAAATATTTATTTGCGGAATATGTGGGTAAATGAGATGTTACAAAAATATTTAAGTATATCAACATATTCTACCATATTTTGGTGTGCAAATATTTTAATATTGATAAAAAAATATTTTTTAATTACACACACTTTAACCTTTAAGGTAATTATTTATATTTAAAACTAGTTTAATTATTTGAAAAATGAAATTTATTTATTTGCCGAAAATGTGTTAAAAGATGTAACAGAAGATATTTGTTAATACCAACATATTCTACCACATTATGGTGTGCAAATATCTTTAAAATTATACAAATTTATTATTAAGATTTATAACATACTATGTTTTAAACATTTGAACGAAATTTTAAAAGCGAATCATACTTAATAATCCTGATAAAAAAGAGGAAAGCTAGCAATTAAAAAAATATGATATTATAGTAATATGCTAGTAATGCCTTAACCTCGAATTGGCAACACACCATTGCCTCTTCGGTGACTTCAGCAAACCAGTATTTCTAATCAGAAAAGTTGTCTGATAGTTTACTGACAATACCATTAAAATCGTTGTGTTTAAATGTGGAATTTCATAAGTAAATATAAACAAATTTACCCAAGATGTAATAACTTCTAATAAATTCCTAGGAGGCATTTTTTTATCTTGTACATTATGCATGTAAAGTTCTGTGACAGCAGTGATAAAATTGGAAACAAACTGTGGAGCAGTAGTTGCCAGCGTTATTAAAGATTTCTGATTTGATGTGTTTAAATAAAAATGATCTCTGATAACATTTTCCACCAATTGTAGGGACTGAGACGAGGAGCTGCCCATTTGTTGTAACCAAACACCAACAGCAAGCAGTACCTGCAACGTTAATAAACATTCAGAAAAATATAGACACAAGAAAACAAAGCATTTAAGCAGCATTAGACAGGAAATAAGCATAAGGCTCTCTGGGTGAATGGAAAAAACTGTGGCCCTAGATGTTATAAGTGTGTAGTTATCCTGGGCAGGGTGGTAGGCTTATTATGCAAGTCTACCTGCTGCCTTATCCTTCGGATTAGAATGTGATATTGTCATTATAAGGGTACAAATAGGTTAGGCGGTGAAACTGTACCCAGGCAAGTTGCTGCACAACACTACAAATTTAAAGACCCATGAAATCTACGCTCACATCTTATGAGCTGCCTGGCAGGTACGCAGATGGTCAACTCTACACAAGCGATCCAGACCAACATGGGAAGACGAAATGGGTGACAAAACTGAGAAACATAAACAACAACCTTTAAAATACAATTTTTTAACTATAAAATTTTAGTTGCATGCTAAATGATGGACAGCAGTAGTAACTAAAAACTATACTGTTGATCCTACTGAATTTCTAGGAAAGTCGAATTTTAGAAATTAGTTAATAGTAGTAGTTTGTGTGTGTGTGTGAGTGAGAGTGAGTGAATGACTGTGTGTGCGTGTGTGTGTGTGTGTGTGTGTGTGTGTGCGCGCGTGTGTGTGTGTGCGCGCGTGTGTGTGTGTGTGCGCGCGTGTGCGTGTATGTGTTTGTGCGTGCGTGTGTGTGAGTTATTTGTTTAATCTAATATAATCGAGATAGTTCTTATTGAGATTTTGTAAGGGGTTATTAAAAAAAATGTTTTAAAACACTAGGCCTAAAATCCTAGCCACATGCTTCAACACAGATATGGACTCCAGATGCTATTCTTTAGAGAATAAAAAAAGGAATCCTACGAATGTACATGTAAAAAGGGTTTCCATCCATACTGAAAAAAAAGCATCAATTTGGTTGAGGTACAACCCATGAAATTGTAAAAACTTTTCAATTGGGCCTCAGAGTTTTATCCTTTAATTACAACAAAAATAAGGTTATGGTACATTAACATATTTAAATAACTACGACACTCACAGGAGTACTAGATGCAGATACAGCCATACTTGCAAGTATACTAAGAATTTTCAGTTTCCTTTGACTTTCCATGCCACCAAACAATGATAGGAAGATAGTATTCTTAGTTGTTTCACTTGTACAAGCACATAAGTATTCACAAATTATATCAATCAACTGTAATTCTTGCAGTGAGTTTAAACCACGACGGTTTCCACGTCGGTCAGTCTCACAAAACACAAACTCAGATATAATGTCCATTGCAATGTCAAGCTGTTTACTTGAAGGTGCTGAGCGCCCAACCAGTAATTGTTCTGAAAAAAAAAATATTATACCAAATTTTTACTAAAACTATAATTAAAAGATTAATAAAAGTACTTTAACTTACCACAGCCATTACAATACACATTGAAGTAAGTTATCTTCATAAACAATGATCGACAACAAAAATTGTTTTGTGTAAAGAACAATGACAGCTTTTTCTAGATGCAATTCGGTATAGCAAAAAGATTTTGATTTTACATTATTTATGAATTAATAGTACTTAAAGTTCGGCCGTACAGAGAATGCGTTCATGACACCTATCAGTTAGTCACGACTAGTAATGGGCAAAACATAACACTGAGTTCAATCTAAATAAAATTATTTAATTTGCAATTTTCCGCCAAAAAACGTATACGTATTATTGCGTAACAAAACAGACAAAATAGTGCGCTAAGAATGAATTGGACTTACCGGAAGCTAAAACTGCCAAATACATCTAGCTCCACACAATACACACTACTAAACTGTTTTACTAGCACAAACAATACACGTACTACTAAAAACTCAACATACTTTTCGCTTCGTAACCGAAGCATCATCAGGAGAATTCGACTGCACTCCACAAAGGTCGAGCAGATACTGGCGCGCGCGCATGCGACTCGCTCTATTTATAAGGTTTCGCGAGTTCGCGTGCGGGTATGCTTTAGTGAGTTCGCGTGGTGGGAGTAGCACCGTTGTTGTTAAACATGTGTAGCAGGGGTGAATTAGTCAAATTTGTTTGTTCGTTTAACAGTGTAATTGAGTCTTCGTTATTACATTTAATAATTTCTAGTTGTTCTAGTATATTTAATTTTAATCGTTTATTACAAGTATGGAGTAATTCAAAACTATGATCTGCTGCCAACGTATGTCAAGTGTTTATAAGATGTTTTGCAAAATGCGATTTATCTGGACGAATGTTTTTGACAGCCGATATGTGTTCCTTGTAACGAGACTCAAAACTACGACCAGTTTGACCAACGTACACACTGTTGCATTCAGAACAATGTAGTTTATAGATTCCTGATTTACATTTTTTCTCAATTTTATCTTTACCGAGTTCGTTACCATTCCTCCAAAATGAACCGCCGCGTTTTTTAAGATTATTTTCGTTTTAAATTGGCGGAATCATTTAAAATTTATTTTTTAGTTATTTAAGTGGAAACCAAAAAAGGGTAATATTAACATAATATAATTCTTTTATTTTATCTTTGTTACAAAGTTACAATCCGTATTTCTATGCAATAAAGTACATTGAATTGAATGTCCGTACAGAATATTAATCAGACTCCGATTCGCTTGAGGAGGTGGTGTCTTCATCATCATCTTCGCCTACATGTATAATTATATTATTATCAATAACAGAACCAATCCTGACATATCGGTCAAAATATTCCACAATCAGATTTTTAGTCTTCTCAACAACCTTTGCCCAGTCATCTCTTGTGACTTTCCCGCAGGCTTCTTTTAATAGGGTCACCATCTATTTCGTGCTGAATGGCGGGGAAGTATTGTGGCGGGCGGCGTAACCTTTTATTTGAGCCCAGATTAGCTCAATCGCGTTATATTGGCAATGATACGGTTGAATTCTTAGAACGTGATGACCGTACTGCAGAGCCAGTTCATCAATTTCGTATCGCACATTTGCCGCTTTATTTTCTTTAACTTATTTAATTAGCTCTGCTTTTAGCATCTGCATATTTGCGTCAATGCCTTTTGCTTGTAACCAATCCACCATTTCTTCTTTTATATTAGCTTGGGTAGGTGGTTTCTGTATCTGAATCGAGTGATAGGAGGCATTATGCATGAATATTACAGAAGGCTCTGGTAGGCTGGGCAAAAGCACGTTCTGAAACCACTCTCTAATGTAGTGGCATTCATTTCCTCGTGGTAGTCATTTGTGGTTTTTTATTGAAATGCCAGTTACACATTCTCCACAAAGCCGTATTTTTCAGAACCTGCATGGCATATTATCAGACGGACCCCCTTATCCATTGGTACTTTCGACGTCGACGCTTGTGTATCATCCGTCCAAGAACGGGAAACCATGTGATTGGCGTTTAGGCATGTCTCGTCAA
>NJDC01000991.1:13688-34743 GCA_002245475.1 Calephelis virginiensis
GAAAATTTCTGAAAATGAGTCATTTAAGACATAACGTAACAAAATTATGTACGTTAAGCGTTAGCAGTATTTAGATTTCTATTTATTTAGCAATAATATTTAGTTGAGCATAGAAAAATATGATTAGGTTAGATGAGTAGAATTTGATTAGGGACATTGTAACTTAGGTCACCTTTTCTTTGTTTTTTTATGGCATAAAACAGCGAACCAGTGAAAATGGCTCTTAATACGTTAAGATTTAGGAACAACAGATGTTACAGTACGTACATCGCTATCCTGTAGCGGATGTGTTACCCTGTCTTTGTATAATGGCAAAGACTGATGTTGTGCAGGCGGTAACAAGTATGACGGTTGCACCAATCCTGTCAAGTCATTGCTAGGCGATGTAGTCTTATCTGCACTATTTTTTGCACTGGCAATCTAATATACTAGATTATACACAAGTGTGATTATATAAATGTTCCATCCGTAGCTGGATGGATAATGATTATTGGCATAGGTATATATATATTATTCGATTTCCACACACGAATGTCGATAATAACCATCCCTAGCAATGATTGCATCTATATCGGTGCTGCGGATGGACCACAGGTGCTTACTGACAAGCAAAATAAACTTTCCGTAATCGATTTTAGAATTTTAGAGCGAACAGTTGTTCTTGAATGGATCGGTTGATGTATCAGCTATTTAAATTAAAAGATATATTGCATCGATTTATACGATATAAAGTGTATTTTCGTTTTATAGCATTTAAGCTTTGTTTCTTTTTGTTTCCAGATTTGTATAAGATCTATAGATAAGTAAATTATGGATTTGCTCTTTCTTTATTTTTAAATAGGTTTGTATTATAAATTCATACAGGCTAATTATTTTGTCTGGATCTCTTATCTTGTTCTATTATTGGCTTTTTTAAACTGCTTACAAATTAAGTGGATCTTTTGTATAGTTACGGTAATAATTTTGAGACTACCAGAATTGATAAATGTAAAAATCTTTTACACAATGTTATTTGCTATTTTAGCCCCAAATATCATATTCTTAATTTGAATATTGACAATTTAGAAGCGACATTTAAGCTAAAATTGTTCTTGGCGTAGGTGAGTACCTAAGACTATAAGCTAAAAATATTAATTTTTCCTTTCGTACTAGTCATTGCTTCCAGTGCAATAACCCATGATCGTGTACCTTCCTGCCAGGCAGCTCGTAATAGACGAGCAAAGGTTAAGTGAGTCGTTTTTAACTAGAGTACCTACTTGTGGTAGAGAGCTGTGCAGCAGCTTGCCCATGTCACGATCCACAGCCTTACCTATTTCTGACGCCGTAATGACAATCTTATCCAATCCAATGAAGTAATCGGTAGATATTTTACACATTAGGTCTAATATCCCAGCCACAGGACAGCATTGCTCCTATAACATCTATGGTGTCTGTAGGCCACCGTAATCTTACCGTCACGATCAGCCATGTGCCTGTTTGATTTCTTATCGCATAAAAATATTGCACTGTGTGTAAGCACAGTTTCGCGGAATTCAACTTTTCGAACGTCATCATTGTTATAATTTTTATACAGGATTGATTAATAGGAAAGCTAAAAGACATTTTACTTAAGGTCACTTTTGGTGAGCATATGCTTCTAGATATTTCGATTATCATCTAGTATTATTACAGTTTTTTTTGTTGTCATGAAACCAAACCAAAGAGTAAAGTAACTAATTGTCTTTATAAGAACCAAACTAGCAAAATAGTTGTTAATAACAAAGACTTGTTTAGCTCCGGATGCGGTAGAGCAATTCGGATTTTTTTAACATAATGTCACTCGCAAAAATACTAATATTTTATTATATATTATATAAAAAGATTATTATCGAACTCCTAAACTAAACTATTTAAAATTGCTGTTGTTTTTCTGCTTATGAAATATAATTTATTGTTGTACTACACATGGAGAGTCCAAGCGGATATCTATAGATATCTAGCCCCCAATGGTTTAAGCAATGTCGTGGCGACTGAGTAACCGGGTTCAGACAGGACCCCGGCAAAATCAATTGGACCAGGATGGCTGCTCCTCAGTACCCCTTTCAGGGCAAAGGGGACACGAGGAACGTATAAGGACGTCGGGCCGTTTGATCCGCGTGGGGTGGCGGAAGTGAGCCCGCGGTTGAAAGAGGTGGGCATTCCATCTGGCCCACCCGGTCGAGATTGGGTGGCTGCAGGTAAGGGGGAGGCTGTCACTACTGGAACCCTGAAGTGGTGTAAAGCGTGTCTCTATGCACCACTTCTGACGATGTGCGGGCCCCTGTTAAAACGGTTGTCTGAAGGGGGTTCGCGGGATCTAGCGCCGCTGGGGTAGTGGAAGCGTCTCCACAGCCCCAGTACCTGGCGAAAGAGAGGACATCGTGTCGTTTTACGGCCAATATTAATAATCAATCCTAATTCAAAACTTGCTGTCCAAGATTGATATTTTGATCCATTTTTATGCTATCGCTTGCCAATAACATATCTGTGGACTGGATAAATATGGCAATTAGATATGGGATAGGCCACCGGATACGCAGCTATCTAGATTGCTTGAAATCCATTAGATTGAGATACATTATTAACATTGGCCGTTAGTCGGTAGGAATCCGACATAGCCCGTCACTTCCATGCGGATTTCTACACGTAAAAAAAAACAGGTGTATGCCTACTTGCGTGTGTTGAAAACTATTATACCGTGCCTATCAATCGCGACAAAATACTTTCAGAGAAGATCCAAAAAACGATAACTTTTTCTTTTTGAATATTATTGAGTCTCATTACCTACAATGAATTAATTACATATTAGATCTATAATCTCGACCGACGGGACAGTGACGCACCTATAACATCTATCGTGTCTATAGACCACGGTTATTTCTTACCATCAGCCAATGTCCAATTGACGGTTATTTTGTGCCAATGATGACAATTGTGACAATGATGGTGCCTGAAATGACCTGAAACGAGGCCCTATTTCTGGTACTGTGAACTTACACTGCTTACGCGGAATTAACAAAATGAAGGCTTATTTTATAAAGTAACACTGAACAAAAAAACCTTAAGTCTCTATAAATAATGTTTTTGCACTTGAACCCGAACACAAGTTATGCTGTCTTAGAAAAAGTAAGTGAACGTGGGATACGATGATGTCGAAGGCTACTGTGGGCCTCAGTGATGGGGTAGTAGGACCACTTAGCGCCTTCCCTCAGCAACCAGAAGCAGGCAACTGGGAAGGCTCCCGCAGAAGTAAACTGCCGGGTCGGCTACCGCCGGTCCAGTGTCTTCATGTACACCGCCAAGCAACAGGCACCAGACAGCAGTACCTCCGTAACTTCACTTTACTTTCTTTATTTTGAACCATGTTGAGTGATTAAACCCGACTATTCACAAATCAATTTTTCATTTAACTTCTACCGAATCTAGAACTAAAATGAAGAAAGATATTTGTTAGTTCTTTATTTTGAAAGCAAAGCATATAAATACTTTTAGCAAGAGGTTTAAAAGTATATGAAGTATAGAATTATTATTTCTTTTTTTGTTGCTATACTTTTTATCGTCACTACTTGGTGGAATTTTATTCTAGATACAATTTAATAACTACTTTTTATATTGCGAAAAGTACAAGTGAAATGTATATTACATTTTAGTCAACCAGTTTCGCTATTTAAGCATCATCAAAGCTATAACAACGTTGTTTCTTTTTTTAATAGCAGCCAGTATAACAACAAAGGCTGGTATTGTAATGACGTAATATTCAATTTTACTATATTGTCTACAATGAAGATAATAATAATAATTTTGTTCTCATACAAGACAGGCAATAACATTAGAAACGTATAATAACGTAATTGAAAATATTAATCGGTTAAAATATTAATTTACACCTAACGTCCATGTGACGTTTCTTTGGGTGGAGGAAGCTATAAGTACCCGTCTTTTTTTTCCTCGTAGGGAGATCCAACATTGATACCCGCTACTTTCAGGGGAAGTGGCGGGCTATGTCAGACTCTTACCTTAACGTGACGATAGTACATTTTATTCTGTGCTCTTATTGATTAAAACCTCACGGTGTCCTCCCCTTCGCCAGGTACCAGGGCTGTGGGGACGCTTTCGCTCACTTCCACTGCCCCAGCGGCGCTAGATCCCTCGATCCCTCTTCGGACAGCCTTTTTAACAGGGGCCCGCTCATCGTCAGAAGTGGCGCACAGCGACACGCTTTACACCACTTCAGGGTTCCAGTAGTGACAGCCTCCCCCGTACCTGCCGCCACCCAATCTCGACCGGGCGGGCCAGATGGAAAGCCCGCCCCCCTCCTTCGCGTGCCGCACGGCCGCCATCCCACGCGGGCCAAGTGGCCCACTAACCTGTGGGCCCTCCTCGTGTCCCCTCTTGGACAGAGAGATGTACTGAAGAGCGCCCTCCCCGGTTCGAATTGGTTTCACCGGGGCCCCGGCTCGACCCCAGTTACTCAGCCCAGTCACGACAAGGCTCGGAACCTTGGGAAGGATTAGTACCCCTGCCTACCACAGCTTATCCTAACCTGTTCCAAAAATGCTACTTACCTGTCCGGTAGTGAGTAACACTCCTTCCTAGTTCTCCGAGTTTTTTGTTATCCGAGTGAAGCTGTGAAGTGTAGTAGAACACGCGCAACCTCCTCAAACCCTGTTACTCGGGTGTAATAGAACTCGAACAAGTTCTAATTCCCTAATCTCCTCCTTAATCAGCAACACCCCTCCGGTTAGGAAACAACATTCCTTAAGACCGTCCTGTCCTTCAAACTTTACACAAAAATTTAAAGTCTCAAAGGTTGCAGTCTCATTGATGGCGGCAGTAACCCTAGGGATATTTAAGAAAAACGTCCATGTGCCGGTTGCGAAATGGCCTAGACATGGCTTGTTTATTTTGACATTGTTTTTAGTTTCAGAATTTTCTCGTTGTTTGTGTAGTAATATTATAGGCTTAATCCGATTTTCGTTATTGTAGGATTTTAGCAAGCAGTAGCAGTAGTAGTAGTGTCAGAGAAAAAACCTGGGATTTTTAGCAATCAATAACAATCAAAAACTTGATAATTGTGCTGCAGATCATATCATGACAATATTAATAGTAATCACGTATCAGATTACAAAACTTTAATATATGTAAATTACAAATACTTTTTTTTATTTATTTGATTATAAAAAGCTAACAAAAAAAACTATATCATATACCTCTTAGGTCACTAAGACAAAAGTAATAATGCCTCATATGGACCCCTATTACTACTTCATATAAAAATATTTAAGAATTTAAAATAATGGTTTCCAGACACAACTTCACTGGACTGGATACGAGAGCAGCAGTGACTATTTTCCATCAGGAAGGTCAGTTATGTTTTGTCTATTAAAAAAATGTGTAACAGCGATTCGGACCCGGCCTTGAAGAGAATAGTAATAAGCGTATTTATATATTAGCAAATCCCTAAGCATAGATTAGAGATAAATTATGTATTAATTTCCTTAAAAACCAGCATTTGATTGGATATCTTTAACACCCTTAACATTTTTAACCAGCAAATCTTACTTTGTTTTTCATAGGATTTATATCAAATTTACTTTCCAGTTTTTCATGTTAGAGGTCAGTATCCAAGCACACGATTCTCGTAATGGTAATAAACAATTGAGGCCTTTGTTAGGCCTGTTGTGCAAGTCTACCGGCTACCCTAACCTCCGTACCGGAACATCACAGAATCATCATGGCGGTGGGATAAGTTGAGGTAGTGGATCCCTACCCTTACGAGTTGCAGCACAACACTCTTAACACCAGTAAAATGGACCACACCTCTAAGGTTTCTGTTTTCTGCTATTCGACTAACGAACTCTAAAAGATATAGAGAGATCAATATCTTTTACGTGGATAGAGTTCTATGGTGGCTCGACCAGATTTATTTTCTTTCTCATTCCTGCTGCTGTTTTTTTTTTCTAGGATTATTAAACAAATATTGTCATGATAAGAAATACTCGGCACCCCATGATAGAAATTAAAGACCAAGATGAAGATATTTTGTTGCCATATATATTATGTTTGGGGCTGGGATATTATGCCTCTTGGGTACATTGAGAGGAGTAAGTAGGTACGTTAACAGGCTATTCAACCCCCCAGAACAGAAAACAAAGATAAATCCAAATATAATTATTTAATTTGGAAAATTTCCGGCAAAAACTGTATGTATTGTGGCATGACAAAATAGTTTATTTGGGTTTAAGTATGGATTTCCGCAAAGTAACGCCTTCTTCTATCAATTTTCTTACAACACAAAAAAAAATTACAAAGATTTCATTATTGCAGAAATCTTGGTTGCCAAGGAGTTTGTTTCGCCTTTTCTTCTTCTGCCTGATCAGGTTTGGATGGAAATTGTATGTTGGTTATAGTCCTTGTTTCCGAACTGGTTAGTTTTGGAAACGGTGGTTGTTTATGGTAGATAGGGTTAAATTTATTCACATTTTTAAAATGGGTTGAATTAATAATTAATCTTAAAATACAAAAAAATGTTGAATATTAAAATCTTTGCACACCACGAGTTGGTAGAATATGTAGGAATGCCTAAACAGTTTTGTAAAACTTTTTTAACACACATATTTCGCTATTATTATTTTTTTTTAATTTCGATTCAAAAGCTGTAAGATCTGAAGTAATGGCGACAGGAAAAGGTATGGCTATGAAATATATTTCGATGGGTCCTACGTATATGGGCCAATGCGACAATTAGAGCATTTTCACTTTTTTGTCTTAAATGTTACATTTTACCCAGGTCAACAACCTACACTAAAAAAAAGTTGACATTTGTAGGTGAAAATGCTTTGTTTTGCTGTAGTAAAAGGGCTAATGTGACACAATTTGAAACGTACAAAGGCCAAACGGTTCTTAGAGACTTGTACGCGGGGGCATCCCGCGTCTTTGCTTTCGTTTAGGGCCAATTAGTCAGTGTAATTAGTGAATATTATATATGTTATGAGATATAACTTATTAAAACATGACGTCTAAACACCATTATAAGTTTTTTTTTATTTATACTTAATATTGGAAGGCAAACAAGCAGACCGATTTCGGAAATTAACGCCGCCTAGAGACACCAAAGGTGGTAATGTTGCGTTGCCAACCTGAGGCCGGTATGTTAGACCTAGGGCAAAAGTAAGTTTACCGGCTACCTTACCTCCAAACCGGAACACGTCATGACGTTATGGCGGCAGGAATAGGTAAGGCGGTGGTATCAATCCGAGTGAGTCGCTGCGAAACTCTACCACCTAGTCAGATGTGACGGTATTAGTGACGGTAAGCCTATGCTCGCCTTTTACGAGCTGCCTGGCAGGAAGACAGATGGTCTATTCTGCAAAGGAGCCCGGACCAACGTGGGGGGTTTAGAAGTCAGAACTTAGTTAATTAAGCAACTGGTAATGTGAACAATAGTGGTTCGAGTGATGAGCTTGGTTGTAACAACGACGAAAATACGAGCACCGACCTTCGAAAGTATGTAATTGTTTTTAAGTATTGTCGTATGTTATTAACATTGGTATTTACTTAATTAATAGTTAATTATACTAATATAGTAAATAAATAAATAATAGTTAATAATAATACAAAACAATCTGTCATTTCACCAACTCTAAAAGGATCAAAGTCATGTCTGTTATTCTTATAAACTAAGTTCCATAATAGCAGAAATAAAACAAAACTTTGAAAATCACTTAAGTAACAAAAATGTGTCTAGATCTTTAAAACAGATTGATGACATGCATTACTAAAATATCCCAAAACAATTTGTGCTACATTAAATTTACAAATGGTTTTACTGGCTCCTAGCTGTAATATTAGTTTATTTTATTATTATAAGCGATTGAAAGTCTATAATTTAATTTATAATTTATTGGGAATTTGGTTGGTACCTGCTACTTATGGGATAAACAAGTAGCTATGAAGGGTTCAATTAAAACAGTTAATTGTAGATATGATTTTAAGTAGGCTGTGCTGATTTCAAACTTTAGTCAGACAATTTTACTGGCTGAAATAGATATAGGACTAAGTTTTTGATGTAACTTTATATAGCTAAGTACTTTAATATTAATAACAAATATACTTTCCTGTTGAATTCATACTTTATGCTACAATTGAGAAAGCTTCAGGACAAAAATATTTATACACCATTTGAGTGACTTTTGTAATTATTTTAGGAATTCCTTATAATGTTGAAGAAATTTTTAAAAACATGATTTTTGAATTTAATAAGATGCAAACGAGTTATTGTTTTAACTGGACCAAAAATTCCTCTTTATTTTTTGTCTCTCTGGACAAAAAATGCTTGGTCTAAAATCAAATAAGTTGGCATCCGTAAACACGAACCATACATTCTTTTTTTTAAATTAAGTTTTAAATTTTAAAAAACGGATTTCTTTTAAAATTGGCTTTGCTTCCAGTAAAAGGGCTAAAGTGAGACGTTGGCCTTTATACTAGTTTTTTCAGTTTAAATAACGTAAATAAAATAGCGTATAAACCTAGGTAAAAAAACGAATACATATACAGATAAATCGATATATCTAAAATAACGAGGTCATCTGTCATAGTTACAGAGCAGAAGCATTAAGAAATTATTTCAAATTGAAACTTTGTTAGCCTCTACTGAAAAGTTGTCAATTTGCACATTAGCCCTTTTACATAGGACCCATCGATCAGTGCGAGTTTTCGAAGAACCTTTCCATTAGGAAAGCGTTAAAGTGTCTTGGTAGAATTATCTTTCTGGAACATCTCATAAAAGATATAAAAGAAAAATAAATCAGATCGGTTATTAGAAGGCTATTATTTCCTTATTCTCTGTTTGTCCTTTGTTTGTGCTTTAGCGCATAATATTAAATAATTACTTATCATTTAAAACACACAACTTGAACTTGTATAAGGAAATAAATGAGTAACCAATAAAATATATCCCTAGATAAATTACACAAATTGAATCTAGCCGCAAAGTAAACAAATCAAAATGTTCATCACACAAATGCCTGCTCCCGTCGGGAATCGAACCTGAGCCTCGCAGTCGGTCGGTGGATTTAAACATATTCGCCAACCCTTCTACCATCGAGGCGGTTGTAAGTGATTGAATACTTTTTGCACGCCAATAGATTTTTTTTAAAACATTAACACTGCTGGGCAGCCCTTGCTTTACAAAGAGAATAGCAGTTGAAAAAACTTTGACTTTGCATATGTGCAAATAGCTTGACCATTCAAATTATAGGAAAATACATAGATACTCATAGTATTAATGGAATAAGTAGATATAAAACGATATTTGTGCAAAACGTATATATATACACCTACATTAAAGAAGACGAGTACAAAATGAACAATCCTATAAAAACCTAATAAAAATAAATTAATTAAAAATAATAAAAATAAATAAAAATTCTAATAGATAAGCCAAATAGGAAAATTAAATATCGTACCTCCAAATTTGTAAATATCTTAAGAACCAGCTGTCTCAATGAAATTCGTATCATCCGTTTAGTTTGTATGAGAAAAATTAAAATATGTTTTTCATAGTTACCTTCCAGTTTTACCCATTTTCTCTTATATCTAAAACCTTCAATGGACTTGCAAAAACAATTCGAAACTAAAATTAGCCAAATCGGTCCAGTTGTTCGGAAACTATGCGCGTGATACAAACATACATCTGGGGCAGAACAAAAGCAAATAAATTGGCGAACCTTTGCCAGATAACCTTTTCATGGTAATTACATTATAATTATTACATTATTATTACTTACTTAAATTAGGTAATGAGATTCATACACAATGCTACAAAAAATAAGTATAGTTTTCTTAAGTAACAAACGTAATAGTATAAACGAAATATAATTTCAGTTTTGCTAAAAGTTAAAAAATCTTATTTCATTATATGTTATCAATGTCATTTTGATTTCCTAAATTATTAAGTACTTTTACTAAAAATTTAAAAACAAAAAACTTTCTTGCAAGTTTTGTGTTAGTTTTCAAACTTTCAAGGAAATATGTTTGTTTTTGAATATTACCGTAGCGCTTGCTTCTTGCACAAACCTTGAGTCATAATTATCATAAAATTAAAAAAATTCTAAAACCTCAACAAAGCCTAGCAGTAATGTAAGCTAAACCATCTTGATTACGTCACTTTTCAAACAAAAAACTGTATAGAAATCGGTCTATTCTTTTAGGACTTATGATGCCCAGACAGACACATCGAACACAGAGACAGGGTAAACTTATAACACTCCTTAACACTCCTCCTTTCCCGCGGGGCTTAAATACCATTTACTATTACTGTGTTCTAACATTTTTAAAGTTTTTGACAAATTCTTTTAAAATATTTTAACTTAAAAATATATTTTTATTACTGTGGAAAATGCTGTCTTTGTGCAAAATCCTTGCTTGAAAATTAAAAAAAATATAAGACTACTACAATAAAAATATAACAATACCTTTTTACCTTTCTGAAGAAAGATATGATAGTTTTTTTAGTTAAGAGTTGATTGCATGTTCATTTACTATATTTTTTAAAGTAAATCTAGCGAAGTACTCCTGACATATTTTTTCCAAATAATATGATTAATATTATTTGCAAAACCACCTACGTAATCGGAGCTCTTTTCACTTGTACGAAACCTTAATAATTAGTATCTACATTAGTAAAAACCTACACTTACTAATAAAGGTAATAATTATCAAATATTATAATGACTTACAATACTTAATAGATATAAAGTAATTAGTACAAACCTAATTATAATTTAAATTATAAAACATTAAATGATTTTATAATTAATTATTCTAATAAAAAGTATCGACTTGCTTACTTTAATTATGTTTTACCTATAATGTTTTTAATGTCTATTTCAAACAGGATTTTAGTTAGGTATTGTAAAGGAATTGGAATGTGAAGTAAAAAAAAAAAGTATCTTCACGCCCATATCCCCGAAGAGGTAGGCAGAGGTACAACCAAGGCACCCACGACTAGCCGAAGACACTAAGTCCCACAATGTGATAGGTGGCAAGCCTATCGCCAACCGGGCACATTTCCAATCCCGACCAACATTTTTTTTAATTAGAAAATTGAAAAAAATCCAATTTTCTTTATGTTGGCCGACTTGCGATTCGAACCCAGGACCTCATGCAGTCAAGTCCAACACCCGGACCGCTAGACCACAGAGGCGACATAGAGGGAAGGTGAACTACCAAACAGATTTCCTATCAGGATATTAGAAATGCATGCTTGTAGACTTCAAAGGTGATGATGTTATTGGTGTGTGTTGGAATATTAAGTCTCTTGCGTCAGTCAGTCTGTGTCACAGTGTTAATGACAAAAATCAGCGCTCACCTCGAGCTGCTTGACAGGAATGTATTTGGCTAGTTACCAAACCCTTTCAGGTTGAAATGAGAAATATTTATACAGGAAGATCTTCAGAAAATTGGCGTAAGTTGGTAGGTCTATGTTTTGTGTAAAACTGCAGGGTATGTCTATGTTAAATGTCTAAACACTGTTTAACCAGCCATCATAGACGACTGTATACTTAACATCCAATTCTGAATTGTAGTATTGCTGTTTAAAAAATAATTTATGGTTCGGGATTCAATTCGTATGTAAAATAAAATAAATTGCATATTCACGCCCATATCCCTGAAGTGGGAGGCAGAGGCACAGCAGGGAAGACGCTAGTCCCATAAAGCGATAGGTAGTATCGCTAACTCGCGGGCGAAATCAGAAAAAATACATTTTTCTTTTGTCGCCTGACCCGAGGATCGAACCCGGTATCTCACAAAGTCAAATCAACTCCAGACCGCTAGACCACAAAGAAGACATGTGAAAGACATCAGATTAATGATTGAATAAATTTTTATGATTGATTTTCTCACTAATTTTGTTTATTTCTTAGTTTTTATTTGTAAACAGATAAACACTGTCTTTAATCGTTACTTTTTTAAAAAAAAGTAATTATGGTGTGAAAAGGAAGTGGTTAGAAGGATTTTCCAAACTCGACGATCTAGTCTCACAGATTTTACTGTATCCAGTAGGTAATCTAAAATAAAAGATTATTTGACTATTGGGCGAGAAGGTCGTCAAATCCCTACGTAACATTAAATTCGCATTATACACACTTACTTAAAAAACAAAATCATTAATCCAAATTGTTAAGGTAACACACATAAAAAAAACATACAGTCGAATTGAGAATCTCTTCTCTTAGGAAGTCAGTTAACAAAACAAAAAAAGCACTAAGACCAAGCATTGTACCACTAACTAGTGACGCAAGCCCAACAGTAATAAAATAATCTAACTTCCAAAGTCATATAAAACACATTAAGAGGCAGTTTATTGTAAACAACTGCAGTGCTGTACCATCACTCACTTCAGTATTGGAAAGCTCTCCATTGCAACTCAAACGCTACGCCTTAAACCAATCAGCCAATCATAACGCTTCATTCGATTAGCCACGCCCATTAGCTGCGCTTGCGACGATATTGAAGCACAAAGCTCAGTTTTTCAGCAACGCCTGAGCAGTTCGGTTGGTTCACGTTAATGGAATTAAAATGACTTCATTTAGTGAAGTGAATTCTTCGAAGTTAAAGTTCAGTGTCGAAAGTATTTTGAGTAAGGATGACAGGACTTCTGAATCACCAGTGGACGCTAGAGTGCAGGAACCTCCTTGTGCAGGGTGTGTAGCTGCATTATACAGGTGCTGCAGGGATGAACCTCCACTTCTGCAGCTGCAGTTGCCGTTGCCGTATGCACACTTGCATCCAGCGTTAAGGCCAACATCAGGTAGAATGTTTTATTTTGACAAAGGCCTCGGCTGCACGGCACATAACGCTCAACTCAATAAAAATATATACTTATTTGCGCTGCTACTTGAACATCTTATTTTTTTAAAATTGCGAAATACAGTACAGTACTACTTATTAAATTATGCGCTTCGACTTTACATTTTTTACTCTTTTTACACTTTATATTTTATTTTTAAATTGGCTGACCTAATCTAAATTTAAGCGAAATGATTAATTATGTAGTAACAACTCTATATAGATATCTTTAAAATACATTCGGATTTCCGAAGCTTGACGAAAATAGCCGAAGCGCATAATTTAAATACTCGTAGTAATACCTACTGTAGGTACTTTTACAGTTTCATGATATTGTATAGCACCTTTAATATAACCACTATTCTAATATTTAACCTACATAAATAGTCTACAATACCTACATAAATAGTATCTACTTATTTACGAGGTGGAATAGGAAAAAAAACGTATAAAATCTCGTAATAAAGTTTGCCCACTTTTCCCTTCCTTACGTTTCTGACACTAATATTGATTAATTTTAACTAACTATTTTAACCTTCAAAACTTTGCAGCTATTTTTAAGTAGTGGCGGTAGTAGGTAAATATAATACTATAAACTCTTAAACTTATATGGTTACAAATTTAAGATACCTGTTTGATTTGACTTTTAATTCATGCTTAGGTAAGTGATCATTATGAATAGAATATGTAGTAGGTAGGTATCCCTAAAACATGGCGAATCTATTATTTTAAAAGTACCTCCAGATCTCATACAAGTATCAAACTAAAATGTTTGGTAATCGGAATCAGAAAAAAACTTTATTCACGTGAACCATACAAGTGGTACTTATGCGCGACGACTTTTTTAAAAATTACCACCGGAACAGAATCGCGGCCACTAATTGAGAAAATCCGGCGAAAGAAACTCCGTGGGCGTGTCTTTTTTCCAAACTAATTGTAATATTATGAACTAGAAAAAAGTAAAAATTACAATCTAAATTAATATTATATGTACAACAATATGTACTTACTACTGTAACAAATTGCAGTGCGAGAATAAAGCGTCTATTCCCGAGCATGTTCGTCTTCTAAATACTCTGAGTTTTGGAATAGCATTTCAAACAAAAATTTGTTTTTATACATTTTTTATACTTATTCAAATAACACTGGGCGCCTATTGTAGAAACGTATAATATGTACTTACCTACATTGACTTAAAAATTATTAACAATATTTTATGGAGACGAGTTTTGTATACCGCTAGATTATTTTTATTTCTTGTATTTACATTGTAAACATCACATTTTTTGTAAACAACTCTTATAAATGTATTGAGAACTCAAGGTAAAAATATTTATTTATTTGAATTTTTCTACATACATTAAGATTATAAGTTTTAATAGCTCTTTTTACGTAACACAAATATGCCTAAGTACTTAGTAGGTATTTATATCTGTAGAATTCTCCCAAAGAAGAACATAAGACTATGAAAATAGCTAAAATATACTATTCGGGCCGTTTCAACTTCGGAATATATAGCGAAAAAGTTATTCAAAACAACGTAGCGTTTTATACCGAAAAGTTTTTTTCCTTATTCTTTTTTTTTTCTTTATTCCTCTGTATTCAAGAACGGTTATGATATACTTATCATAAAAAACACTAGACTGCTTTGGATACCAAAATAACATTAAAGTGCCTAATAAATATTTGTTTTCCGAAATGACAAAAATATAAATAACAAGAACAGTATTTTATACTTACCTTCCTACTCATAATACAACAAGTCTAACGGCCAATGTTAATAATGTATCTCAATCTAATGGATTCCAAGCAATCTAGATAGCTGCGTATCCGGCAGCCTATCCCATACCTAATTGCCATTTTTATCCTGTCCATAGATATGTTATTGGCAAGCGATAACATAAAAATGGATCAAAATATTAATCTTGGACAGCAAGTTTTGCATTAGGATTGATTATTAATATTGGCCATAAGAATATATGATTTGAGATCGTAGACAGAAACTTTCTTCAAATTTTCCGCCACGGCCATTGCGAGTTAGATGTCCAGGCAATTTTTGTAATAATTATTTGTTATATTAGCGACCAACATATTCGTTAACGAAATATCACGTTATTTTTGTCGTTCTCGTTTTGTTTCCTCATATCATATAATATCATAAAGTTAAATAAGTATTGCAGATAAACTGCTTTCTGTCAAGCAGATGTATTACTTTGTAATTAACACTGTGACCGTTGCTAGCTGTGGTTTTACCTATAGGTACAACGTACTGACGAGTACTTGTCACTTTAGGGTAAGCTAGGAAATTGTTTTAAAGGATGGGGTGATTGAAAAACTTACTTACTCTAGAAATTGAACATAATATCCTCAAATTCGCAATGTGCTTTACCATCTAAATAAGGTGATGATGATAACACCAAAATGGTATCTTCAGATGGCGTAGGTACATTTCTTACCATCAGAAAAACCATCCGTTTGAATTCCTTTCCAAAATTATATGATTCGTATAGGTACGTACGTTTAGGTACATTTATGGTAGAACATATGAATGTGGCAGTAGATAAATTTGTATTTAAGTAAGCTCAGGTCTGTGGCCTAGCGGTCCGGTTTTGACGTTGACTGCATGAGGTCCCGACTTCGATCCCTAATCAGACGACTTAAAACAAGTTTTAAATTTTCTGATTAAAAAAGTTGTTCGAGATTGTGCCCGGTTGACAATATGTTTGCCAGGTACCTATCACATTATTATATATCTTCGGCTAATCGTGCGTACCTACCCTGGTTGTACTTACCTATTCTTCCTTCTTTCGGATACGGGTGTAAGGATACTTACCTACTTTGTTTAATAACTAAAATAAAGAGTATAACCCTTATAGATTCGTCATGTGTCTGTCTGTCTGTTCGTCCGCATGTTACAGCTACTTTTTCTGAAACTAAGTATAAGAGCTATGTTGTTGAAACTTGATAAGTATATTTATTCTGTATATTTATTCTGTGAACCGCATTAAGATTTTCACACAAAAATATAAAAAGAACAATAGATTTAGAGGTTTCCCCATACTTAGAACTAACACTCAAAAATGTTTTTTTCGTCAATTCCATAAGTGTGAGATATCTATGGACAGGTCTTCAAAAATTATATTGATATTTTTTTTAAAATGAATAAAGAGAATTATAAGACTAAAATGTATGTATGATGTACATTACCGTATAAACTTACTTTACCTATTCCTGCCGCCATAACGTCATGACGTGTTCCGGTTCGGAGGGTAAGGTAGCCGGTAAACTTACTTTTGCTCGAGGCCTAACATCCCGGCCTCAGGTTGGCAACGCACCATTACCACCTTTGGTGTCTCTAGGCGGCGAGAATTTCTTACCATCAGGAAATCCGTCTGCTTGTTTGCTTTCCGATATGCTTCCGATGCTTTAAGTCATAATCATAATATTTAACGTCATAATATTTAATAAGTCGACTCTGTGGTCTAGCGGTTCAGTTGTTGGACTTGACTGCATGAGGTCCCGGGTTCGAATCCTGGGTTGGGCAACAAAACGAAAATTGGGTTTTTCCAATTTTCTAATAAAAAATGTTACTCGGAATAGGATATGTGCCCGGTTGCAATGGGCTTGCCACCTATCACAACCAACAAAAGACATCATTAACTCTGCTTCTCATCCCCTAAAATGGGGGGTTGAAATTTATATGAGATTTCAAAACGTTAGGGTACTTCATTAAGTACTAGAAAATCGAAATTTGTTATGTAAACAAAGTTCAGTATACAAAAATAATACTACCGTACCACCAGTATTTTGAAAGTATTAAAGGACAACAGTCATCTAAAGTTGAATATAATCGCTTAAGAGCGAAATATTACCCTGATTTATCACTTATTAACCATCAAAGAAAAAAGCAAAGACTGGCTCTGCTGATGTGTTATAAATACACCCCTAAAAAGAAGAAAAATAAACACTAAAATGACTGTCTAGCAACTTACTAAAAGAACTGAAATCCGACTAAAAACATTTCATGTAAAATGATGCCAAGATGACTACATAAGATTTGCCCTGCGAAAAAAATATCAGATCTCATGTAGAGCCAAGCTTCTCAATCTGCACGGCCTGACTCTGTCGACCCTGATTTCACAAATTCTACATATCAGTAAAAACGTATGGCGTGGCTGTTTCGTTACTTGCTTCAGAAACTAAATATTCGCATAATCTCATAAATCTAAGTTAAGTTGAACTTTACCAAATGCAAAAACAATGCTTAAAATGTTGTTAAAGTGGTTAAAGCTTCTTTTTTACTTTAATACATTAGGTGTCGCCTCTGTGGTCTAGCGGTCCGGGTGTTGGACTTGACTGCATGAGGTCCAAGGTTCGAATCCCGGGTCGGCCAACAAAAAGAGAATTGGATTTTTCCAATTTTGTAATAAAAAAAATGTTGGTCGGGATTGGAATTGTGCCCGGTTGGCGATAGGCTTGCCACCTATCACATTGTGGGACTTAGTATCTTCGGCTAGTTGTGGGTGCCTTAGTTGTACCTCTGCCTACCTCTTCGGGGATATGGGCGTGAAGATACTTTACATTAGGTGTGTAATACCATGCATAAAAGTAAGGATTATTTGAAATTGGACCAAAAACGCTCTTAATTTAGATTTTGAGTTCGCTCTTTTGGTCAAATCTATGAATAAAATTTCAAGTTTTTATTAGATTCCGCATACCACAGCTTGCGACGGAAGGCTTATTCACTAAAATCCCCATTAAACAAGACTTCTGTAAATCATAACACCTCAAAGGATTGATAACTGGCCACACATTTCCCATACTCATGTCCATAACACTAGGAGCCAATTAAATTAATTAATTAACATTTTTTATTCGGCAACCGAATCGTATAAGCTACAAGATATAAGTTTCAATAAACTTAATATGATCATTAGCTTGATAATATCTTAGTAATCAAGTATATTTAACTATCTACCGTTAATCAGATAAATATTATTGATGAGTAGCGATAGTCCGTTTCATTAATTAAATAGGAATTCATATTAGAGTTTTATTAATATTAGGCATATCAAATGACATTTATTTATGACGGATTATGTTATATAAATCAGTTTATTTTTATTACTGTTCACTTTTATGATACTAAAAACGTAAATAGGTATAATTTTTATTAATATTTACCTACATATTATGAGATATTTAATAAATGATCATTCCCATTTGAATAAATCACTATCATTAATAGTTTCTGCGATGATTTAGCGGTAGCAATTAAGGAAAGATGCATATGGCTTTGAATTCGATTTCCAGGTCAAACAGTTAGTTCTATGTACCTACTTTTTAACCTAAAAATGACTAGTCTGTAGGTTACTTGCCGAAGAATGAACATGAGATGTTCAAGCGCCGACCGTTCTCAAAAGGTCCTATATCGTGGCTGACTGACTGTCGACTATCTATTACAAATCATGGTTTTATTAGTTATTAATAAATAAGGTTTTTGAGATAACATATTATATTGCTCTATGATGTCATCATAAGGCAGGTCATATAGATACTTTGAACGGTGTAACTAAGAAGATACGAAAAAACTTAAGTAGTTATTACATATTCATTTGCCTAATAAATGAATAGATTATTACAATCTTTATCACTATTATGATTTAGTTTATACGTATTATAGCCCGTAGCTCCACCTGCATATTAAAATTATATAGGAGAGAGTCCTACAGTACCGTCACCTTAAGGTATATCAGCTAAGAAATCAAAATACCTAAGGTTACATGTTCAATACCTTCTGATACATTTAAAAGAACTATTGTGCTACTCATAAAAATAAAAAAACAATCAAACAATATATGAAAATCTGCTTTATTATTATAATTCAAAGATTAGAAAAAAATCAAACTTATTAAAATTGTCCTTTAGTACCGGCCACTAAGTTAGTAACCATTATATGACACAATAATCACAAATGCCTTGATCGGAAAGCTCTGATATGTTTGCACAGGCTTCATGGACCCAAACCTTACAGTTTCCACATTGTATCCAATCTTCGTCGTGAGATTCAGCACATAAAGGGCAAACTGTCTCTTGTTCAGTCGGCTTGTGTGGACGAGGTAGGTTTTCGTTGGTGGTTCGTGTTGTTTTTTTACTGACATCTTTTCCTGATAGCAAACCCTTACCTTTTTTACCTTTTCCTGAAACATTTTTATCTCTTGGTCCAAGGAATTTCATATCTCGATTTGCAGATTCGACATTTCTTTTATCACCTCTTTTCTCTTCCAGGATCTTTTTGTAAGGGGATCTTGTCATGATTTCACTTCTTTCAGCTTTGCGACGTCGTGCAGTAACTCGTCTTTTAGAAGCATCAGGAACGGGCGAGAGTTCTGTTTGTGCAGCTCTAAAGTCAGGTCGCACACAAGTTGTAGATTGGACCACAAAATCTGAGATAGGAATCTGAAATCTAAGTTCTGTCGTCTTAGAGAGATGGTAGAGATGTCGCTTCTGTTGTTGCTTCCTGCAGTTGAGGATTAAAATTTGGCACAATTGATGGTAAAAGGTATTGGATCTGACAGCTGAGAAGGTGAAAGCAATGGTTCTGATATTGGTGGATTATCTGTAACGTCAGTCATGAAAGAACCAATGAAATCCAAAACACTGAAAACATTCCTATCGAAGGGGTGTATGCCGGTGCAGCAAAAGCCATTAACTGCGATATCCATGCGCGAGACCCGATTAAAAGCAGAAGCAACAAAGCCAGAAATTTCATATTCACTTATTCTAACAGCAGGATTTGATCTCATCCACAAGTTGCTTTAAATTGTTTCATGAACGTACGATCTAGTGGCTGTAATTTGTGGGTTGTATGAGGGGGGTGCTAAGCATATGAATATTATTTTTCCTGGCAAATTCAATAACATCCAAGTCTTTATGACTGGCATGTCCATCTAAAATCAATAGAACTGGATTCTCGGCTGTAGGATTAGAATATTGCACAAAGTGATGCATCCATTTCAAAAACAGCTCGGCATTCATCCAGCCGTTTGGCTGAGATTCACCTATACTTTCAGTTGGAGAAATAATCATGAGTCTTTTATTCATTGGGGTCCGTGGAAATATGAAGTAAGGTGGTAAGAACTGTCCTCCAGCACTCATTGCAAAAAGTACTGTCACATTCTTTCCACGTTCTGGTGACGTAAGCTTTCCAATTTGTCGTTGGTTTTTAGTAGCTAACACTTTGGCATGCTTTTGGACAATGCTCACGCCAGTCTCATCACAATTCCATATTTTATAAGGAGTGAATTTAAACTTCTCGAGCAAAGTCTCAAGGCCTTCAAACAAACGCTCAACCTGAGGTCTGTTGAATCCTACAGCTCTCATTAGGCTCGTTGATTCAGCAGTCCGCAAGGATAAGTCAAGATGTCTTTTCATGAACGAATAATAGTATTTTTTACCTGCAGATTTTTTCTCTTTATTGAACTGATGATTCCATAATTTACAAAACTAAATCCAAAATAAATGTTTTATTAGGTATTTTGTAGTCTGACTATACCGCACTGTCGATTAACACAATGCGCCAAAATAATAGTTACCGGTATTTTAAATAGGCAAGTGCCCCTTATCTAAAAATTTTACTCCCGTTGTAGAGATATACTCTATATAATATACTTAGAGTGTTCAGTCTCCTCTGAAACCAAGCGTCATTAACACCTGTCTAAGTTGAAGATGTCAGAGAAACTGCAGGCTCCATAATTTAATCTCATCTCTGATAGCTATTCACCGCGACTCAAATGTGTTGTAGGCTATAATCATTACTTGGTTGATATCCACCATACATATACAATGACATTTCGTAGTTTCTTACACTGTGTTCTTTATTTATCCCGTGTGGGTAATTACCAGCAGGACTACTGGTGGTAAGGTACTCTGCATCAAGGTAGGAATCTACCGTCTTACCTGTCACCATAATGACTCTGTCATGTCCGGTCCGGAAGGTACGGTAGCCGGTGGACTTGCACAATAGACTTAACATCCCGACCACAAGACAGCGACGCATCTATAACATAAATGGTGTAAGCCAGCCTTTCCCAAAGTGGGCGATAACGCCCCCTTGTGGGCGCTGGAAGCCTAGAGTTTTAATAATATTAAGATTAATTTTATTATTTAATAATATTAAGATTAA
>NJDC01000991.1:34767-55523 GCA_002245475.1 Calephelis virginiensis
ACAAAACAACTGATTTTCAAAGTGGGCGTTACATGAAATAAGTTTGGGAACCTCTGGTGTAAGCCATGGTTATCTCTTTAATTCAAAAAAGAGAAGAGCCGTGTGCTTGTTCGCCGATCTCTGGCATAAAAAACAATCGTTGGTGTTGCAAAGTGTTGGTATTCTCTACCTAATCAGTTTTTCCAGAACAGTAGTTTTAAAATATACTTATCTAATAATATTTCGTAGAAAAACATTGGAAGTCCTAGCATACCGACGGGGCTGATCCTTATGTAGGCCCCGGGCAACCTTTTACGTTTAAAATATTTTTTTTGAAAAATTTACGGAAACGACTGTAAAAAAAAAGGCTTAGGTGCATTAGAATGCGAAAGAAACTAAAGTAACGGTAAATATTTGAAAGACATAGCTAAGAGTTGAGATGAGAGTCTTTTGCTACAGTGAGATCCAAAATAGATGGTAAAAAAACGACAAACAAGCTCTCTTCTGATGGTAGGAGATAACCGCATATAGATGTTAAAATAAAGTGTTGGTTTAAAAATGATAAAAGGCAAGCTCCGTTGGTTCGGTCATGTGGACAGAATGGCAGATAAAAAATTAAACACATGGACATAAAATACGAGTGTTGAAGAAATTAGGTACCCTGAAAGACTTAGGTTGGCATTTCACAACCAAATCGCTCAAGTATTATCCGACGGTGACGTTAAAAGTCTTCGAAGACGGCGTGTTTGTATGAACAGGGCAATGAATGTGAGGAAGCTAGACGGGTGAAGAGGAATCGCGACACATGGCACTCGACAACTTATGTACGAGTATGTATGTAAGTTATAAGAGCTTGCTTCTTTCATTATTTTATCTTAGTATATGGATCACGACAAGAACCATGAATACTACATGAATACTACAAGAAACATGAATACTTAGTTTCCCTACCCCAATAAAAAAAAAACGCGTGACAACCCTTGCAAGCCCGTATTTATAATTGAAGCTATAGTAGTCATTTATCTATAGCACTAAATATCTAATGATACAAACGTATCTATACTTAGCGATGTTTAATACACCCTCACAGTTTAGAAAACATAGTTTTACGTGGAATCTAAAGTCATTGATTAGATCGATAAAATTAATTAATTACCCATTGGAATTCAAAAAGTCGACATGTCTCAAGACCTCCCTTCGTGTCACATTTTAAAGTTGTTAGACAAGGTTTATTTTATTAAAACTTTAAAAAAGGTAGTAGTTATTAGCGTACGATATTTTTAGCTTATTTAAAAAAAACGCGCAATGTAGGTAAGTAGATGTGAGTTGAAAGAAAAAGGTTTTTCAAAAATACGTACTATTTTTGTGCAAAATATCAATGTTTCTATTGTCCGGCATGATTAAATTAAAAATGATAATTTAGAAATATCCTGCTTTTACGCCAATATTTTAAAATAGTCACTAGGTACTGTATTTTAGTTGTTTACTTATTCTTTCTTTTCACTTGGTATTGGTATTCAAAAATAAAGATTAGTTCTCTATTTTTAATCTACTTAAATAACACTAAAATTTAAAATTTTCAACCAACCCCCACAAAACCTACTTATGATATAAGCTATGTACCATCTCTATCACGTCAGCTTTAATCGTCCACCGTCGTTGTTCAAAAGTTATGATGCCACAAACAGACAGACACACACAAATAGACGCGTCAAAATTATAAAACCCTACGTTTTCCGTGGGGGGCTAAAAAGGGAGAAGTTATTAATTCCATCGTATTTTTGTTCTTTTTTATGTATGCTATTAATCCGGCAATAATGTCTTCAATTTATTAAAAAGAAAACTCAAAAACCTCTATAATGACTTTTGAGTCATAAACTACGAGTAACTTTTGGAAAAAATAATCTCTAACTTGCGACGTGCCTTTAGATTTGAATTGGAGTAGGTTTTTATCAGTGTTACGGGGCTTAAATTATAGGCCTGCAATAATTTATTTAAAACTAGCTGGTCCCGCGGCTTCGTTGGGGAGGGGAGAAAAAAATGTTTTTCTCAGTTTCCTCATAATCGAACAGGATTAAAAGTATCCTATGTCCTTATCCTAAGTGTTACGGGGCTTAAATTATAGGCCTGCAATAATTTATTTAAAACTAGCTGGTCCCGCGGCTTCGTTGGGGAGGGGAGAAAAAAATGTTTTTCTCAGTTTCCTCATAATCGAACAGGATTAAAAGTATCCTATGTCCTTATCCTGGTTCTAAGCTATCTCCCCACCAATTTTCAACCTAATCGGTTTAGCAGTTTTAAGTTATAAATAGTGTAACTAACACCACTTTCTTTTAGGTATAAATGTATATATAGATTCAGGAACTTTCAGAATATTTGACTTGGTTCAATATTGTTACTCCTGATAGAAGTATATATTATTTCAATAACATACGTCGTCGCAAAAAAAAAACTTTCAAAGTTTTATATAAAGTTGAAGTTGGTTTTAATAATCCTACTTCGAAGTCACGGTAAAGTCCCATACCACACAGACAAACGCAAATCGCAAAAATACTTTAACATTTAAACAATTTCCCAACAAATACTCAATTTTTCATTAGGTACCTACTACATGAACAAAATTATATAAAAAATATACTTAATAAGAGTGCCAAGCAATTAAATTGATTTTCTGAAAGTAATAAATATATCCCATCTACAAACACCAAAAGATGGTAAGGGCTCTTTGCCAACGAAATGCTTTTTTTTATGATATAGGAAGGCAAACAAGCAGACGTACCTATTTCCTGATGGTAATAAATTCACGCCGCCTAGAGACACCAATGGTGGTAATGGTACGTTGCCAACGTCGGGATGTTAGCTATAGTAAGTTTACCGGCTACCTTACCCTCCGAACCGGAATACGTCATGACGTTATGGCGGCAGGAATAGGTAAGGCGGTGGTACCAATCCGGGCGAGTCGCTGCTAAACTCTACTACCTAGTCAGATGTCACGGTGTTACTAGCGGTAAGCCTATGCTCGCCTTTTACGAGCTGCCTGGCAAGGAAGGCAGATAGTCTATTCTGCAAAGGGGCCCCGACCAACACGGAAGTTAGTAAATCATCTTCACGCCTATACCTCCGAAGAAGTAGGCAAATGCACAACCGGAGCATCCACCACTAACAGGAGATACTAATATAACATGGGATAGGTGGCATTTGCTATTAATAATGATTTGCTCTTGTATTTCTTTTTTTATTAGATAAGATAGCAAATAAGCACGCATCTTTCCTGGCGGTAAGCAAGATATACCAACTCATGGAGCTCATTCAAAAATACTTATTACTAAATATATTTTCAGTATACCGCTTACCGTTGCCCTCATCGTCCCCAACCCAATCATCCACACCGCGCTGCGATGTGACGTCGAGCGGGAAACGGAAACGTTCCTGGTCGCGGGCAGTGTTCAGCAACCTCCAGCGGAAAGGGTTAGAAAGGCGATTTCAAATACAGAAATATATAACCAAACCAGACAGGCGACAGTTGGCTGCTACTTTGGGCCTCACTGATGCACAGGTAACATTTATTAAATATTTTATTAAAAAACAGTAAAAAAAACCTTGATCAATTCTTATTAAACGTAGCTTCATATTATATTGTCTATTTAGCAATAAATGAAAACTTCAATGAAATTGGTTTAGTAGTTCTCTCGTGTATTGGTTACACAGGAACCGACTGTAACATTAGAATTAAAAAAATTAAGTGAGAAAAGCCCCTGAAAAATCTCCCAACTTCTTTAAAATTATACGGTGGAGATGATAATGGTCGAATGGTAGATATGTGGTCAAAATGAGAGCGCTATATAAAATCTGCAGTGTTACGCTCTGCAGTGAGCGCATTCGCTACCGTAAAATCCTAGAAAGAGTGGGACTAAAAAGGGGTACCCATGACTAGCCGAAGACACTAAATCCCACAATGTGGTAGGTGGCAAGCTTATCGCCAACCGGGCACATTTTCAATATCGGGATACATCGTTTTTTATAAAATTGAAAATGCACATTTTCTATATTTTTTTGTCCCATCCGGGGGGGATCGAACCCGGGACTTCAAGAAGTCAACAGACGCGACAGTCCGACGACGCTAGACCACAAAGTGTAAAAAAGAAAAGGTTTACTGTGAAAAATAAAAAGAGCAGCCTCCATTGGGTCGGTCATGTGGAAAAAATGACATGAAAGATTTACAAAACAGATAAATAAATAAATATCCTAGGACAAATTACATAAGTTGACCTAACCCCTAAAGTTTTGACAACGATATTAATACATAGAAATACTTCGATATATACCAGATAAATAAATGTAATATACGCCCAGACCCAGAATGCAGACATCTAAATGTTTATCACAAAAATGCCTGCCCCCGTCGGGAATCGAACTCTAGCCTCGCAGTTGGTTGGTGAAGTTAGGTATGTACGCTAACCCTTCAACCAGCGAGGCGGTCAAAAATATATATTCAATACTCGGACATATAATAATACCTACATTTTCTATTTACCCAAGGTTAATGTCGTGATTCTTCAAAACCGGCGAGCTTGAATGAAGAGAAATGAATGTGGAGGAAACTAGGCAAGTCTGCAAAGATCGTTTATTAATTTTCGAAGATACTGTAGATAATAAAATATAATAGTAGCTTTATTATAGTAGATAATATAATATTTAAAAAGAAATGAAAATCGTCTTTAGAAGTAATGTAATAAAACTGAATTAGGAACGTATTCGTTTAGTTTTAATTACAAACTAAATCAATAATGTATTAGATTTGTATATTTGTACACTACTATATAAATTTGTGTTCAAAATTTTTTCTCTAGGGTTAATAAGCTGGCCTATTGTGCGTTACTACTAAACTTTATGTTGTTCTGTGTTATTTCACTGGTGTACAATAAAGAGTTAATTAAACAAACTAAATTATTTAAACAGGTAAAAGTGTGGTTTCAAAACCGTCGTATGAAATGGCGGCACACTAAAGAAGGACGGACGGGTCTCAGCGGTGCTGGCGCTGTCCGGGACCCAGACTCACACGCCAACGAGGACAATGAAGATGTCGACGTCGACACGCTCAGCGACTGATTACATATTGTTAAGATTAAGTTGTATATATTGTATGATACGTACATATCTTAACTATTAGAATAAATTAAAGTTTCTGTTTGTAACACAGTATGATAGTAGGTCCTCTTGAGTCTTGAATCTTCGATCAAAGTATGTAGGTACTTACAAATTTAGTCACAACTCAGTACCTAACCTGTAGGGTTACTCTCGAAGCTCGATTCATGCAATATTGGAAATTGGAATCGAGTGTGTCAGTTTAGGTACTTTTGAACACAATACTGGCGAATTATTTACGTTAAATTAATAGTAGATAATAAATTATTTGATCGGATACATTGAATTTATTTGTAACTAAATGTTAATATTCCGCTAGCACAGTTTTTAAAAGTACCTAAAATGACATATACGATTCCAATTTCCAATTCGCATGGTATTGTGGTTCAAGAGTAACCCTACTGGGCTTTATTAAAACTACAAAGTTGCAACTTTGTTAATAAATTATTAATTTAATAAAACGTTTCATTTACAAAAAAAAAGGTATATTAAACAATACTTTCAAAAAATATTTATCGAAATTGCGCTCAGTTTGAGATTATCTCCGAATGCGCTTAACTGACTTTGCGGGATCTCCAATGGAAGATAGTTTTTATCGTGTTTTAGAGCAAAGAAGCGTTCTGAGGCGGGGGTGATAGGCTTTCTTCTTTTCGGCTACCCTAGTCCTGCATTAGAATGTCAGTAGTGAGCACAAAAGATCCAGCAGCAGAAATAAGTAAGGTGGTACGAATTTGGACGTTCTCACAAAACTGGTAAGAGTTACGACCTAGTCACAGTTATTGTTAGTTACGAACAAACCGACGCTCGTCTTTTACGTTTGCTTATCAGGAAAGGTAGACATATGCTCTGCAATGAACCCGAAACCAACACTAGATATCATAGGAAAGCTTATGTTACAGGAAGTATTTGCTGTGGTCGCGGGTTTATCCGCGTATTGAAGTTTTTAAATACCCCCAGGGGAATCTGTTGAGATACCAGAATAAAAACTGTTGTCTTTTGATTTAGATAAAATTACAAATAGTTACAAAATTTTATCAAAATGTGATGATCGAGTTTATCTCGAATATATATTTAGACACGAGATTTTTATGTTACCGGAAATGTCTGAAATTATTGTAAACAATTGCTAAATACATAAAATAATTAAAATGCAGCAAATCTGCTAAAAAAACCAACTTGGATTTAAACATTAGGAATTTAAAAATGCGACTTTCGAAAGATGAAGGTTAGGCACACAGTACTTTATTGTTTTAATTTGCCAATTCACGACTTTAAATTGTAAAAATCTGTATTTTTTTTCGGATGGCGGATACTAATTTATTATGACCATGTAACTCGGAAATTGAGTGTTTAATATAGGACATGTCCCACTTCCTATACAAAGTTTGCCCTGGAACCAACACTGTAATGATTAAACTACTCTAATCAACTATTTTCCAATTAACTAAATACTTTCTCTGAAATAAAATCAATAAAAAAAAATTAATATATTCTGTACAAGTCTTATGCTTGGAGGACTCAGGGTTCAGGCCCATGTACTTTGGCATTTCATAATTTAAGCGCAGTAAAACTGCAAAAAATAAACAAAAGATTAAAATCGGTTCGCAAATGTAGATTTCGATTAACGTACACAAAAAAAAAAGGAGTTGATCTAAAGTAAATATAGGAGGTACATTTTTTTTCGAGGTCTGTTAAAAAAACTCTACTCTGGGGCAACTCAAATGAATGGGCGGATAGGTTCGAGTTACTGTTTTATAAATTAACCCAGAACAAAATTCATAAGCCTATAATTTTATACATTTCCGGCAACATAAATATAATGTATTGCTATGTATCAGTATCGTTAACTAATACCCATAACATATGATTTGCTTAAGTTGAAGGTAGGAAAATTGTGTAATTTGTTAAGATATTTATTAATTTATTATAATCATGCAATGTTAGAATCTAAGTTATTTTTATTCATAACGTTACTATGAAAACCAGTGAACGGGAAAAGCATAGAAATTTACCAAAAAATATATCTGTGAAATAGTTCAACTACACCACATGTTGTACGTTATATTTTTACCGGCTATTTTTTAACTATGCCAAATGTCATTGTCTTAAAATTAAAAAAAAGTTCTCTAAAATTAATTCTTTAATTAGTCTAAATTAATAATTGATATACGGCTTTACTAGTTTGTCAACGTAATTTTCTTTCCGCTAGCGAACTATAGTTGCAAACATGATACAACAGCTTCTATTAAAACAACCCGGTCACCAGCGACTTCTTCAGCACCTATCTATTTTCATACAAACTTTTCACCTATCTGTCCTTTGACGGTTAATTTAAAAAAAAAGTAGCCTATGTTTGAACTAGGACCTCCAGCTGTATGCAAATCAACTTCATAAAATCAAATCATGTAAAATTAAAATCGGACAAGCGGTTTAGTCTTAAAAGCAACAAAAAGCGAAACTTTCTCATATATTAGTAGGGATTTATTATTTACTAAGATGTTATTATATCATCTAAAGTTGTATAGTAGCCCTCATAAACCGGTTTAGATATTAGGATAAGTAGGCCATATCACTCTTCAGTCTTCCAAGACAAACAAACAAATAAACACACTTTCGGTCATGAGCGCCTCTTTTTTGATGACATCATTATTTAAGGTAATGAACGAATTGTCATTTCCCATTCACTGGTTACAAACTTAATATATAAATATGTACAAAAAAATAAACACAGTCAAATGTAATACATTTATTACTTTAAACCTATATAAATATGGTACATATTTTTATTTGCTATTCACCTAATAATCGACAAGTTTTACTTTATTATGAGGGCTCTTCCTTCCCGGTGAACCAGTTCTATCCCTACTAGATGACCCTTCCTCACTTCGTTCAGCAAAACGGGAATTTTGACCTCTATATCCCTTTTGTTCTCTGTTTTCATAAGGCCTTTTCCAACTAGGACCTTGACCTTGTCCCTTATCATAGTTATATCGGTTATAATTATCTTGAGGTCTATATTCCCGATTATATCTTTCAAATTTCGGTGGTACATTATCGTCAAATCTTCGAAACTCTCTTTGTGGCTTGTCGTAGTACCGTCGTCGGTAGTGAGAGTTTTCCCCCACCTCAGTCTGTCTTGGCCTGTACGGAGGGGGGGATATTTCTTTAGGTATTGGCACATGTTTCTCTTCGGTTGGAGGAGGAGATTTCGAAATACTCCTGTCACTGCGTCTTCGTTCTGGTATTGGTGAATTCCTAGAAAAATATTTTTTTAATACGAGCATGGCAACCAGTTGAACGTATTTTTTGCTGAAATTAGCTGATTAGTACTTTTTTAGTAATATTAAATCTGTGTCAGCAATCGCCTTGCCTTTCACGACTTGTTACGATATAAAAATAATAAGATATTTACAAGATCTAGAATACTATAGATGACTTGTATAGAAGAGATATATTTTTATAGAAGAGGAGGCAAACGAGCAAGTGGGTCAACTGATGGAAAGTGATCACCTCCGCCCACGGACATCCGCAACACCAGAAGTATCACAGATGCGTTCCGGACCTTTAAGGAATGAGTACGCTCTTTTCTTGAAGGTTCCTAAGTCGTAATCGTTTGGGAAAACCGCCCTCGGTAACTGATTCCACAAAGGTGTTATACGGGGTAAAAAATGTCTTCAGAATCGCACAGTTGTAGACCGCCAGGCATCGAGATGATGGGCATGATACCTTAAGCTCTGACCTGATGTCCGAAGGTGGAAATCAGCGACTGGAATTAAACCAAACAACTCCTCAGAGCATCTATCAGTCCCCATGATAGATGCGGTAACTTTTGAGTCATTTTGAAGAAGACGTACATATTTATTCAAGACGTAGCAGTGCAGTACGCCTCGTACCAATACTCGTCGTAGCAGTGTTGTTATAGCAACACTACTGACATAACTTTGTCAGCTTACTGAATACGCCTCTGTATTTAGAGGGTCTTACTTCTTGTCTTTTTTATAGCTTTAAACAGCGAACAATCATACGGCTCTCCCGATAATAAAACACAAACGTGACCTAAAATAGTTAGATAGGTGTAACAGAAGTTATAGGTGCGTCGCTATCCTGTGGCCGAAATGTTATGTCTATTGTGCAAGTCTACTAAGTCCCGGAATATGACAACGCGGTGGATACCAACCTGGACAAGCCACGAGTTTTACTTTTTAAAATGTTCCATTATATTATTTACTAGAATTAAACTTTGTTACTAGAATTAAAATCAGGAGAGTTGTATACTTATTTGCTATCTTCTGACAATAAAAAAAGTCATGGCAAGGGCGGCGATGATCAACCGAACCTACATGCTTTCAAACAAAGATAAAATGAATAGCTTTGTCAACGGGAAAGTAGCGAGAAATTAGTAGTACAGAGTAACGAAAGAAGTTGGTATACTTGGAAGAGGAGCCCGAGTCGGAGTCCGAGCAGCTAGAGCGCCGCGACTGCTGGTGTCTCATCTCACGTTGTCTGCAACATAAATATATAAAAACAGGTCTGTTATTTTCTTAATTGTGACTTGGACATTTAATCTTAATTTCTATAGAAAATCTCCAAAGCTAAAATTGTAATAGGTAGTTACAAAAATATTTTTTGATTTATATGTTCGATGTTTTTAAACAGTTTACATCCTTAGTAAATGTTATTACAATACAGGGCAATCCCTATCTTACTAAAGTTAAGCGAGTATTTGTGAAAATGGATGGATGTATGTTTGTTACTCTTTCAAGCAAAAACTGGCGAACGCATTTAGATGAAAGTTTCTGAGTGCGGGTGTGCGAGTGTTTTTGGGTACCTGCGCCGCAGCTTGATGGCGAGGTCCCGCATCTCCTGGTCCCGCCGCGCCTGCCGGCCCCGCTCCCGCTCCTGCCGCAGCGCCTCGGCGCGCTTGTCCAGCCGCACTGGGATTGCACAAAGTAAAATACCCCATATCATCTCCCTCCAAAATGTGTTAGGCCACTGATCACTTTGACGCGTACTATGTTATTTAAAAATATTACCCCTTACATACACATATTCGCATGCAAAATATTTACATAAATATCACCGCTACTCGATTATTTACTATCACTTTAAACAAGAATTATCAGCGATAACACGCAACGCGCGGATTTTATTGCTGACAAATTTTATTCGTGATTTTAAATATGGGTTTTTGTTAAACACAATTAAATAACGTGTCAGTTTACGAGATTTGGATATGCTACTTCGCGCTGTCTAAAATTGACAGCTGTTAACCGTTTTTATGGAACCATACCATGTTTTTTTTAGTTTTCCTAAAACTTTTGCATTTTTCTTCTATAACTCGCCCAAAACCGCGAAATCGCTTGCGCGAAATTCAATTTTATCTTGCAATCGAACTACACTTACAATTCAATTTCGATGAAAGCTAACGAATTTTATAACAATAAAAAAAACTTAAAACACCAAGGATGATATGTTGTATTATCACATGTGTAACATGAAACTAGAACGTTAAGCCCTTTACATATATAAATTTATTACAAGAACCTTTCAAAAAGGAACACAGCAATGGCAGCACTACAGCACTAGGAACCAATCCAGAAAAATCGCTACAGGACCCGACCACCAAATCTACATTGTTCTGGTGGAATAAATCAATCACTATGTTGATCCGTCAAATAGTGAAAACGCTTTGAAATGTGAACGCAACGAAGAACAAATAGATTAAAATAACCGCTTTTTACTACATCCATATGAATATGTGTTCGGTACATACACATTAACACTAGCCGGTAGCTAATATAATAATGAATAAATTAAGCTAAATTTAGTTTAGAAAAATTATAAATTAGCTAAATAACTTTCATGTTTGATACTACGCGGACGAACTCGTTGACACAGCTAGTTAATAATATTAAAAACCTCACGTTGTTTCGCTAATTGGGCTTGCATTTTCCGTTTCAGTCTCTCCTTCATGGTGAGGGACTCTCTAGACACCTCCTGTAAAACAAATAACAATATTAAACTATGCCACTTCAAAATTATGAAAAAGCTCTTGCATTCAGGGACAACTTCAGTGTAATATTAACATTATTATTAAATTTTATTTTGTCATTAAAAAGATAATTTTATTACAAAGCCCTAAGTTTGTTTTTATATGCTGCTAAAAATGTTCAAAGGTAAATTTGACAACTTAAATTTTCATAACCTATAATATTACTTTGTCCAGCAAAACAGTATTCAAGTATTCCTGAGCCCAAATAATTTCTTGATAAAATCATAAATATTTTACTGTCTTTAATTTCTCACCAAACACAAAATTAATTTTATTAAACTAGCAGATCAGTTATGTTTAAGAATTAATTTGAATCATTATGTATGTCAACATTATGTTATAATTAATTTAATTTTAAATACCGAATACAAGTGTATATAATTGAATAAATAACCTCCCTTGATCTTGTCAATACAAATTAGGCAAGCTCAAGTCAGAAGCATGAGACTCAATTTGGCACAATGTTTTATATATTTTTTCCTCAACTACTCCCCGATTTATGAATTGAATTATAATGAGGCTGCTTCAGTAGCTTGAAGCTTTAGAGGTGCTGGAATTTTTATTTATCGAAATTGATTTAGGGCTTTTTATGTTAGAGGTCACCAAACAAGCACACAAACATTTTTAATCATAAATGTAATAATACATTTGCACTGTTTTTTTATTTAATATATGTATTGTGGAAACTTTGAATATCGACTTTTTTTAAGAGCTTTATTTTTATTATACTGCTTACTGCTGATAACAAAAAACAACCTTTCTAAAGACTCGTGACTCTGAATATATGTAAAACTAGATACAAGAGAAGTTAAGTTAGTTTGAATAGTTTAACTACTTTCAAATTTTTAAGTTCATATTAAAAACATTTGCATATTGTTTCAGCTTTGCCTTATTACAGACTCGTAGCTGTATTTCTCATGTATGGCCACAAGTAGCTTTAAAAAAGGAAAGTGAAATTGTCAACAAGGAACACTTCATTATTGGCAAATTGCAATACATTTATGACTTTACAGGAATTTTCAAAATTTGTGAAAAGACTTTGAAAACTAGTGGCCATAGTAGCATCTAAAATTACTAACAGTATCCCATCGTGTTTGGTCTTACTTGACATGTCTGGAATACTACTTCTTAAGTCTATGTACTGCTGAGAAGTGAGAATAGTCCTGACACATAAAAGCTTGTCAAAAAAATATATATTTTGTGAAACATTTATTCTGTGTCTGCGTAGTTGAATGTAGTAATATGTTTCTGGTTTTGCATATTTTACTAGATATTACCATAGCGTCACTTTTGTACCAACCACCAACTTATCTCTATCTCTATCGTATAATAAACAATTTTTAGCATATATCTCAATTTATAATTAATTATCATTGCATTGCATAAAATTGCATTATTTTATTTAATTAAATTTATAAAAACAGCAACTAGTTTGACTTTCAGAATATTCAAGATTATGTTATCTTAAGATTAAAAATAATGAGGCTTAGTTCCGAATTGCAATATAATAAGCTAACCTAAGTTTCTATTGAAAGGAATCAAAAATTAAAAATTTAATTAGTGCTCATAGTTTAAATTTTTTAGTTTTACTGATTTCCAGTTAATAAAATCATAACGATGAAATTAAAATAAAAATGTAATTATGACATTTTAATTAAAAGGGCTGTGCCTGTATATTAAACATATTCCTGAAAAAAGCGGTTGTCTGTAAGGACGGTCTACTAACGATAGTTGAACGTGACAACGTCATAAGAACGGAGGTCGATTGCGCCTCTTTGTCGCTCGATCCGCGCTATCGCTTACACTTCAAGCCTTAAATGGAACGCTTCAGAACGAGGTAACGCCGCATGAGTCATGTTTTTTGGTGCGTGCAGCCCGCTCGGTTATTATAAGACGTTGTCACGTCAATAATTGTGAAAGGTTAATGGGGCCCTACTAAATCCAAAATATAATTTTCAATTATTCTTGTTTGTAGTATTTACTTAGGTAAAAATAACATGCATATAAACTAAAAAGGAGTTGCACAATTGTATGGAGCTAGACCCCAGACCTTGTGCAGTCAAGTCTTATACACAAATAGAAATCGAATTAGTAGCTTTTTTACTAAATTACTTGTACAAAAAAGCAAACTGATTTAAAGAAGTTCAATGTTAGTTATTTTAAAATTAAATATAAAGAAAATTATTAAGATTTGAAATCAAACATTCAAAAAAATCACAAACAGTTACAAGAAATAACTTACTTATGAGTAATTATTGTAAAAGTAAATATTAAAAATAATTTAGTTGAGTGGCTTGCTTAGACGCCCAACTACAGCGATTAACCGCGAGGCTCGGGTTTTATTACCGACGGGGGCAGGCATTTCTGTGATGAACATTTAGATGTCTGCATTTCCTAAGTAGTTCTATGTACTAGTGTCGTTGACTAACACCCATAACACAAGCATATAATTTGCTTACTTTGGTGTTAGATTCAATTAGTGTTATTTATTTCATGTTAAAATTTATTGTAAATAAATACCCCTGTATAAGTTATACAGGGATATTCATTTAACATGCTAGAAATGATATAGGAACAAATCTATACTTTAACTTGATGGAAGATTTGCGAACATGATGGTAGCTAAAATGTTAAAATAATTCCAAGCTAAAAATTATGATATTTTTCTTCTTTTGACTATTTTTTAATTTCTGTTTTTTTTTTAATAAATACTACTTTTTTACTTTCGATTTTACTTTTTTTAATGCAAACGGTCGAGATTCAACTCCTTTGAAATTACTACAGAAAATTTTTAAATTATTTTTTTAATCAAATTATCTTTATAACAGAGAAAAATAAGAGTAATACCAATGTAATATTATTCGATGTTCTTCCAATATGTCATACTATTGGTTAACTAACTCAAGGTGCTAAAAAGTAAGCATACAAAAGATAAAACAAATGATTCTTACTGACTTTGGAGCTGGTTCCAGATAATCGTAACTGATTCTGGTTTGCATTTGATTTAGAGCCAACCGCTGATCTGAAATTGGGAAATAATAAAATTGGTAGATAAATATGTACCAACTAGGTAAAACCCATACACTTGATACATTTTGACTAAACATGGCTCAAAATTTAGGTAGAACAGAGAAAAAAGAAACCAAGCCCATATCCCCAAAAAATAGACAGAGGCACAAGGGCATCCAAAAATAGCTGAAGATAAGTTCCACGATGTGATAGGTGGTAACACTATCGACAACCAGGCACATGTCTAAACCCGATTTTATAACAAAATAAAAAAAACATTTTTTTGTAGCCCAATAGATAGTTTTAAATAAGGTTGTATGCATTTTACAAATCCAAATGATTTTTAGACACATATGTGTATTTGCCCTTAACCTGTAAGTTTATAAAATTTACTGTCAATTTTATTTCTATAATTTTAAATAAACAACCACGATTGGAATTGAACTACTTTTTAAAGGTGGAAGGAAAACAATTGGGGGAATCACACTGGATGAGTCCTTCCTAGTATTTTTAGGATTCTTATAAATAAATAAGAATAACAAATAAAATATAAATATGCAACATGCTAAAGTTAGAAACCGTCATATTTGACATGTTAGGGTGACACTAGAAAATTGAATACTATATATAGGTGTTAAAATAAGTATATTCTGAGCACTACCTAACAGAGACAGAACTCAGTACAAAAAATAAGTAGCATCTTCTTTTGTCCCTCTCTCAGATCCTCACCAATTGTCTCTGTAGCCTGTTCATTATGTGTTCACGTTAATACGTGAACCACATAACGTCAGGTGGTGTTGGGAATATGTTCCCTCTCGCGTACTCAATTTACTCCCTAGTAAGATATTCCTTCATGTCCTACATCTTCAGGAACTGAAGATCACACGTTATATCACCACAGCCAGTATTTTAACTCGTTTGACTGAGGTTTCGCACAACTCCTTAATCTAGCTGAAGATACCCATTGAGAAAACAAAGTTTTATAGCATTTTTATTGTACAAGTAAACAGACTGATTCCCTGACGGTGTCTCACGTTGACAAATAAAAAGTGGGACGCTGGAATACCCGGGTGCTGGAATACTAAAACCATGTGAAGGCTAACCAGCTACCCTAGCCTCCAAAACGAAAAATAATTACACTGATGTAAAGTGGAGCCTTGAATCATTGCCAATTCAAGGACATCTTGTCAGACAGACGTCAAAATCAACTTTTCATCCTACCACATAGCTAGTAGGTAAATGGCAAGACATTTAAATAATATTCCGGTCTAAAATGACAAAAGTAATAAGCAGTAAACAAAAAAAAATTAAATTGCAAATGCCAGGGCTCGCAATATATTTGAAAACTCTTACTTTTGTCATCGTGTCATTTTGCTCATACTTACTTATTTTTGTCATCGTCTACAGTTCCACTGGAGTCGGAGTCTATGGAGAGTTCGCTGGAAGATTTGTCCTCCTTCCGCCTTCCGTAATATCTTGGTACCGCTGGTTTGTTCTGCTGACTGCTCCTCTCGTTGCTTAAACAACATAAGAAAGATAACTAAAGAGAGGGAGGGATCACAATTTAAAAGCAACTAATCTCTCAATCGTCTCACAATAAATCATAACGCGGGAGTTGTCAGACGTCTTTAGTCTAATGCCGACCTTTTCTTTGACATTTCTCGCGTTTGTCTGTCGACAGCCAGTTTTTTTATATGACGGTAGTTTTATTTTCTATGATAAGATAGCGGACAAGCACACGGCTTCCCCGATTGTAAGAGATAACAGTGACCTATAGACACCATAGATGTCGTAGGTGCTTTGCTTGTGGACGAGGTGTTAGACCAATTTTGCAAGTTTACCATACTATATTATGATACTACTTATTCAGCAATTTTTTATTCCTACCATTTTCGGGGACAGAAAATGTTATTTCCATACTTAATGTACCTATTTTTGTTGGTAAGTTACTGTTACAAAACCAAGGCAAATTAATTATGATATGGCTTAAAACGTGTCCATGTTTTACGGATACCATTATTCGTAAGTAGCATGAGTTATGACTTAAGAGTCAGGTGCCTTAACTACGAACAAATATAATTTGTGTTTTTATTTTACAAACACCTAGGAGCAAACTTACCCTTCGTAAGATCTTGACCGTGATCTATCCCGGTTTCCATAGCCACCGCCATAGCTGTAACAGAAATTGCAAATGTGTAAAAAATAGTGTAGCTTTGCCTCTTCTGGTGTTGATCGCAGTCTCTCTTGAAGAAAGTAGACCAACTGCTTCCCTGCCAGTGAGCTCGTAAGAGGCGTCTTATATGTAAGTATATCAGTCAGTAACACAGTAATCGTGATAGGTTTGTGTAAACGTGCCCAAATAGGTACGGACGCTTTACCCATTCTTATGAACTCAACGTAGATGCCTGGCATTGCCATATTCCGGTTTGGAGGGTAGGATAGCCGGTATACTTACACAAGAGGAACTTCGCAGCTTCTGATTAGCGTCATGACCGCCACAGTTGTGTTTATATAAACTGCGTGTACTACATGTAATAAACAGCCCAATGAACATAAAGAAATCCATATCCCCGAGGAGGTAGGCATTGGTTCAACCTGGGAACCCTTGACTAGCCGTAACCAGTGGCAAGCCACCGGGCACATATCCAATCCCGGGCAACATTATTTTTATTAGAAAATTGAAAATACACATTTTCTATAGACCCGGGAATCTAACCAGGGACCCTCAAAAAGTCTAGTATAGATACATAAAAAAAGCGAAATAAATTAAATGCCAAAACTTAAAAATCTATGTTTATCGCGTAAATAACTCTGTTAAGAATCAAATGGAAGAATGGAAGTCCTTTGCAAGTGGTGCACTTTCGGACACATGTACTTCACATACACCATTTCTGTATTAAAAAGTATAAAATTATATAGACAAAACAGTGCAGCTATTAAGCAACAAAATCACGTTACAGGCGCGATCTCTTTATGATTTTGCACCTTTTAACTCACAAGAACAAACTGGTTTTTGCAAGGTACATGTATACGAAGGTACACTACTAGCTCCTATATATATTGCGTTTGTCACGATATTAGTTTAAGCTCTAAAGGGCATTAAAGTAAGTCTAGTTATATTTGAAAACCATTTATATAAATATAATTAACAAGACTATAATTTAAAACAATTGTGACTAATTAAGTACTAAAATTTTAAACATACACTTGGTATCTTCTAATATTTATACATTTGAAATAGTGAATGTCGAAATGCCTCGGACAGGTTAGGATATATATAATGACGCGTACGTAACAACCAATAACAAATAAATTGTACTTATGGCAATCGCTAAGGGGCAAATATATTTTCGAATTATTCAAACATCGTAACAGAAGTAAAATATGCCTTTATTTTGCGCAATTAGCAAAATAAAGGCTTATTTTACATCTGTTACAATAGATTTCCGCAAAGTAACGACTGATTAAATAAAATATCATTCAAACATTAAAAATCGCTGATAAATGGTAATTCTGTGCCATTTTTACATGTCAAAACCCTTTCCGTCTTATTCATAAACACGAAGTAAAGTACTTCACGGTTCAGCATCGTAGTATAGTCTTTATTACAATGTGATAGACTAAACATCAACTGAATTTTACTCATACTTTAGTCCGTGTTTAACAAAACTGTTTATGAGTACCTCTTATTAGTACAACAGATTCATATTGGATTCTATATGCCATGTCCTCATTTTTTTCCCCTCCAGAAGGCCATCTAGGATTCAATCTGCCTATTTAATGATAAAGGCCGCCAAAAGAAAATAATAACAGACCTTGCTGGACTCCGCGATCTATTTGACCTATTGTAGTTACGGGACCTCGATCGAGATCTTGGCCTTTGGTAGGGACTGATAGAACGTGATCTTGACTTTGATGATCTTGAACGTGATTTTGAATATGACCGCGACTTCGACTTCCTCCAAGAGCGGGACCTTGATCTAGACCTTGATATTGACTTAGACCTTGACCTCGACCTTGCCAATGACTTAGATCTCCGTTTTGGAGAGTAAGACCTCGATTTTGAACGTGACCTTGATCTGGATGACGAGGTTGATCTAGAATCTGGCAGTCGGGGTCCAAATTGAGGACCTTCACTTTCTGCTTCCCTGGAATAAATCAGTATTGATAGTTATGAAAGACCAGGAGTAGTTCTCATTCTACTAATCATCAACTAAGCTTATTTTACATAATTGTATGCTATCTTTTTCCAAATTCTTTTTAATGTAATGTTAATTTCGTTACGCACGCACCCACTAAACTAATTTTAAGTTATCGTTATCTTGTTTCCACAAAAGCAATAGAAAGAGACAAAACACTTCAGTGCTGTCAGACTAGTCTGAACACGACATTTCTAGACATTTAATCTATCACTCCGAAAACTTTGAAGAAAAATATTACAATACGACATGTCCGGACTAATCTGACACGTCTGAAATATTCCGTCTCTTGGTTTTGTTTCATTTGAAAAGGAATGCATCTAAAATAACTTTAAATTGTGAACAGCAGAATCACCACCAATATGTCATGTACAACCTAATGTAACAGCACTAAACATATTTTTTCTTTTTCTGTTACTATAGATGAATATAGTATAGTATATTGAAAGAAATAACAGGCTGCTGTTATTATTGTAATGTACAAGAAAGTAATAGATACAGATCGACATAGAAGTAATAATAAAAGTAATATTTATAAACCATAAATTATTACCTCTTTGGTATACGAAGTGCTTCCGAATAAGATAAATTCTTCTTGAGATTTTGTTTTAGCTTATCAGCATACAGAGGTCTTGGTGGTGGTGCTGTAAGAAAATTGTTTGCAAATAATTTTTTACTCAGCTAATTGTATTCATAATTTTTAATTATGATTTGACTTGTTTTATTGTGGTAATTGTGTTTTGCAGTTAATAACGCATTTAATTTATTTATCCAAAACTATTATGAAAAAAAAAGAAATGTGTTGCTCTGCTGGCTACACTAAATGCATATCAAAAATACATTTTATTTACCTGGGATCCATTTAAACTTAATATTTTTTATTAAATCAGGCATTCGAATATCATGATTAGCTTCCATTATACCATCCTGAGCTGTTGTGCAGTACTTAGTAGTTATTTCGTAAATATAAGATGGAGAAAAAAACCACATGAAAATCTATTTGACTAAACACTATTTTACCTAGCCAGATTCCTGGCCAGAAGAGGGGAAAAGGGTACCATCGGGTCCAACCTAGTATCAAATATGAATAAAGGTGGCTACACATGGCTATTTATTACTCTATTTGGCTATTTGCCAAATAACAAATACCCCTTATCAAACGTTTGTCAATTTTTCAAGACACATCAGAGACAAAAAGCATGAACAAGAATATAGTGGCCACATAAAGTGAGCTAACACAAACTGCAAGTGCAACATCCATTTGGTGTAAACATAGTGACAAATTTTCTTGGATTTGGTACAGCAAATTTACTTCTTGCTTGCAAACAATAATGCCACCATAAGACGGGAATATATGTTGCTACTTACCAGGTTTGTCCTCCTCCTCCGGGCCAAAGGAGGTGATGAAGTGCACGGCAGTGTCAGGAGTGGGGCTCCGGGAGACAGAGCGGCTGGCCGAGCGGGCCCGCCCCAACCGGGTGTCCGTCGACGGAGCCGCGTAGCTCGGGGGACTCACTGCCCGCTGAGCCAACTTCTTATCACTGAAATATAATAACTCATTGTCATTGATACTACCACATGAGCATTTAATCATGTCTAAATCTAATCGTATTTGAATACCCAAATGCTAGTACATTTTTGAAGTTGGAGACTTAAACCACCAACCTTGGTTGTTGCAGTAGTTCATCTTAATACACAAAGAAAACACAACATGCTCATGGTAGTTATCGTCTAAGGGGACGTCCACAAATTACGTGAGACGTTTACATGGGGGAGGGGGCAGAGCCAAATCTCATATAATCTGACGTTGAAGAGAGGGGTGGTCTCGGTAAATATCACGCAATATTATTTGATTGAAACAAAAAAAATTATATGTCGGAAGGCCATGAGCTAGTATACTATTTTCTAATATCTGGTCATGAGTGTCGTCATAAACAAAGTATAGTTGTGATGACCACAATGTCATTAGTACATTTGGCGCCACAGGTGCATCAGAATTCTCGTAGCTAGTTTCGTCGGTTTTGGTCGGTTATTGGTCGGTTTATCGGGAAATCATGAATAAAGTTGCTTCGTTAGCACAACAGGTGGCGCATGAGCAAGTAACTCGTTTCTTATTGGTCCGTTCACCGGAGCCCCCTTTTCCCCTTCGGGGGTTTGGTGTTTGCGCTAGCATGAACACCGTGACGTGTTTACGTAGTGTTGTCATAGTAGCAGCCTTACTCCAATGTTAACGATGATTTGTTTAGTAACAAATGGGTGTACGCTATATGAGGCGGATAGATTACCTAGGGCTTTTACGGATTGATAATACCGTCTGGAGAGATTTTTGGGAAATAAAACACACGGTTACACGTTTGCAGGGTCGAGAGCGA
>NJDC01000991.1:55839-70835 GCA_002245475.1 Calephelis virginiensis
TCTCAGTGTCCCTAATTAAATGGCCAGCCAGCATTATTTGAACAAATAGCACTACGATAATCTATCAGCTATACTGTAAAGAGGTTTAATGTTTAAGAAGTTGTTATTGATCGTATAATCGGGCACATAAATAACTAATTATACTTACATGTAAGAGATATGGAATATGGTTTAGACTCTTTGGAAAATAAAAAATAAATTCACAATTCGGTTTAACCAAAGAGTGTCCCTAATTAGTTGACCACGACTGTATCTCCGACATATAGATACCATTTTGTCCATTTAACCCAGATTGAACATTCTTAAGATTCAATCTTAAGCGTAATCTTAATACGATCAGGATGATTCACTAATTCGTTCGAAAGAAAATAATTTCATTCGTACTTAGACGTTATACATTTAGTGACTGTCAATCCACTATATTTGTTTTAAAGCAAATAGCTCAATTTAGTCTAAATTTACAGTAAAGCCCGTCCTTTGTTTTCGCGCCACTTCACAATCCATATTTTGAAAAACTCACGTGAGATTGGGGGTTGGGGGAGGAGGTTGAATAAAATCTCACGATATCTGACCAGGGAGGGAGAAGGGGCAGAAAAAAGAAAAAAACACCTCACGTAATTTATGGACGCCCTCTAAACTGAAATGACACGCCCCACTTGTGTGAGTGTAAAGCTCGTAACAAACTATAGGACGCGGCTGGCAACCGCAACTTACAGAGTATCTCGTTAATGACAGTATACTAAGTAGTGCAAACTATCGGACGTAAGTCGCGGACGTTGGACCTTGAGCGTTTGGACGTCCGAAAGATATCTGGCGCGCTGGACGTTTTCGTTAGGGTCAAGTCATACTAGCGCAGAAGCGAATCGAAGCGTAAATTCGAAACTTAATATAGCAAATTCACCCTTATCTCCACAATGTAATGCACATATTTCTTCCAAGGGAAAAAAAGACGCGAGAATTCACTCGCATTCGAGAGAAATCGCGCGCCTGCGCGTGAGCAATTTGATTTGATTGTGAGGAATTTGACGCTTCGATGCGTTTCGACTCTGCGCTAGTATGAATTGACCCTTAGCCGTAAGCATCCGCGGACGGCACGTGCACACTTATCAGTCGCGGTTGTAAGCCGCGGATGATAAAATGTTTCCAGCTTAATTTTTTCCGAGAATTGCAATCTGTGTACGCATACAGATTGGTTAACTGTGGCATGTTGATACCCGCAATGCTCTATGTGAGTTTGTAGAAATTATGTCAAGAAATTATTTGACATGTAACAGGTAACTAAATATTCAATCTCAGAAGTATTTTTATAGGTATTTTTATAACAACCTCTAACACATATATTCTGTTAAGTTAATAGTTTCATTTAAATTTTTAAAAAAACACTTATCTGCATTGATACTAATTCTTACTAAGACAAAGTTTAAGGGTAGCATAGCCAACAAAATCACATCTTTCGAGATGCAACCGTTCGTCCGTTTTATATATTACATAAAAATGTATATACTTTGGTCATCACATCACACCTAAACGAATTAACCAATTTTAATAGCTATTTTTCTGTTATGTTATTTATTATCAGAAGGTTCGTATAAAGAAAAAAAAACAGGAAAACTGTAGGGAAAATAGGAAAGCAATGCTTTATCTTTTTCATACAAACTGTTAGTAGCTGTCAATGTAAACACAGTTAGCTGGGTCGGCTATTATTTATATAAAAAAATGTCTCTCACCGATGTGCACGTCGTTCTCTCCTGCTTTTTCTACCAGAGAACATAGCTTTCTCTTTCTCTTCTCGTAAAAGCTGTTTTTGATGTTCAGCATCATCAGCGTCACCAGTCAAGAATGAAAACAAGTCACAACCAGCCATTCCAAACTGGGGTCCCACTGCGTTCAACTCGTGAGCCTGTACTCCACATAAGTGAGTTTAGATATATTATTGAACATTTTGAGTAAACAAAGTGGAAATAAAAAAAACAACCCTACCATAAAATGAGTAACAATTGATTTATCTGATTCTTTAAATGACATTGTTATTTTCATTGTACACTTTTTAGAACCCCTACATTAAGATGTTTAATCAATTCAATCTGAACAATAACTTGTGACAAAAACAAATGATACAATTTTTTGGATGTCTCAGACAGAAATAGACTAATCCAGGGATTCCCAAAGTGTGCACCGCGGTGCCCTGGTGCGCCGTAGAAAGTAGAAAAGCGCCTTGAGTCGACCCATATAATATTCGCGAGTACTTTTTTGAGCGCTCACATCGGTAAAGAAAGTAGCCTCGTCAAACAAAAATAACACATACGAGATTTCAAATTTGTAACGACGTGTATCTGCTTGAGTCGTGTGCGTCGTCGTCGCTCTCTCCCCCCAAAATTTACCTACTTATGCTCTTTAAAAACCGTTGGTACCCTGTCCTTCCACATCTTTACTCTCCCATGCTCACTTGCTTACAAAACGGGCAGTGTGTTTGTTTACAAGCGAGTGACGCGACAGACGTGTTATTGTGTTTTGTTTCGTTTTGTTTTTCTTCATTATCGCAAGCAACATGGACAGATTTTTATAAAATAAACAAGTTGGTAGTTCAAATTGTAGTGATAAAGACCCTTTCCATCCATAAACACCACCAGGATTCATATCGTAAGATGAAGAGAGTCTGATTGAACTCCCTTACGACAGAAGCATTAAAATTAAATTTAACAATTCAGATTTGGACTTTTGGTTGTCGGTTTAAGCTGCATTCTCAGCTGTAGCTGTAATAAGGAACAAATATTGTTTTCACATAACAATGTGGATCAAGAAATGAGAGTAGCAATGTCAAGTCTTATTTCGCGCTTTGAAAACTGTGTGGAGATCACCAAGCTCACACGTCACATTGATTCTACTAACTGTTGTATTTCATTTTTCTTAAGTACTCCTTTTGTATTTCTGTTTTCAATGCTTTTATATAAAAAAACAGAATGAATATGTAGATTTTTTATTTTTTGTTCATCTCTGCCTACTCTTAACTGCTATTATTGTAGGTAGGCACCTATATCTTGCAACTGTTTCTTCTTCAAATAGCTAGCTTGGGTAGGGCGCCGTGACAAAATACTAAACCTGAAACTGCGCCGCAAGATTGGGAACCCCTGCACTAATCTTGTAAATCAAATTATCTTTTTTGACAGTGTTAATTACTAAGGCAAACAGCTTTATTATAGACAGCTAATATATTTTAAGTGCAAAAAAAACATGTTACTTTAATTCTGTACCAATGACTATTCCACTATAAGTTTATTAACTAGATCCTAATATTCACACATTGTTTAGTTCCAATTAGTTCCAATATTAAAATGTAGACTTGTTTATTCAATTTCATGCAAAAAATTTTTGTTATTGCACTCAGGTTGTAGCTATTTTTCATGAACACTTTTAATGGCCACACAGACCAAAACTATTTTATAACATTTATATATGAACAACATTGTTATAAAAAAAAGACTCTCTGTCTACTATAAGGGACTTGGTGTGAAGACATATAAGTAAAATTTTAAAGAGGATTGTAAAAATATACAATGAAAAAAAAACTTTTACTTATATATTGTAAATTTCTTGAATGGATAAATTTAGGTAAGTAGACAGACTACATATTATTAATATAAAAAAAATACTTGCACATATTTAAATAAGTAATTGGTTCTTCTCATTGATTATTATAATGAAATAAATATTACTAACCTGTGAAGCCTCCATCTTGTTAACATCAATGCTCAAATCCACATCAATGATTTCAAAATCGGAATCATCATCAGAGTCCTTCAATTCGACTTTCTTAGGTTCAGGGCCTGTAATTTAATACTAAATGCCATAAAAATAATCCAAATATCAAAATATCATTCCATTACCCAAGTTCTTCATTGATCAGCTGGCATAAGAAATGATGAAATCTACCGGTAATGCTAGATGGTTGTGCCCCTGGATCACTATAATTGTATCCTATAGCCACACCAGTCCCCTTTTTCTCACTCAACTTCTCCTTCTGCTGCTCTTTCTCTTCAATTGTAACACCAAATTGTTCTTCAATAGCAAGCTGCTGCAAAAACTTGTCCTCGCCTAAAAACAACACAATGTAAATTTTAAATTTTTGTATTTTACTTTTTGACAAGACATGTAATATCACCAACCAAATTTTTCTTAAATATTAAAGAAGTAAATACTTTGCAATCAGACTGTTTTGCAAAAACAATCCAAGCAACAACTACGGTAAAATAAGTTATCAGTGCTCTTGACAAACAGGACAAACTTACACATCTACACATACATACATATACACATCTTCACTCCAGACGGGGTAGGCAGAGAGTATCGAGTGCCAGACCTCATGATCCTTACAAAACTGTCTTGCTTCCTTCACATTCATTACCCTTTTCATACAAACATGCCATCCACATTCACATTGTATATCTGCTTTGTCAATCTTTCATCTGTCATTCTATCCACATGTCCGAACCAGCGGAGCATACCCTTTCACATTTTAACACCAACACTTTCTTTCAATCCCACTCTTTCTCGGATCTCACTGTTACGAATGCGGTCAGCGAGCGTTACACCACATATTTTCCGTAATGCTCTCATTTCGACTGCATTTATCCTACTTTCATGCTCTTTCTGACATACCCAACTCTCGCTTTTATACAATAACATTGGAATAAGCACAGAATTATGCAGCTAGCGAGTCTAGCTTTTTGACTCAAAACCTCGCTTTGGAATAGCTTACCCAACGCTCCATTCACACTATTCCCTGCACTCACTCTCCTCTTTTTACACATCTATCTCCTAAATCGTACAAATTTGTAAGGTTACCTTTTCAGGAAACCCGAGACCCTAGGATTTTTTGTATATTTTTTTAAGAACTTAAGAACCTATGAAAGTCAATTGAATTTTAAAATTTTAAAACATATAAGTGAATTATGTCCTTCGGTTGTAAAGAGTTAGGGTATATCAAGGTATTTTTATTTTAGCACTTGCCTTGTTCTTTAAAATTTTTAGATATTATATGATAAAATAAATTCCCTTTATTACATGTATAAAATTAATAAAAAGTCAATTCCATTTAAAAGAATATAATTAAACTTTAAACTTACTTATGCCTAGAAAAATATTTTGAGCCAATATTCTATATCTTTCATAATTGCAATGCCGTTCCTCTTGATTTAATTCCTCCGGTGGTATATCTGGTGCTTTTATGTCAGGAATATAATCCAAATGTGCCCTCACATCAAACCGATCAATCATGTTACTTTGATCACCTTGCCACGGCATCCTGTTAAACAATTAGATCACAAACTTAAATAGTGACCTTGATATGACAATTCCTTTAAGCTTTAAGCAGATGGGTATCACACTTCCCACTACATTTTGATCCAAATGCTCAATAAAGTGTGGTTCTGTGTTGTCAGTGCTGTGTACAGTGAAAAGATTAAAACGAGTTAAGATTACATAATTTTCAATTAAAAATTTGTGAAAACCCTAATGCAGATTGATTACAAAGATTCATTTTGAGTTTTGGCGCCATCGAGAGAAAAGATGGTCGAAGTTTTTTCATAATAATTGAATTTCGTGTTAATATTGAGTGAAATTAGTCAATTTTGGTGGCATTTTGTACAATTTGTTCAGTGAAAGTGCACAAATGAAATAATCATGAAGAAATTAGGGTATCGTGTATTTCCTCGTTGCCGCCAAATCTCGTTACATGAGCTTGTGTAAAAGGGCCACCGCTTTACCCAAGAGCCTGACATGACTTATTGACGACTTACGACTGATGACTAATTAAAATTAATTGAAATTGATATAAAATTTGATGCAAATTTCTACTTGACTAATGGCTAAATACTAACGTGAAGGCCAAAACTTAAAGAAAGAAAGAAAGATTCATTTTCGAGTTTAGATCAAGTATAATTCTTACTGATTACTATTAATGGCTTCCACTACTAATGACAAGACCGAGTTTAGAATTTACAGGCTTGCCAGTGCAGTTAATCAGGTGCACAAAGGCTATAATAATATAAGGCTAGAGTTTCACTCAGAAGAGAGGTCAGACTTTGATTTCTAAACACATAAAAATATATTTTTACAAGTATACACTATGAAATTGTGTATTTAAAAGCACGACCAACATTACATACATTATAGCAGGACCTTCTCCTGCAGCAGCGACAGCTGGATCTAAGTGAATCTTACATTGTCTGCCATGAAGCTGCAGGAATTGTGTAGGTTCCGCTTTCTGAAATTTTAGATATCCAATTTTTAATTTATTTGCAGGTCTTGAAAACGAAGAGCATAAATAATTGAAACTGATCACTTATGTTAAAATACCTACAATTTTTTCATAAAAATCTTTTCGACGCTCAGCTCTCCGACGATAATCAACTATCATGCCACGAATTAGCCTCTCCTGTTTCCTCGCTTCGTGCCACATTTTTAGCAACTAAACTTAACTTTAATAACATAAATAGAGAAATAAAATATAGTTTCACAATTATTTTAAACACATTTCACAAAAATTTCATGTCGTTGCAAACGCCATCCCATATTCTGTGGTCGCAAGCCGCCATAATCAAAGAGTATATAAATACTACGTAATAAGAGACGGGACTTCCATAGATACGTAGCAAACCATAATTTTGTATGAAGTTTACTTAAAGTGACACGTGTCACTTGACATAACATGGTGAAAAGGTATAACCCGTATAATTTGAAAGTAAGTCTTAAGGCATTCAGATATAAGGCAACTAGTGTCATATGATTTAGATAAACAAAAATTAAAGCAAACAATTTTTTTGTATCAAAGTTGCATTGAACTGATAATATTTTTTAACTTTCTTTTCCACAGGCAGGGCAGGGCATATGCTAAATAATAAACACTAAGCAGTGTTGCCAACTTTATTTACCGGGGGTTCGTACAACACATTAGGAAAAAACGTGTTTTACCTTGGTTTAACGTTTTACCAATTTTTCTAATATTTTAAAAAAATATATTATATCCACTAAAATTGTGCTCGTACAACACTTGTTTCTTCTTATCCTCGATTATGCTAATGCTATACATACACGAATTTGACTGAAGATTTATTAAATAAACTAGAGCGTCTTCAAAATATTACGGTTCATTTTTGGACTTCGCAAAAATATCTGCGTTTCTGATTTTCGAACAAAAATCAAGTGGTTACTGATTCGCCTTCGCAGGAATGCGCATACACTTTATCTTTTATTTAGTTTTCTTTTTAATTCCAACACCCCCGTCTATCATAAGGATAGGTTTATTTTTCTTAATGAAGATAATGCTTGTCAACGTCATTGCAAAAGGTTTTCGTTAAAGATTCCGGAACATATTATGTGAAACTAAATTCTATAAATATTTATTCACAATACGGGCTATTAAGCTTTGGAACTCACTGCCTGTTGACATAAGTAGCAAAAAGCAACCATGTATTTAAGAAGATGGTAAAGGATTTTTACTTGAATACTTTGGCACCAAATTTGCAACTAGGCAACTAGCAAAATGTTCACTATCTATTTAATGTATATTTATTTATATGTAATTTTTTGATTTAACTTTTAATTATAAATTTAATTATTTTTAAATGTTAGATTACTTCCCAGATTAATTACTTGAAAGATTTATCCCGTTTAAACAGATATTTTACCTTTTCCTTATTTTGATGTATCTTCTAAACGTTGGTTGTTTGGAAGAGATCGCTTGGTAGCGATAAAACTGCCTTTTGCATACAATATGTTTTTATCAATGTAATACCTAATAATTTCATGTTTTGTTGTACAATAAAGAGTTTATTATTATTTTTTAAAATAAATTTAAAAAAGAGCATTTTTTTTAAATTGGAAATGCAATTGTATCTTTAAATAGTTTTGATATGTGACATTTGTAAAAAAAGAAATATATTTCACAAAATTTGAAATATATAATCAAACATCATAAATAAATTAGACATTTTAGGTAATTGTCAGGAGAACAAAAATAAAATAACGAATTTGCATACCTTTGTCATAGATCATTGCACAGCATAGATTTACCAACCCAATACCGGTATCTAACAAGTACCGGTACTATTACCGATAAAAACCGGTATCAAATTAAGGTACCCTTTAAATACAAGTGCGACGTTGCCAATTTTCCTTTTTAGGTATCGATATCATTTTAAATTCTCATTAATGAACGGAGATATATTCGATTGAAGAAAAAATAATAAGTAATATGTTTTCTAGTACCGGTATTATTTAAACAGTACCGGTACCAGAATCTTTAAATCAGTAGTACCGGTATTAAGTCTGGTACCGGTACAAACAGTACAGGTAACGCCTTGGTATCGGTATCATTTCAAGGTCATTAATACCGGTTCCTAAAAATACCGGAATTTCAAGCCCTGGTCTCAAGTCATATAAAAAGTTGTACTTTCCTATTTGTTTGAGGGGATAATAATGCCACTTATATCATTTTAACGGCTACCTTACGCTCTAACCGGAACATGATAATGAATAACATTGCTGTTTCGGCCGACAAAGACAAAGATGGTGACCCTAAAAGACAGGCTTCGCGTACAAATTTACCATCTATTAGTCACTATGCTAGTGATACATAAAGCCAATATTTCACGAATATAATGTCTTAACAGTCATACAACATCAAATTTAATATTGTTTATATCATAATAGATGAGGGTAAAGAAAAGATGCTAATTTACTAATAGTTTGTTAATTTATCGATATTGATAACGTACGTGACCTTTTTAACAACCCTTTCTTTAACTCAACATAAACAATTTACTCACACTCACGCATATTTTTTTTGGTTTCGCTTTTTAACTGACTTTGTTTATCTAGTACATACTAAATCTATGGTTTTTTCTAAGGAGTCTAATTTGGTAAACAACAATGGCGGTACAATGACATTAGGCAGCCGTAGACAATGAATAGGGTTGGGAATTATCAAATAACCGAATGAACAAGAATGACATACTACCGTGAATGAATGATATTTATTGGTCAATACTAGTACAGTTATTCAGTAGATACTAGTACTATATGCATAGTAGTAATATTATATAAGGGAAAGTGTGTCTGTTTATCTTCTATCTTGCCAAAACATAATGGATAGTGTGTATTTAACAAGTCTCCGAGTCGAGCAATAGGAAAAAATTGTGAAGTGTGTGTTTTGAGTTTTCTAACGTAAAAGGCGTTGCCCGGGATTGGATCTCTGCCCAGTTAACACTGGTTGTTGTAGCTGTTTTTTTTTCGTTTATAACTAAAAGACGCATATTACAAAAATATTACGAAACGTTATTTCGTGTTTAGTACTATGATAGCATCACATTTTGTATAGAAAAGTAAAAAACTGACCTAAAGATCAAGAAAGGTGGCACTCCTTTAATTATAATGGTGAAGAAGACACGTTATCTGCGTTTTATTGTTTTTGTTTTAGCAAACTACAATAAGACTTGAACTCGTGAACGTCATTGTTGACTTTTGCGAACTTAATAGCCATTAACCATTGTACCGAGCCAGACGTGCGCATCTATTGAGGTTGTACTGTGCAAATAATAATTGTTACAAAAAACACGTGGTATTTTTTAGAGAAAAGTTAAAACTGACCGAAAGACCGAGAAAGGTAGCACTGCTTTGAATATAATGGCGGTAGAAGTCTATTAAAATTTAATGTGTTAAAATGGTAAATTCGAAACAGATTTTCGTTTTAAATGTTCTGCTTAGAGCGAAAAAATACTCCGAACAATTCATGTTGTATTTAGTGCATACGATTGGTGTGAAACTTCGATATTTTTCTATGATGTGCTGTTTGTTTACATAATTGTACTTTTAAGCAAACAGACTATACAGGTTTACATTTGTTTATGAAATATCTTGCTACTTTTTTTTATCTTGAAACTCATTTCGAATTAATAATTAAAGCACCTTTTAGTAAATGTAAATAAAAAGTTATTAATGTTGTTAAAACTATTCCATAACATAAAAAGAATGCTTATAGGTCGTTGCCTAACTTAACAAGTACCTAAATTATTGTTAAGAGAACAAAATTCAAATTACAAAGTAAACGCAAGTTAGAAGCAAAACCAAATGAGGTTAAAAATCCTATTACTTTAACACTCGTAATTATATATAGGTAAGGCGACTAGACAATTGACAACAATCGATCTAAAACACCTTACCATATTTTGTATCAATATTCAAATAAATCTTGTTATGTGACCAGGGGGGTGATTATGTATCTCAGTTGTCAACTCAAACTGTAAAAGTGTACATCAAATGACGTCATTTGTGTTTGCTATCTCTATTGTATTTCTGTTGGTCACTGGAGATAGCAAATACAAAACACGTCATTTGACAGCGATTCGATGCACACTCATCCATTTTGAGTTGGTAACTGAGTTACATAATCACCTCCCAGAACGTCAAGTTATAAAATAGTACTTTATAAATTTAACTAGTGACTATTCCTTAGATTCGATTACTTGAAGTCAATGTATTTTTTTGTTTTTTAAAAGACTATTGTAGTATTTTCTGTTAATCAACAGTTAACATCAAATATATTGCAAAATTATAAATGTATTCTTTTACATATTCTCATTTTAGGGTATTTATCTCGAAATAAAGATCCCGTCAATAAATCTGAATGTTCAATGTCATAGTTTTGAAACAATTTAATTTCTAAACCTATCATCTACAACTGAGGTTTATACATTCTACGGAATGCATGTGACTGATGTGAAAAATTGTAACGAATGGTAGTTTCTTACTTTAGGGGGTTCCATAAAGTAAAGGAAAGTTTTTCCGCCAGGAAAAAGACATATGTTTGGATAATTTTACTTGACGTTTGAATTTATCTTGTTGCATTGCTAGTATGTCACAATCTAACATTGTATTTGATTGACTGATTTTTGAATTATTTCTTAAAGTCGATTTCTTAAAACCGATTGGAAGACTTTATTTTGCAAAAAAAATTGCCTTCCATAAATCAACACTTTAAGATCTAAACTGTTTACAAAAGGATTACAAGCTATTTATTTCAATTACAAAACTGTTTATGAATACAAAAGAATCATTCAATTTATCATTCAAATGCATTCATCATTGCCCATGTCTATAAATTCCATAGACAATCTTAAGTTTTATGTGTCAAGTTCATATCGTGTAACTTATCTGTGCAAATAGATTTCAATTTCCAACATTTTTTGCAAATTTTATGTGTTAAATTGATGAATCCGAAACAGATTTCAGTGTTAAACATACCGTAACTAAGTTTTGAATATGTAAAACCAAAAACATTTAGTTCAGTGCGTGAGATTAATGTAAGACTTTGATGCACAGAACAATATTACTCACAGAGAAGAATTGTAACTACATATATATAATAAATACAACCATAACCTTACACATTTACGAGACGGTGGCGCCCCGTAGGTATAGCAAACGAAAACTACTAAGAACGGGATTTTTTTTTATTTTTAATATTTAATTTCTTGATAAAAAAAACAATTTGCCACTAAAATTTACCAAAAACAATATAGTTTATTGAACATACAAAAAACTCTTATAAACGCGAAGGTTACAATAACATTACAATAAGTAGAAATTTTAGGGGCAACTCAATTTCTTATCAAGTAAGGCAATTATGTCATGCATAGAAAATAACAAGTAAAATAGAAATTGTTTTTTAACAATTTAATTCTTAATTTTTTAAACATTTCATCAATAATTTTTGTGTCTGATGCAAATGCAAGAAAACAGTGGGAGCAGGTTAAGAAATCTGTTATAAATCACATTCATGTCTTCATTTGCCATTTTTATTTGATCGTTTACGGACATTTTAAACAAAATTCACTGAAATCACCATTTTCTAAAAATCACTAGCAAGGTAACCTAAAAAGTTTTCTGGCGTAACAATAATACGTAAAAAAAAAATCCTTACTAATAATCCTTTTGTAAAAATATAAGCACTTGATACCGGTAAAAACACCGTAATCTTTAAATTGGAATGATGCGGTGAAATCACAACTCACTTAACACAAAATATCGTCACGAATCAATTAATGTATTTGTAATAATGGCGGTTTCGGATTTCAAACAAACTTGCAGGTCTGTGTGACCGGTTATGTAAAATAAATAACATGAAAAATCAGAAATTACCTAACTAGTTGAATAATAAGCTATTCATTAAAATGTAACGAATATATTATAAATAACAATATTTCAATAAATTTAAACTTTTTTGGTATTGCAGCCTATAGCAGCACACCCACATGCAAACATTTTGTATGTGTTAAGTGAGAAAATACGTCAATACGAGAAACAGGATCCTGCTTCGATGTTTTTCTATCAAGTGGTGTTTGTTTACCAAATTGGACTCCTAAGGAAAAACAGACTTTAGACATTACATATTTTGTAACTTTCTTAAAAATGAATAAATGTTAATATAATTAAGTAAAATGGGAACATTAAATATTCCTTGCAATTACCAATTAAACAAAATGAAATAGTTCTGCATCGCACTTTAATACAAAGTAAGAACATCGTGTGAATCGGAACATTTTTGGTAATCTATGTCCATATAGAACAGTATCAAAAGCCTAAATGAAGTTTACCACAATCAGACACAATCCAAATTAAGGTTTAAATTTAATATAAACATAATGTACCCGAAATATGATATTTTATTATTACAAATATACCTTCACGATTATTTCGAAACATGAAATTGTTGAAGTGAACTTTCTTTAGAACCGTTGTGATTTCAAAACGGGCGCAACGGAAAAACGACAGGTAAGAGACACAATTGAATCGTGTGATTTTAAAACACACATGTCACATATTTGCGTAACGAAGTTTCTGAACGAATTTTACTCCTTATGGATTTATCTGCTTGTTGTCAAAATACCACACTTGTCCAATGGCCTCTTTATATTACTAAACAAGTCGTCAAAATATTTTATGGTTTTAAAATCACACATGTTCAGACTGTGTGTTGATTTAAAATTTAAAACATTGTGACAGATGACTAACTTATAACTAGGCCAAGGAAAAGAAGGTAAAGGTCCAAAGAAGGTATGTTCTTTCCTGAATGATTATATCGAAGAAAATGGAAACGGTTTTGACGAAATTTTTGCGCATATTTTTGCAGATTCATATACTGGTATATATATACATATATATATCGATTTCCGTACAGCAGCATGTTGCACAAATTAAATTTAAATAGATATGTTCAAAAATTTTAATTACTCGACTCCAGCGTCTGATGTTGCGAACATTGATTCTAATAGCGGCTAATATTTTAATTTGTATCCATACATGACAATGACACATACTGTGCAATGATCTATGACAAAGGTATGCAAACTTGTTATTTTATTTTTGTTCTCCTGACAATTACCTAAAATGTCTAATTTATTTATGATGTTTGATTATATATTTTAAATTTTGTGAAATATATTTCTTTTTTTACAAATGTCACATATCAAAACTATTTAAAGATACAATTGCATTTCCAATTTTAAAAAAATGCTCTTTTTTAAATTTATTTTAAAAAATAATAATAAACTCTTTATTGTACAACAAAACATGAAATTATTAAGTATTACATTGATAAAAACATATTGTATGCAAAATGCAGTTTTATCGCTACCAAGCGATCTCTTCCAAACAACCAACGTTTAGAAGATACATCAAAATAAGGAAAAGGTAAAATATCTGTTTAAACGGGATAAATCTTTCAAGTAATTAATCTGGGAAGTAATCTAACATTTAAAAATAATTAAATTTATAATTAAAAGTTAAATCAAAAAACTACATATAAATATATTAACTAAGGTCTGTTTTTTCAGACCTTAGTTAATAAAATTATTCATCGTTAAGTTTCAATTAAAATCTGAATTAAATAGCAAATAACAAAGGTTATGCATTAATTAGACATATTTGCTTCAGTTTCTGACATGTTAGGTACTCTTCTAATTTTTTTTAAATTTTAAGTTTGGCAATGAACCGAATTCATCTTTATCATACTGTGTAACTATTACTCCTCAAATTTTAGTCACATTTTAAAAAAACAATAGGTTAGTGATCATTTAAAGATTTGATGTCTTCTAATTTTATTTGTGTTTTCTCTTTGCAGTTAAGATCAATAGGAATTTATAGTTCTTCGTTAATAGGCAAAACATTGTCTTACTTTTTTTTGCAATATTTATATGCTGATAATCATCGTTCAAATATATTTTAAAAATGTACGAAACTATTGTTCTTTTTATTATTAAAGTTTCGTTTTTAATTAGCTAATATTTGTTTTGTATATTGACTGACATTTTTGCTTACATACGTCTTACATCATAAACATTCCATGTTTCTTAGGTCTTTTTTGTGACCGTCTAATGTAAACAAGCTTCAACTGCGCAATGACAAATAAATGTATCAATGTTTAAGTGTAATTTAACAAAAATGTGTAAAAAAAAACGGCTTAAGGCTAAGCGTGCACCCGCAACTTTTGTCACTGTCGCAACACTATGTTTCTCTCCTTCATGTCCGGTACTTCAATGCGAGACAAATAAGAGGTCATATTCATAACCATTAGCCACAGATTTAGTATCGCAGTAAGCAGTTATGCTTAAGGTGATTCGTTTTTCATACTAAATTTATGGCATTTTTTCAAAATGTCCTATGTTGATTTTAAACTCATTATGACTTAAAGTAGGCCTTGTTCGTGCTCCTACTTTCGCAAAATCAAATATTATTCAATTTAATAACCTGATAGTATATTATTTCATTCTGATAAAATGAGCTAAATTTACGTATGTGTTAGTGCAAATTCATTTATATGTGTGAGTTATACGACTCGAGTGTGTGCGTGCGACGTTGCCAAACTTCACCTCAACTCAAAGTAACCGAGACGTTGCCGCTTTGTGCAGTACAAAGGCGCCGTGCAAATCTTATTTTTTATG
>NJDC01000992.1:0-25735 GCA_002245475.1 Calephelis virginiensis
AGTAGCTGGTAAAATTACTTTTGCTCGGGGCTTAATATCGGGGCCTCAGGTTGGAAGCTCACCATTGCCACCTTTGGTGTCTCTAGGCGGCGTGAAATTCTCACCATCAGATAATCTGTCTACTTTTTTGCTTCCAATATCATAAAAGAATGCTCTGGAAAACTATTCGTTTCTTCATAGGAGTCATTGGCCATCTCCATAATAAAACATGTTATTATAGTCCTATATTGTTCCAAAATCCAATATCTAAACTTGTCCAAACTTCAACTAAATCAAAATATTTCAATGCGTGTATTATAGAAAATTCATAAAAATACACAAATAAGCCATATTAAATGGCTATTTGTTGCATTTTGTCATTGCATATAAAATCAGCTGTTTGAAATTCAGTCAGCCATTTTGTTGATTAAGGTTTTAAACAAGGGTCCGAGGTTGTTTAAAGTGACAGTTTATTTAAGAGTATATTTAAACAAATGATTAACTCGAAATAGCGTTTATGAATAAAAAAAAATTTAAACATTATTTAAATTGGTGATTAAAAGTTAAACAATGTTTATGAATAAGCCTGTTAGTAAATAACACTTCTTGTAATAAACATTCTTTTATAAAACAACAAAGCATGCCCGGCTTATTACTATTAGAATTTTGCTTTAAGCAAATACATCTGAAATCTCACTTGACTGACTGATTTTTATCAAAATCGAAAATGCAACATTAATTTAGTTTTAATTGGATTTTTAAGTTTTGTGTCACAGCAACAAACATACAATAAACATTATATAAGACAATTCCAGAAAACATAATCATCAAAGAATTCTGGCAAACTTAATGCTGGAATAATTTGTGTATTAGTCAATACACACATAGCTCTTTTAAAATTTGTGCAGACACATCAACATGGTTTACATATTTTAATAAAATTTATTGTCAAAAATGGCATTGAAATATGAGTCCACTTGTTTAACTCGGCTGATCTTTCTATGTATTGAAATTGAGTCATGTTTATGTATTATAATCATATAATTGTCCTTGTCAATTTTTGAAGTTATACAGCATTTCATTATTTTAGTAAAATGAGACTGACACAATCGTTTTAAAATAGATGGTGATTGAGAATATCCCGAAAGAAGATGATGAAATTCACAATTATATGTTTGAAGTATACCTCTCTGTATTGCCTGCGAGACCTGTGTGTGTGAAGTACATTTTTCAAACAAGCTAGAGAAGCAGGCTGAGATGACTCAATTGCTCCCAAAGTACCAGACACACTGCTGTCTGCATTCTGAAATTAAAATGATCATTGGCAGTTATTTGGGTATTTGTTTGTTTCATTGGTATATTAATCCTTTGCATGCCGGAACGTGGATCCACGCAATCTAGTTATACTGCAGTGTTAAAGTAGCAGCATACCAGAGGTTAAGCCTTATGTTAGGACATACAAAAAACAATATATAGTAGTTTACCAGTAAAAAAAAACTTTGATCATAACAAGTTATTGGGTACAGTTTCACTACATTATTTTGGATTAAAAAGTTTTTCTGCTCAAATATATTTTTTTTACGCAAGAGCTCAGGGAACAAGCATACGGCTCTACTCATGGTAAGATGTAACAGTAGACACCACCGATATTATAGGTGCGTAGCTGCACGGTAACCAAGATGTTAAGCCTATTGTGCAAGTCTACCGGCTACCCTTCATAGAACATAACACGTCATTATGGCCGAAGGAATAGGTAAGGTAGTGGATCCCTACCCAGACAAATTGCCACAAAGAACTCTACCACCAAAGCATCTTTGTGTATCTGTTAACAATAGAATAAACTAATTTGTCATATTTGTAGCCTTAAATATTAAATATTAAGATGATTAAGATTATTCATAATGATAGAATTTCAACAAGGGTAGACAATATCAATTATAGCAGTATAACATAATAGATGTTATTTTGCAATGTATATACATAGAGCTTCTGTGAAGAAACTTGGCTAATGCAGTTAAAATATTTTTTGTAGTATTTCAAAACTCTAAAATTTATAAAACATCTATGTACCCAGGGACGTTCCAGAATCAAATTGCTCAGGTTTTATCCAATAGTGGTGTCAGGAATCTCAGAAACTAGCATTTTTCTATAAAAAGGATAATATATGTGGAGAAAGCAGGCAGATCTGCAAGAATTGTAATTTGTAACATTTAGCACTCAATACTCTCTGCCTACCCCATGAGAGACTCAGTGTGTAGATTTGTGTTTATATATGTATTTCTATGTATGTTACAAAATTTCAGATATACTATTACACTGTCTTTAAGATTTCATATTTTAATTTTAATGGTATGTGTAAATATAACATTTTGGTATTTATTAAACTATGCAGTTTTTGTCAACATGACAATTTAGAATTATTTATACTGCAGTTACTTATTTGAGTTTTCCTTCAAAGTTTATTAGACTATAAATATATAAATATACTAATGTACTAAAGTAATAATCAGATTTGATTAAAATATGAATATGACTGTCCTATTGTTTATGTAACTAAAACACACATATTTTATCATTGCAGTCACCTTCACATCATTGTTATAAATGGTGCATAGAGAGAAACAAATAATAGCAAATGTGATAGCCAATATCTCTCCAATTTTTTTCTAAATTATGGCTTATATTGTTCATGTCATGGTTTTGTTTATGAAATGTGTAAGCCGGTGTTTGAGTTTACGATTATATATCATGGTAAACCCATTTATTTAAGAATTTGTTAAAAAAAACAACTTTTACTGTATCAACATTACTTTACATTTTTACATTTGTTTAATTTTTGATATTGTCTAAATGCATTTTAACATGTACCCAACATGTACCCAATGTCAAATAAGTAATTTTCAACCTTAATTTTATGCCAGATGCAGTATAACTAAACAAAAGATTTCAATCTGTTTAAATAATCAAGCCAAAGTAAGAGAAGAAAGAGTATTTGTTCTATTTTAATTTACTTGATGTGTACTCGGCAATAAGTAATATATTGTTTACTTATTTTGGTAAATTACCTGTGCAGAATTTTGAGTTTTCCGTTTCTTCAAGATTTTTTCAGGGGCACCTTCTGGATAATTTTCATCCTCTGACTCCTCACCACCAACTTCACTCCATATCGCAGACAACTCTTCAAAGTATCTTTGCCTTGCCCTTACATATAGTGGTTTGTAATTGCTTTTAGAAGTGGGTTTTGGAGGCAGATCTGGAATGTAGGGAGTAGGTCCAGGAGGCGCAGCTTTTGCAGTGGCAAGTAATCTTTCTCTAGATATTAATACTTCTGGTAACAGTTTTGCATAGTAAGATTTAATCTAAAATATATAAAATTCCACACATTAAAGTAATCTCTTTTATAAATAGTTACAATAGTATAAAGAACCATTTATTTACCTTGTGCCTTTGTTGTTTTGCTCTAGCTTTCTTTAAAAATTTCCTCATTCGACCTATATCAGGCCTATAGTTACCTTGTTTCAAGTTATTGAATAATTGATTAAGTGGTGATGTAAAATGAAATGGTTCAAAATCAAATAGCATCTGCAAAGTTGTGTCCTTTTCTTCATCATCGTTGTCTGAGAAGTTTGGCAATAGTTTCTTTAGATATTCTTTATGATTGTCTTCTAAACTATCCCATGTTTTCATAGAAAGAAACTCTCTAAATATTGAGTAGTCCTCACACAGATCCTGAGGAAGATCTAAAGTTTGCCCCAGTATGCGGACTGCTTCTGTTACTTCCTCGTCACATTCTGAACTTCCACTAGAGCTATCAGACGAGGAACTACTCTCTTCACTATAACTGTTTTCGCTTTCCATCTTTTCTTCCATAGTTACACAATGACATAAATGCAAAACACTTGAACGGTTGTAAATTACTTATCAACTCGGTAACACGCCTAAAATTAGTGCTTTTCCACAAACCACATAGATAAATCGCGTTGTTTTGTTCCCGATGCTTACGAAAACCCAAACCAATGTAATACTAGAATGCGATGAAAAGCCATGGAGTTTTTTGTGCAGCCGTCAAGTCTTGTCTAAAATAAAATACAACGCAAACGCCAATCTGTAGAGTTTCATACATAGTATGCGCCAGAACGGCACATTGCGATGAGAAAATAGCTTGACAACCACGAATAGCGACATTTTGCCATTTCAAAATAGAATTTTTAAAACAAAACAAATATTGTCTATAGTTTTAACCTTGTTCTTGTTTACTCTATGGAATTGATAAAAGTTCTAAGTTCTCAATCACTTATTTGTATATTTTTAATGTGCCAAATATTCAGACAACAGGTATTATTTCTTGATTTAATGAATATGCATATTTATGGATTCGTTTTGAAAGCTGTATTGCTTTTGCTTCTATGCACTAATCGCTTTTTAAACAGAAAGTCTATGTTGGCTATGGGTGATTAAATCTGACGTTTATTTTGAGTTTTGACGTAAATTATTCGTGGTGTAGTAAATATGGCTGACGAACTCCATGTTGACAGTCTAATTAACAGACTTTTAGAAGGTAATTTGTTTTAAATTACACTTTATTTTACTATTTTCATATTCTTCACTTTTCAGAGTAATAATGCAATTAAACACATAACGCTCAATATGCTTCTAGTTGCGTAATTGTTGCCCAGTGCTTAGGTATAGAAACGTCTAACTCATAAATAAATCGATTATCCTCAATTCTTATCTGAATCTTATATAGATGATCACACTCAAAAGACTTGTTAGTGGTTATTTTTATCTTTAGTTAACGTGCAATGAAATAACTCTACTTTTACAGGAAATGTAAACTTATTTGTTCGTAGTAATAAGATCTCACTTAGGGCATTAAATTCTTCACGGGCTTATTGTTATGGTTTGTTCGCATTATATGTTACTTTACACGTTAATTTCACTTTATCATGCTGCTTTTTATGGGTTTCATCAGTATACAGACTACAACAAGATACTGCGAGACGAAAGGGGAAATTGAAAGACATCTTTTCGGGAGAATGTATGGTTACCTCCAAAATTCTATTACAGTATTGAGCTAGACATCATCATTTGCATTTATTTTAACCTTAGCCCTTTATAATGGCTTGATTTATTCCTTAATTGCTTTAAAACATGTTAACAGAATATATATACACTCTCCGATAACTTCCTGGGAGGTTCATATTTAGCTCTTCATACCCTATACTTACACGTCAAATTATCCATCAAAAGAAATAAACAATACCAATTCATCTTGTGATGCTTTTCCTGGATTGCAATCATGCCATTACATATAGAACACTTAACATACATTTTATTAATTTTGAATTCTTTAAAACTAGCATGTACTAATATTTAGTTTTTCCTTGTCTACACTCTGTATTATACACATTTATATGTTTAAGTTACTCGTTTGACAGCAAATGTGATGTTTTTATTTAAATAAATGATTTGCATTTACATATTTTTAAAATGAGAAAATAACTGACCTGAGCATAAAAATGTATCTTTGTCACAGTTCGAGGATGCCGCCCTGGAAAAACTGTGCAAATGTCAGAGGCAGAGGTGAGAGGGCTATGCACCAAGTCTCGGGAAATATTCTTACAACAACCAATACTACTAGAACTGGAGGCACCACTTAAAATTTGTGGTAAGACAATTATTTATTGTGTTCTGCTCTTTCCTATTAATGGAGCTGCTATGAGTATGTGTTTATCTGGGATTTAGGACTTGTGAAACATGACTAACATTCGTAATTCCTGAATGTTTTGTATGTATGATGTAATATAATAAACAAAAGATGTCTTCTGGTAACTATTGACTTTCTGTTTTTTTTGTCAATCTAAATCGTCCACAAATAGTCTTTATTTGACCTCCAACATTTTCTTGGTATGATTCATAAACACTAAAGAAGTTTGTCACTCAACATTTTTAGGCTGCTCAAGCTTGCTAAAAGCTATGTTCAATATGCCTTGAATTTTGGTAAGACGCCTTTAATGACAAGTAAACTCATAGTGACATGATTCTTACATAATACACAACAGAAACATAATTGCATCTCTTTATGTTACTATTTAAAATAACATAAAATTAACCAAGTTACTATCTTGTTTGTATTACAAAATATTTATCTGTAATGAAATGGAAGATAACTACATTTTAAGCATTTTTACAGCCTTAATGACATGTTTTATGTTACTGGTAGGTATGTTTAAATTAATAAAATAGTTACACAATGTAATGTAAATGCAAGTCTAAACGTGTTTTATAAGCAATATATATATACATACAATATACATTATAAGCAATAATTTTGAAATATAAGTGATTTTCATTATTCTTTTTATTTTTAGCGCTTAATAGTACCATATGCAATTTTTTCAAATCTGATTTTTAAACAGTAATCCAGTACTGATATTTAATCATATTTCCAACCCTTATATGCATCTGACAGTATTACAAACAAATATAAACAAGCTGTTTAACTGGTTTTCATTATGTAATAATACATTGTTATCATGATCAGGCATTCTTTATAACTAGTTAAAAAATCAACAGCTTTTGAGAAATAGTACAGTAAAACTAAGATATACTGAATTCCTGAATAATACCAACAATTTATACATTTTTCATTTGAATGTTTTCTACAGTTTTGTCCAACGGTCTTGTCAGGAGTCTCCGAAATCGGCTTGTCTGTATGAAATGAGTAATGAATGTAGAGGAAGGTAGGCAGGATGGATCATGACATTAGCACTCTATATTCTCTGCCTTTACTCAAAAATATTCTTTGAGTTCTTACTTTTACATAGATTTCTGTAATAAGACTTACAAAAATGTGCTCATTTTGTAGAATTCATAGTATATTCAGTTTGTCTGAATAGTGTTTGGTTTGTTTATAAATTGTAATAATCTAGATTTTATAACAAATTATAGTCTCGAATGCACTTATTACACCAACCCCTACAGCAACAAGTGCATTTATGGCCAGTTTGAATAAGGTTATTCAATTAAGATCATGGATGTGGCTTTTCCGCCAAACAATGCTATTATTCAATAATTTAAGAGCAGTAAATCGGCATAAAATCAACTTCCCCACCCACTTACACACAAATTTAGTGTTTTCCTCAATTTCTCTGGAATTCCAACATCAGATCCAGACCCTTGGAATTGGAAGTACATTCTATTAAACAAAAACCAATATTTTTGAAATCTGTTCACAAATAACTAGTAATACATTTGACATATAAAAATATTAGTCAAACATACAACCCCTTTCTTTTTTTGAAGTTTATTAAAAATTAATAAAATTATCTTAACAATGAAACTCAAGCAGTACCAGGCTTAACCTAAGATGCAGATATTTAATTAATTTGTAGTTTAATGCAGTTAATGACCATAAGTGTTCTTGTTTTATTTAAACAGAAATAAAAAAAAACTTTTCATATGGTAACATCTAACTATCACTCTTCTGATGCTAAGAGAGAACCGTGGCCTAGAGACACCATAGAAGTTTTAGGTATGTTGTGGCCAGGATGTTGAACTACTCTACCTTCCGAACTAGAACTTGACACTGTCATTATTATAGCAAGAATCCTAATTATCCACACCATAGTTAGGGAGAATTAGGTACTGCTCTTTCAAATAATATGAGTTTTTTCAAACCTGACGGATTGGGAACGCATCTTTGATACTTTTAGTGCTGCTATTGTACAATTAAATGACGTCATTTAGATAGCAAGAGTGTTAATTATCCACAGCATACTTAGGGAGAATGAGGTATTGTTTTTTTTTCAAATAAGATGAAAGTTGTCGAACTTGACGGGATGGGGACGCATCTTTGATGCTTTCTGTTATTGTGTCTTGTATTTAGTTAATAGTTTCAGCTATTGCACAAATGGCTCAGTTGCCCCCTTTACTTCCGGGCGTTTAAAAAATGCAATTAAGGGGTTATTCTGGAGCTTCTTACAGCAGTATAAACCAGCTGCTCTCCTACCAATACGTTCGTAAGACGCGAGCGTGAGATCTGTTTGTAATGTTTTCTGACAGCTTGGCCAGGTCACCACAGCTATACATATGAAGGCAACTTTCTTTGTCATGTTTTGGTTTTTGCGCATAGGGTGGTCCGAAAACTAACTTTCGTAAATAGTTACTATCCCATCTCCAGATTGGCCCCGTGTTGGTCCGGGCTCCTTTGCAGAATAGACCATCTGCCTTCCTGCCAGGCAGTTCGTAAAAGGCGAGCATAGGCTTAACGTCACTAACACCGTGACATCTGACTAGGTGGTAGAGTTTCGCAGCGACTCATCCGGATTGGTACCACCTATTCCTGCCGCCATAACGTTATGACGTGTTCCAGTTTGGAGTTTAAGGTAGTCGGTAAACTTACTTTTGCTCGAGGCCTAACATCCCGGTCTCAGGTTGGCAACGCACCATTACTACCTTTGGTGACTCCAGGCGGCGTGAATTTCTTACCATCAGGAAATCCGTCTGCTTGTTTGCCTTCCAATATCATAAAAAAACCATTACCATATTTCGTCTTTATTGACAACGTATTTAAGTATTTATTGCCATCAGCAAAAGGGTGCGCTTGTTTGCCTTTAAAAAGTGTACATGGGTGATAGTTAATTACCCTAATTTAATGAAGTGAACGGGACAGTAACTGTGGGGCTACAAATGTACCTGAAATGATATATCCGATTCCAGTTTGCATATAATCGAGATTCGTGAGTAACCCCACTGATCTCGTATCACGCGATCTTAAGCCATCTGTACACGGTCAGAATGTGCACCTGTTTATACCTTGCTTAGCACAGATAACTAAATACTCAAATTCTATTTCAGGTGATATACACGGACAGTACACGGACTTGCTGCGTCTGTTTGAATATGGCGGCTTTCCGCCAGAAGCTAACTATCTATTTTTGGGTGATTACGTTGATCGCGGCAAGCAATCTCTGGAAACCATATGCCTATTGCTTGCTTACAAAATCAAATACCCTGAAAATTTCTTCTTGTTGCGAGGGAATCACGAATGCGCCAGTATAAATCGCATTTATGGTAAATATATTTTTAGCTTTTGCCCATTTTTAAGGTTTCTTCATGCGTTGTAGGGCACTAAACCGATACCATAAAATCGCTACGGTGGGACATGAACGAAAAACAAACACACTTTCTCATTTTTAATAGTAGAGTGAATGTGGCAGACATTGTGGGTCCATCCTATACGTCTTGAGACTGTTTTCTAAAGGAGACGAGACATAGCCCGGTGAAGTTGTAAAAACCTCGCGGTTAGCAACATTGCCACTCAGAAAAAAAAGGAGACGAATTTCCTGATATGGAAACAAAACACGTAGATAAGCTAGGTACTATTGATGCGTGGCGTGTGTTATAGGAATTTAAATTTATTAAAAACTTCATACCTAATTTACTAAAAACAATTTTTTAATTTAAGTTTTACTCAATCTACAGTAAACAAATCGCGCTTTCGCTTTCTCGGACGTCTGGCACTTTCACTTGTTTCATACCTCCTAAACCCCTTTTTATGTAACCTGGGCTATGATAGATACTTTAATAATAATACTAACACTTTTTTGTTTAATAATATAATAATAGTGAGCCGATGCACTTGATCGAATTCATTTTAATTTATTTTAGTTATCTATTATCGGTTTTTTCGTTTACTTGATATATATTGTTTGTAACTTTGCTTATTTTATGAAAACTTGGATAAGATTTTAAGTAGGATGATTTAATAAATATTCTTAACTGGATCGCTTTTGTGGTTTAGCGGTCCGGCGTCGGACTTGACTTCTTGAGGTCCCGGATTCTATCTCCGGGCCGGGCAACTAAAAACGGGCGAATTTTCTGATAAAAATGACGCTGCCCGGGATTGCAAATGTTGCTCATTGGCTATAGGCCTACCACCTATAACATTGTGGGACTTAGTGTCTTCCGCTAGTCGTGTGTGACCTGATTGTGCCTCTGCCTACCTCTTAGGGGATATGACGCCCATATCCCCTAAGAGGTAGGCAGAGGCAGAGAGAGGAAAAGGATTTGAACTAGCCTTTCGTCTCTGAAGAACGCTTTAACTACGCTCTAGCAAAATCACGTTGTTATTTTTTTATCCTTTATCCATACCGTCGATAGTCGTTCTTTAATTTTATATTTCAAGCACAGGACAAGTGCTAAAAATAAAAATGTTGTTTAGTAATATTTTTCAAACAATGAAAAAACGGAGACGCTTCTCAATTCGACTCCTATTTTTTTCTTTTATTCAAAAGTTAAGTAATTCATTATCAATCGAGATTTTTGTTAATTATTTATTGTTTATCGACGGTTTCATATTTTTGTTTTTTTTTTGTTTGAAAATCTGTGCCTCTGCAGCTCAGTGGTCTAGCGGTCCGGCGTCGGACTTGACTTCTTGAGGTCTCGGGTTCGTTTCCGGGGTCGGACAGCAAAAAAATTGGAAAATGAATATTCTCAATTTCCTAATATAATAACATTGCCCGGACAGCAAAAAAATTGGAAAATGAATATTCTCAATTTTCTAATATAATAACATTGCCCGGGGTTGGCGATATAATTGTCACCTATCACATTGTTGACTGAGTGTCTAAGTTGTGCCTCTGTCTATCACTTTGGGATATGGACGTTTAAATTTGTTATAGGAACATTTGACCCATTACGTTTTCGGCTGATCACGCTAACGAAACCGAGAATAGATGCTGGTCAACATTTTGTGTTTAGTAAATACTAGTAGTTTCACGCAGCTTCGCCTGCGTAACTTGGTTTCCACTTCACCGATTTTGATGAAACAAGGCTTTGTCACTTAGGGAAAATGTAGCATTCTAAAGGTGAAAGAATTTTTGAAATCGGTCGAGTAGTTTTGAAGCCTATTCATTTCAAACAAACAAAAAATCAAACCTTTCCTCTTTTTAATATTAATTAGTATAGATTAATTCAATTCAATGTTTAGACACTCAACACTTACGATGGTATATTTATATATTATGTTTGTAGATTATCTACAATTGTACTGTCTCAAGGTCTGCGTACAATATAATATGCATCATAACATATAACAATGAATCACATAATATGTCATAGTTTATTTTCTTTGATCTCAAACATACATAATATATAGATCACTGTTTATTGTACACTACTTGATTCGCTTGGGCTTCGATACTGGATTATTTTAATTACTTAACAGTTAATTAAATCAAATAAAAACAACACAATAAAAGACCGATACTGAATTTAAACTTCATGAAATATTCCATTTTAATTTAGTTACATGTTCCAGCCATAACATTCATACATACATAAATGAAAATAAAAACTGTATTTAAAGTACAGGTTTGTAATTTTTTGGCACGAAGTTGCAAATTTAATCGTTTTATTTTGATATTGCTATAGTGAAATTTTAATTTAATTCGAAATATTTTTTTTTATTTTTGTTCAATTATAATTTTAATTGGTTTTTATTTAATATTTATATGAAAATCTTTATTAAAAAAATTGATGGATATTTTTAGAAACAATCATCTCCTGTTTTAGCCCTTTAGCGGTGGAATTTAAAAAGTCTAACTGAGACCTATCTGTATGCCGAATTTCGGCGAAATCCGGCGAATGATTTTGGCTTTGCGTTGAAATATTAGTCAGTTACTCATCCTTCTTTGTATAGTTTTATATACATTTAGATGTGTGAGTGAGTAAACCTACCAATATAAACATTAATCATTACATTATGTAATATCTTTAACAATAATACTGCAGTTGCTAACGTCTTAGTATTTTGGAAGCAAAATTTGACATTTCTTTATGTATACTTACCCACAAGCTGGTTTTCTGACCTAACTAAAAAAATCATTATTAAAAACTTCCTGTTGTAGCGAACTTCGCATTTGACCGTAACATGTAATTTATTTCATTTATCGCCTCTGTGGTCTAGCGGTCTGACGACGGACTTAATTTCTTGAGGTCCCGGGATCTATCGGTCGGGCCGGTCGGGCAACAAAAAAAATAGAAAATGTGTATAATATAAAAATAAATTGCTAAATGTGTTGGTAAGCGCATAACTTCTGAACGACTGAACCGATTTGTCTAATTCTTTTTTTGTTATGTTGGTGGAACGAAGTTCGCAGGGACAGCTAGTTTTCTAATAAAAATAACGTTAATAACTATGGATAGGCTTGCCACCTATCACAATGTGGGACTCAGTGTCTTCGGCTAGTCGTGGGTGCCCTGGTTGTGCCTCTGTCTACCTCTCATGGGCTTGAAGATACTCGTTTATTAATCGTTATTTTGCAATCTGGACCGTAACGAACCTAATAAATGAGAACTAAAATCAATCTATTTCTTCCGAATGGAAATCGTATGCTGTACATATATATTAGAGATAATATAGTTTACAATAAATTAACCCTTTCATTATATGCTATTACAAATATAAAAGTATATTTACTCCTGTGTCCCGGAATAGGTATACAGAGGTACAACCAGGTAACTCACGGTTAGCCGAAATCACTACTTACTCACCTACTTTAGTCTCATAATGGGATAAGTGGAAGTCTTTCACGAGCCTATTATGTTATTATTATTATTTTTTTGTGTAATAAGATATTGAATTAGCACACAGATCTCCTGGTACCATGCCTATAGGTACCATAGATGTAGGTGTCACTGTGTTGAGGCTCTGTACCGGAACATGACTGTCATTATAGCGGCAGGAATAGGTAAAACGGATGAACAAGTTGCTGTACGGCACTCGACAACCAGTGGTCTTAATGGTAACGATACATTTAACCTTTGCCCGCTTTTACGAGCTGCCTAGCAGGAAGGCTGGTGGTCTATTCCTAAATGTCTTATTTTGTCATTTTATTTCCATTTTCATATCTCAAAGTCCATACCTTAACGTCTTATTTTGTCATTTTATTTTCATTCTAATATCTCACAAGTCGTACCTATTTATTTTGAGGATCTGTTCCTTAATACATAATCCTTACCATTTTTTTTGCACCTATGTAGTAATCCCTAACCATACGACCATCGGTACTCTCTATGAGAGGCTCTCCGTTTAATGAGTAAAAAATTACACATTCAATAGTAACACGATGTATATTTTTTCTGGGCGTTTAACGTAACTATTCTTATGAAAATAAAAAGAATTCTTTACTAAAAACGCGTTAGATTTTTCGTCAAGATAATTCTCTACCAAGGGCAAATACTGTATGAGAAATATTTAGGTATACCGAACGTTTTATAACTCAATGCTAGATCGTAAAGTTCAAACGGCTACATTATTTCTGGCAATGTAAATAATTTTGTGGGCGTGCCTCCCGATATATCGCGTCCTTAAAATATATATTTATAGCTAAGTATAAAGTTATTTTTTATGGCAAAAGTTAAATATAAACGCTTAATGGCCTATTGTAGACACGCTTAAGTTCACATTGACCAATCGAAGAGATATGTAGTTTAATATATTATATTCTTTTTTTTTATTTTTTATTGTGTTGTCTCTTAGCATCAATTACTAACTTTTGGCCCGCGACTTCGTCAGCGTAGAAGAGCTACGATTTTGATACAAAGTGTCATCGCCTATTATAGTCCTTTGGTTAGCTTTTGGTTACTTTGGTCCTTAGCTTAAACTCGATTCTTTAGCTACATGTATATCAAATTTTACCAAAATCGGTTCTGCGATATAGTCGGAAAGGAGCAATAGGCAGACAGACTTTCACATTTATAATATTAGTATGAATTACTATTTAGCATAAACCCACTCCAAATTTATTAACACGCAATTTCGTCTTTTTTTTCAAAAGGTAGCTCAACAGTCCGAGTTTGTCTCAAATAAATTTTATTAACATCCGAAGAGTTAATTTTGAGTTCCAACTTATAATTAATAAATAATTCATAAATTTTCATGTAGGTACTTCATAAAATGAAATGCGTGAAAATTTAATCTTTATTAACTAAAACTCTCCGAAACCGGCGTGTTTGTATGAAAAGGGTAATGAAGGTTAAGGTTGTCAGGATCGTGAGGATAGGCACTAGATACTCTCTGCCTACCCCGCAAGGGAATGGCGTCAAGATATGTGTGTATGTAAGTAAAACTCAAAGACCACTAGTTAGCTGGAAACAGACAAAAAGTTAACGTCCTCGGACAAAATTTATGGCAAATCAAATTATTTTTTCGCGATTTTCTAAAAGTTGTAGGACAAGAATTATTGCTTTAGATACCAGTATATGTATATGTATGTATATGTTATTCCGATGTATAAACTATATTTATATAGTTACATCTCAATCGGTGTAGTAGTTTGTGCCTGAAAGAGTAACAAACGTCCATTCATTCTCATAAACATTCACATTTATAATGTTATTATAAAGTATGAGTCGTGAGGTCTGGCACTCGATACTCTCTGCCTACCCCGTAAGGGACTTGGCGTGAAGATATGTATGTATGAGTACATCAAGTAAAAATAAAACTCAAAAATTAAATAATACACTGAAGTACTACTAAAAGATAAAATTATTATCTAATAGCGACTTGGGATTTATATGAGTAAATGAAATCTATCTAGATTTCATTTAGTGCATCGGCCTGCGGATTTCAATTTATTTAGCACTCCTAGTGGAATCATCAGAGCAATTATCATTAATTATTATTATTAATTAATCTGGGGGCTGATTATGTATTTCAGTGGCCGACTCAAAATGGAAAAGTGTACATCAAATAACTGTCAAATGAAATCATTTGTGTTTGCTATCTTTATTGTATTTCTGTTGGTCACTGAAGATAGCAAATATAAAACACGTCATTTGACAGCTATTTGATGTACACTTTTCCATTTTGAGTTAATCAGCCCTCTGGTTTTCGTTAGTTATTATTGTTTCATATTATTAAATAGTATTGCGAATTAAAATACAATACTACATATAAATTTCAAATTTCAGGATTCTACGACGAGTGTAAACGCCGGTACAACATCAAATTGTGGAAAACATTCACAGATTGCTTTAACTGCTTGCCCATTGCCGCCATTATTGACGAGAAAATATTTTGCTGTCACGGCGGCCTCTCTCCAGACCTGCAGGGGATGGAACAAATCAGACGAATAATGAGGCCCACTGACGTTCCCGACACAGGTAAGTTGCATTTTTTATGACACAGGAAAGAATTCACCCGGGATCAACAGTTTATTTAGTTTTGAAGTCTGGAAGGTCACACAAATTAAAACTAACCCCAAAGTAAGCAAATCATATCCTTGTTTTAATAGGTGTTAGTCAACTATACTAATACATATAAATACTTAAATAGGTACTGGAATAAATTTAATAAAAACTCAGACCCGGAAATACAAACATCGAAATGTTCATCACACAAATGCCTGCCCCCGTCGGGACTCGCACCCGCGCCTCGCGGTTGGTCGATGGAGTTAGGCATGTTTGCTAGCCCCTAGAACGATGGGACTGTAAAGTCCGCTGAAGTTGTAAAAACCGCGGGGTTAGCAACGTAATAGCCATTCAAAAAAGACCGACGAGGCGAAACAATATAACGTAACAAATAAGATATAATGAAAATAATAATATAATTAAAACGAAAAAAGTAATAGTACGCCCCTGACCGATTAGATCGTAGAACATTCGAAATTCTAAAATCAATTGGTCACGTTAAAATATTTTATCATGATAGTCACTCGCTAGACCTGCGAATCATTGTAGGACTTGACCAATAATTCTGACTCTATGCATATGAAGATCCAACAATCTTAATTACTAAATTATTCCTGCGGCGGCGACGGGGTCGTCACATACCTGCGCAAATACAATATACTGTAGCAAATGTTCATTGCACGACAAAAATCGTCGATTTAAATACAAATTTGGCGAAGTGCCTTACTGAAAGCGAAAGATCAACCCGTGTCTAAACCTCTCTAGCATTGATAGCAAGGAGTATATGTTGGTCATTTCTTATAGACCAGATATTTTTTGTCTATGGTGTATTACTAATTTTAAAGCTGGGATATTAATTCTTTTATATAAATTTACCCTCTGTAATGAAACACGCATTAGTGACTGTTGCAATTATAACTTGTAGAATGCTATGTGCTTATTGTTTTTCACGCTGACTAGACTTTTACTACATGTTTCTTGGCTTTTTTGAGGTAGATATAATTTTACAGTTTTTTTTCTAATTAAATAATTAATCGTATATTTTTACAAATACATTCATCTTGTTTTACAATCTTTATTGCATTATATTATATAGGAAATAGTGAGTAAACAGTTAATAATTATTTAATCTTTATTACATCGTATTACTTGACATCCAATCTGACGATGTGACTCCTTCCGTATTAACTACGAGGGTGGATCCAAAAGTTCTAAGCCCGACCAAGAAAATGAAAGAAAAGTGGGTCTAAATTTATTTTTATTTTTCGACATAGTCTCCATCTAGCTCAACACACTTCTTATACCTGACCTGCAACTTGTTTATCCCCTCGAAAAAAAAAGATTCCGAAAGGTCGGCGAAATAGTCGTTTACTGCGACTATCACCTCATCTTTGGTCAAAAATTTCGAGTCACCCAAGTGTTTTTTTAAATTTGGAAATAAATGATAATCCGAGGGGGCTAAATCCGGCGAATAAGGTGGGTGGGGCAGCAATTCGTAGCCACAATCATGGATTACAGACATTGTTTTAACCGAAGTGTGAACACGTGCATTGTCTTGATGAAACAAAACTTTCTTACGCAACATTCGCAACCCGGCCTTTTTTCTTTTATTTCTTCCCGGAGTCTTCGTAAAAGGTTACAATAATAACTAGAATTTATAGTTTGACATTTCGGAAAATAATCTACAAAAATAATGCCCTTCGCATCCCAAAAAAACAGAAGCCATGACTTTGTTAGTCGACAAAATGACCTTAGCCTTTTTCGGTGTAGGAGAGTCTGATCTTTTCCACTGTTTGGATTGTTGCTTTGATTCAGGAGTATGGTGGTGAACCCAGCTTTCATCCATGGTAACAAATCTAGACAAAAAGTCCTCGGGATCAGTCCCAAAAAGTTCCAAACAGTCTCGCGAAATTGTGTATCGAACTCGTTTTTGTTCAGCTGAAAGCAATCTCGGGACCCAGCGAGCAGAAACCTTATGGAACCCCAACTCTTCCGTTATTATGTGTTGCACCCGGCCATAACTATATGTTTGTTATCTCAGCTATCTTACCAATGGTCAAACGTCGGTCACCCAGTACGAGATCACAAATTTTATCGATGTTTTCTTTCGTGGTAGAGGATGTAGGCCTTCCACTCCTAGGATCATCTTTAATGCTCTCACGACCGCGCCTAAACTCAGCTACCCACTTCTTGACACTGGAATACGATGGAGCGGTCTCCCCCAAAGTGCTCACCATATCTTGTTGGATGTCTTTTGGTGATAGGCCTTTTTTATTGAGTTACTTAATGACTACAAGGTGTTCAATTTTCTCCAAAATTGAAAATTGCGTCAGATTGCTTCAAACAAATAATCACAGAAAATTTATATTGTGCAGTATCGGAATGAAACTGCGCACAATAAATCAATATGACACATACTAACAAATGACGGTAGATTTTAAAAAGATGTCATAGCTCCATGTAGGTTAGGCCACGAACTTTTGGATCCACCCTCGTATGATATATGAATTACATAATGATGGTAATTTTGTTGCCTAGGTACCTACTAAACTAATTTTAAGTTATCGCCATCTTCTTTCAACGGCGGTAGTATAAAGAGACAAAACACATTTACTGTTGAGATCAGTTTGCATGACATTTCTACAGACTTGTGATTACAAACGTCACAAGTTGACATGTCCAGACTAATCTGACATGTCTAAAATTTTCCATCTTTTTTCTTTTTGTTTCATTGGAAATATATGGCATACACATATGATAACTTTAGCCATTGCTCAGCAGAATTGACATTTTTCTTTCTAAGAAGGATAATTTTAGGGCGTAGAAATTTTTCTCAAGTCCTATTCGTGTACACTTTCGAAAGTAAACGGGAATGGGTGTATAATTTCGAGTTTTTAAATTTAAAACTCAAACTCACTTTGTGTAAATTTTGATGCAAAGTCGACTGAGGCTATGAATACCCGGTAATGATAAATGTCAAGAAAGGCAAACTCCAGTCAACTCATCTCACTTATCATCTTGATCTTGAATAAAGGCTTATTCTACATCTTTTACAATGGATTTCCGCAAAGTAACACCTGAATACCTAATGAAATAATCAAAAATACCTTTAATATTACCAACGATGATATATTTTACTACATGCATTTTGTTTTAGGTTTGCTTTGCGATCTGCTTTGGTCGGATCCAGACAAAGACGTCCAGGGATGGGGTGAAAACGACCGTGGTGTGTCGTTCACATTTGGTCCAGATGTCGTCAGCAAGTTCCTCAATAGACATGATCTGGATTTAATTTGTAGGGCCCATCAGGTATGACATTCCCTTCTAGCTTTCGTCTGAAGGGTTAACATACATGCCCTAAAGGACAGTAGACATGAAAAGTATGGAAATTAAGTCTAGTCAAAATACGTAGCTGGCAGCAATAAGACTCATGTTTTTTTATCAATCGAATCAGTAACTACGTAGTGTACAAATAATATAAGTAGGTAATTTCATGACGCCGATTAATCCAAGTAAAAATTATTACTCTCGGGACATTTTAAACATCATGGAAGCAAATAACTTGACCACGTCTGGACGCGACACTCGTGCGAAAAGCGCTTAGGAGCCTTGTCGATGCTTAGGTTTGTGTGAGTACGTTGTTTTCGAAGTTTGCAAGTAGTTCCCCTTCTGATCATATTAGTATTGTGTTTAAAGCCGGCGAATATTCACTTGCCTCAAGTTCGAATACTTATACAAGCACTTATTAATTGTGTAATGAAGTCTGATGTATTTAAGTTCTGTATATACGTCATACATTCATCGCGTAAGATTTCTATTTCCAATAAGGTTGTTTTGAAGAGAACGCTGATTTGGTGTTAAGGTCACCTTTACGTAAATGTGGCCTGGTTATACCGCAGATTAGTTTTCAATGTATTTTAAATTTCCTTATATGTACATTTGGAAAAAATATTTCATCCATAGAGATATTTATTTATGTCCATTTTACTATACATTTTCAGACTACGCGAGTATTAATTATTGGCTGTCAATTGGTATTTAATATTTGGATAAACTTGATATTAATTGGCAGCTAGGTCAAAGTTCCATTGCAATCACTTTTACTGTGTCATAATCATCATTCCAGTGTTAGTCCCAGTTGATTCTCACATTTGAGGATGTCAACCCGTGGTCCACTTTTCTATTCTTACTTCTCCCCTGGACAGTCATCAGCATTGTAATGTTTACTGTCTGTACTTGACACTAAAGTGATCTTATAATCTCTATTATGACTTATCAATTTATTGTATTCGAAAGTGCAATTCTACATACATACATACATATCTTCACGCCAAGTCCCTTACGGGGTAGACAGAGAGTATCGAGTGCCAAACCTCACGATCCTTGCAAACCTGTAATCCTTTTCATACAAACACGCCGGTTTCGGAGACTCTTGACACCGCCTTTAGATAACACCCGAGCGATTTGATCGTGAAATGTAGGTATTTGTACAAACTAGGTGTTTGTAAATGAAATTATTTGTGTCTTTTTATGTTCTGAAGTGTCATAGTTCATTTATTTTCAACATTGTCCTACCTGGAGGACACTTGAGTATAACAATGTTTAAAATGAAGGTCTGTTTAATAAACAGAGGAGTACATATTTGTCAATTAAATAACAATCTTATTATGTTTCAGGTTGTTGAAGATGGATATGAATTTTTCGCAAAAAGGCAACTCGTCACATTATTCTCAGCACCAAATTATTGTGGTGAATTTGACAATGCCGGTGGAATGATGTCCGTCGATGAAACTCTCATGTGCTCGTTTCAGGTAAATTTTATTTATTAAGCCTATTAATTATTAGTCTACAATATTAGAAATAAGTCATGGATTTAGCAGTTCTCATTGAAGCAAGTATCACCAGAAAATTAGAAGTTCCTCTGTATAAATATTTCTTTGTGTATTGTTCCTGGAATATTTTTAATATAGAAATATCTCGATGAAGATAAAGCTGTGATACATGGGTTATCTTTCCTCAACATTGATTCAGTGCGGAAAGTATCTAGTTTTACATAAACTCACCATAACATCCCACAGGACACTAACACACCTCTAACATTTGTGGTGGTTAGGTCGCGGTTGTCTTTTACCATTAAGAGAGCCGTGTACTTGTTGACCTTTTTATCACATAAAATTAGAAAATGTATAAATATTTGTTATTGAATTTATCATAAAAATAGTTTATGATATTTGACAAAACTATACAAAGAGAAAGCAAGTTAAAAATAAAAATTGTATTTTTTAATAGATTTTAAAGCCGTCTGAGAAAAAGGCGAAATATCAGTACAATGGCATCAACAGCGGCAGACCAGCCACACCTCAGAGGTCACCCCCAAAGAAGAAATAACTGACATTTGGGATTCAGTGTGCTGCACAGTGAGATGGATGCTACAAATAATTAATTTATATCATATTGTAATTATCTTCTAGTTTAGTCATTCGACAGAGCCGAATAAAACTTATTTATTAAAATTATTTATCATTATCTTTGTGCCTTGTTTTTTCATGTATGTTGGCATAATCCACATATATTTTTGTTAGTGATGATGATTATTCGGCGATGCCTCTTGACTATAGCTTATTCGATCCCCTAACATGCAGCATTTTCACACATAGATGAATTAGAAATTAATTTAATATTAAATAGAAGAGGCATAATGCGGGGTATGAAATCAGAGGTCATTCTCAGTTAGAGGATCGAAGGCATATTGCTTCATTTACTCTGTAACTAATGTGCCTATAAATGTAAAATAAATATTGTAGGACGTGAAGCATGGAAAGATTCACTTTCAAATTCTAGTTTTTACCAATAATCTTTGTGTTGATTGGTTGTTATTTCTATCTAAATTAGTTTTAGTTCTTTTCGAATCAAATGGTCTCAGAGAGCTGGCCTAAGAATGATATTATTGTCCCACTTGTAGCTGATAAGTGTGATGTAGGACTCTCAATGCATTGATATAGCAAGCTCAGACCCCCAGTGAAATTATTTTTTTCGTTCCCGTACAGTATTTACAGTATTAGTTTTATAATTAACATCAAAATTTTATCGGCAGAATGGTGTGATCTCTCTTCTGAGGCTTTAATTTCGCAATTATTATAAGTCTTGAAATGAATTGATATAATTTTAATGGTGGTAGAAGCAGTGTAGTCCTCGCAACAATAGTGCAATTGCTATTAATAAATATTAAATATTGAAAATTATATGCAGATTTTGCATTGTACAATTTTATTTTTTAGCTATGTTAACAATGTCAAATAATATTCAATAAATATTACTTTAAAAGTAAGATTCCTATTTTATTTTAAAGATATTGGCACAATATTTTAATATTTGGATATTTATCATTTATTCCATCGAAGTATAATTCTAGAACTTTAGTACTGCTTTTGAGTTTACTTGCATCCATAAACTTGTACTATTTATAGTAACTTAGCAGCTAATACATATATGTTGCAATAATTAGCATTTATGTGATTGTTATTTGTTGTATCACTCTATCTCTACACTTGATATTTCTTCTCTATTTTGGTCTACACATGAATTAATAGTTACAGATGAGTTTTAAATTATACTTAGATATTAAAAATTCTGTTGTACTTTATCAGGAGTGTACATTTTTCTGAAATATAAATTTTTCCTCAACATTTATGTTATTTTATCAGTTAACACTCAAATTTATTTCTTTTTCAGTCCAACTCATATCTTCAATAGGTGTGGCGTTTGGTAGTAGTACATTTACTAACTTACTGTGATTCTCAATTTTATGATTAAGTTTGTTGATGATTTCATCGTTTTTCTTGTGGTAATTTTGAATATCTAGCTGTAATACTTTTAAATAGCCTCTTTTAGCAGTCAATATCTTTTTTAATCTGTTTGTTCTTGTTTCATATTCTTTAGCCTGTGACTCCAATAACAGCTTTTGTTTCTTTAAATTAGCAACATCTGGTGCTTTTAGTTGACCTTGAACATCATTTGGCTGTGGTCGCCTATAAATAAATTAATGCAATGGCTATAATACAATTTTAAATTAAAATTAACAAATACAACAAAATTTTGAACATAATCTAAATTTGCAGAAGACTTGTGCATCACATACAATCTAAATTCACTTTAATCTATATCAATACATATTATAAAACAAAGTCCCCCACCGCGTCTGTCTGTCTGTTCGCGATTTACTCGAAAAGTACTGAACGGATTTTCATTCGGTTTTCAACAATAGATAGAACAATTCTTAAAGGTTTTACTGTATAGTAAGTTTATGTTTTGTACAAACCAACGATATTACAACGATATTCGTGCAATATGTCGGCAAAGATAAGCCGATCAGCAGCTTTCCTCGAAAACTGCTGCCAAAACCTTTTGAGTTTTAACAAAACAATGTATGGTGGGATTTTTCCTATTCGATAGATCTCAAAAAAAGTAAGCAGTGGTATATGTCTATCTTTAACGAATTACCCACAATAACAGTCTTTTTGTGTTTACTTAGAACAGTAAAATGAAGGGTTACTTTAGAACATATTTTTAACAATACAGTATTAACCCTTAATCAAATAAATCTGTTAGATATGTTATGCGTGTAATTTAGATCAAAATTGCCTCTTACACTATCAGAAAAAAATTAACAACTAATGAGTTATAAACAAGTTAAAATATCTGGGCAAAATTAAATATTGTTGAAGCGTAGCAAAGACATGCGCGCTTACTGCATTTCCCCCTCCCCTCGGACATACTCACAAACTTTCACATTTATAATATTAGTAGGATTTTTATTCTTGAATAACCGAAGCGAAGCGAGGGCGGGCAGGTAGTACTTAATATAAAAAAGTATGTCCTAGGTTTGCTTTTTGTTCGTTTGAACTTGGCTAGACAAGTAGCACCCTATGATGGCTGGTTTGACACAATACAATATTGATGTCCATCTTGCATTTGTTGAATCGAATTTATAAGTTTTTGAATGTCTAATTTGTTAATGTATGTCTTAAAAAAGTTTTAAAAAAGCTAAAATATTACAACAAAAAGAAAATTTGACACCTTTTTTACTAAACATTGTCTGAAATTGACATTCAACCAATAACATGCCACATGTGGATTATGTTACAGCATCCTGATTGGTTGAGAATCCAATTTGAGACAGTACTTAGTAAAACTATTGCTTAAATCTTTCTGTCTTACCACACATTTACTTTTGTAATAATAGTGTCAAATCAAACATCATAGGGCGGTGTTAGTATATAATCACACGTCTTTTTTTATTAGATTTTTTTAGGGACCATTATAATAAATTTGTGACAAAAATGTGTAGTTGTAATTGACCAGTGGCTAAAAGTAAAAGTAAAGCAATCATTTGAACTAGAACTAAGCTACTTGTTATACAGGTTCATCGAAGACATAATTATATCTATACATATAATTAGTTATAGGAAAATTTTAAAAAGTAGCATTAAACAAAGTCTTTATCCAGTACCAATTTTAAGCACTATACATATACATTAAAATATGACTAAGTAACTTTTTAAATTTTACCATCTAGCCTTTCTATCACTGGACAAGTTACACAAATTGAAACAAACCCCAATGTAAGAGTTATATGCTTGTGTTATGGATTTTAGTCAACTATTCTTATACATATAAACACTAGAACAAATTTAATAAACACCCAGACCCGGAAATGCAGACATCTAAATGTTAATCATTCCTGCCTTCATCGGAATCGAACCCGATCCTGTGGTTAGTGGTGGAGTTAGGCATTTATGCCAACCATCAAACAACGAGAAGGTCTAATAAATCTAAATTTATCTATTCATAATTTTTTTTGTAAAACTTATGTAATTTATTAGTAGGTCTCCTAATCACGCCCTACCATAATGCTGCCACTATTTTTATCATATGATAGATTTAGGCTTGTCAAAGGTTTTAACACACTAGGCAATAACAATGTTGAACTAAATAACAAAACTGTTTGAAGATGATCATCATCATCATCAGCTGGAGGATGTCCACTGCTGGACATAGGCCTGGAGATATGTATTTGATTTATCAAATAGCTCATTTTTTTATAGAGTAGGAAGCAAGTTGATGTTCAGTGTTCACAGCACCACAACTTAAAAGTATCTGATAATTTGCAAATTTTGCAGGATTACAATATCCTTATATTTTTAAGGTAACTGGTTTCTGGTTAAAAAGGTAAGAAATTGTAAAAGATGGCCGAACATAGAGGTTACCACCTCTGGCATAACTTAACACTGAACTAATACTTGATAACAGCAAAGAATTAAGATGTATTGCAGAATGCATTGGATGTGGTCTAATGGAAGCTGGTGCTGCAGTGCTTCTGCCTATTATAATAAAACATATGCAGACAAATTTTCATTTTCAAAACATGTTGTTCCACATCTAGATTACGAGTACTGGGCAGGCCTGAGGTTTCCTCAGTATTATCGTACATCACAACAAGTGTGTACTAATTTAACTACAGAGTAACATTTAAAGGACTAGCCAAATTTAGAGCGAGTGTTGGAAATAATACTTTCCATTTAAACAGTATAAAAAAAAAAATTAAAAACGAGAATGAGGATGGATGTATGTACACAAGAAGACATAGGTTGACATTCCACAATCAAATAATTCGGATAATATTCTCGAGACTCGAAACTCTGAAACCGACGTATTTGTATACAAAGGGTAATAAATGTGAAGGAAGCCAGGAATTTGTGATTTTGCACTTAATACCCTCTGCCTACATACATGTATGTACACAAATAAATTTTACCAGGGTAAGGGTTTAGCTTATCTCACTCCTACTTATTACTACAAAAAAAACTTTATTGGAATTTAGCTTATTTACAGGAACTGAAATGATCATGAGCTTAGTTAACAAGGTGTATGTATCATGAAAATGATATGAGAAAACAGTCTATTAAAAGAAAAGAAATAAAAACCTACCATACAGTATCTACTGGGTTGATTTCAGCAAATTTTTCTTTTTGTTTCTCTAAAATCTCTAATTTGTCAACCATATTTTCAAAATTCCACATGGAACTCAGTTCTTGCACCATTTCATCAAGTATTCCTTGTTTCAAACAATTAAACATTGGTACCCATTTTAACTTTTTAATTTTTTCTTTTGGAACGGTCTCAAGAAACTCTTCATTTCTGTAAGTATGTTAATCTTATGATAATTGATAAAGTTTAATTATGAGTTTGTACATATAGCAGTGACATTGACTGAAGTTTTAAGAAAAATAGAAAGCCTAAAGCTTAACATTCTTTATTCATAACATAACAAACACTAATTGTTTTCATGTACCACATATCACAAAAATATATATATCTGTCAGATGATTGAGTGTTTTCTTATTACATGTTGGTATACTGTCTAGCATTTGTCTCTTGCAGGTATCAAACTGACCACTTATTACAATATTTTGAATACAAACTTTGTAGTAGGGGAGCCCAAAAGAGGATTTTTGCAGTAACTCAGGCGCGTTAGGTTAGGATAGGGGAGATACACTGT
>NJDC01000992.1:25767-78770 GCA_002245475.1 Calephelis virginiensis
TATATATATATATATTTTTCGAAATGACTACTGTTGTGTATGTCTAACGACTTTTACAACGTCACCTGGCTAAGGGGCGAGCAGAGTGCTCAGCCAGAGACACTGTATCATGGTTAAGCACCTCCATTATGTATTAAATCTCTATATAGGCGTGCATGTAGGGTTGTCTGTTTAATTTTTTTTCAATTTGAAAATATATTCCAGCATGTCAGATTTAAGTATGGCGGGTTTATTGCATTCTAATAAGAGCATGTTTAAACTTTCTGACAATTTGAACAAGACGTACGGGAGTAACAGGATCAGAAACTTTCAAAAACGGAGTCATCTATGTTCATTATCCATTACGGCAAACTGTCAGATTGACATATTTCTATCATCGGAGACATATTAGGCATATATACAACTAATTTTTGATGAGCTCGCCTATGAAAAAGTGACTGTAATTGCTTTTTTAGCTTCTGGACGCTGAACATACAGCTAAAAAGAAAAACTTTACATGACCTTTTTTACTCTCCACTATTTAATATACAAAGTCCAAAAGATCCCCATGACGCTGGAGTTACTACACATTTAACATCGCGGGCTCCCCTACTATTGGGCTCAACCATATAAAATTAATGACATTAATCCTAGGTACATCACATCTACTTACAAATAGTACAATGTTTTTTAATTATAACTACTTTTGTTTTATTTTAAGCATTAAGTATGCAGAAAACCAAATCAACTTAGTTGTATATAAATTACCTACTACATGGAAATAGCAATTACTTTTTTGCTGCGATTGAAACTTACTTGCATAAATTTGAATTATGTTGACTAAGATTTCAAATCAAAATTATAATCAAGAATAATAATTTGTCTTTGATGAGAATATCAAGAATGATATTTTTTTTAGGTTCAAAAGCGTTGCACGAATCTCTAAGTTTTTCTGAAATATTAGCAAAGTACACATTTTCACGATTTCACAGTGAATATCCTATGGGAATATTAGAATCCAGAAAAAGCAAGAATTTGACTAGAACTTACCTTACGACATTTACAATATTGCTAAGCTCTTTCAATATTGTTAAATTATCAAACCCTATTTCAGAAGTGTTCATGTCTGTTCTATTAACTTGATCTTCGATTTGTTCGCCCTTCATTCAAAAAATATACTCCTAAAGATTAAAGTATACAATTCAGATAATATCCTTGGATCTGAAGTATTGACTACAATCTGAAAAAGTAAAAATCACCAAGTAACTGAAGTAACGGAAAATTCAAAAATGTAAACAATGCTTAGAGATGTGTCAACCCGATTTACAACTCGAGTAACCCATACTCGACTCGATTAATCAAACTTTTATTGTCATGAACTCGATTTCAGTTTAATTACAGCCTACCTAACTGGTGAGTAGTGAATAGTGACTCCAAAGATTTGTCAACGCATTTTGGAACTCCGATTTTTTAGCAATACCTACTACCTGTTTTTAAAAACATCAAGTTCTCAAATCTTAAAGTAATACCTCCTTATGTAAATGGAGTATACATCTAGAAATTTTGTAATATTTCGTATTATCTAGAACTGCGTATTAAATAATATAGCCTACGTATTAATTGACTGAGCGAGTGAAGGTCCCCGTGTTGAGATGGGGTTGCGATTTGTTTGACGATAACTTAAGTATTTTGATCCGATCTAAATGATTTGATGTAAGTTTTTAAATATGCTTAATACAATGCTTAAGGTCGAACATGGGTTAAATCAGGTGGGATCATTTTATATATTTTGTATTTATAAGTTTGTTCACTCGTGCGAAGATGGGATGGACTGCTAGTATTTACATAGTAAAATATGGTTTTGATTAAATTCATAGATCACTTTCAAATAAAATATTGTAGCAAATATATATATATATATATATTATATTATTGTATTATATATATTATTGTAGCAAATATATATATATATATATGTGTGTGTGTGTGTGTGTGTGTTGGTGTGTGTGTGTATGTATAACCGAATATATAATAAACAGACACACTCTCAGACACGTAATATTTATAAGGCATCTCTTTTTGATGTGCTTTGGATGAACTTTTAAAACTATGATGCATATCATCAAAGATTCAAGATCTAGTAAAGACAAAACTAATGAGTCTAAACTCAACGTGTTTACCAGCAGGCGTTCTAGGGCTACGTCTTTTCTCCCTGAACTCCATCATCAGACCTGCTCAGTCTGATTAGCATTTTAGCTGTTTACTAACGAGATGATGACTTCAAAAATCTGGACAAGAGAACGAAACAAAAATGAACAGACGAATTGGTATCCTCCTCTTTTTTGGAGTCACTAAATAACAACTAAGCCGAGTGAAATTGCAAAAACCAGCTTCAACTATTTCATTAGCCAACACATCGCAGTCTAATTTTTTTTTAAGATAGCAAATGACTCAAAAGTTTTGTTGCCGTCAACATAAACAAATAAGTATGCACTATAAGTAACAATAATTTAAAAACTAATAGTCAGATCATGATAAAATAATATGAGACCACCGCGAAATCATGACCTATCTTTTTAAAAAGAACCATCAATATCGGTTTGCTATTGGTCCAGTAATCGTCTATCCAACATCAAAAACTTATCTTCTTGTCCTGTTAAGTCCGAATTCCAAAGGAAAAGGTCTCCTTTACATTACGACTCTCTTTTAACGTGATTTTAGTGCAGTTGATTGGCCACCGATTTTTTCATGGCGGTAGTATTAAAAATTTCAATGGCACTTTATTGCGTTTATTCCACAAGTACGCTCTAGTGAAGAAAATGAGAATATAACATAGATCTGCACCATAGATTAATGCTAATATTAAAACTGGTATGTCCAATCGAAATAAGATAAAACTCCTTTTTAATATTGCCTCGCCATCGCCTCTGTGGTCTAGCGGTTCAGTTGTTGGACGTGACTGCATGAGGACCCGGGTTCGAATCCCGGGTCGGGCAACAAAAAGAAAATTGGGTTTTTCCAATTTTCTAATAAAAAAAAATGTTGCTCGGGATAGGATATGTGCCCGGTTGGCGATAGGCTTGCCACCTATCACATTATGGGACTTAGTATCTTCGGCTAGTCGTGGGTGCCCTGGTTGTGCCTCTGCCTACCTCTTCGGGGATATGGGCGTGAAGATACTTTTCCTTTTTAATAAATTCCCAACAGACATTGACCTGGCTCGATATAAGTCTTTTCACAATCATTGTAACCACTAGTGTCGAACAGCTAAAGGTCGCTACATCCATAATATGATTGCCAGTGCTGAGTCGGATAAAGACTAGAAATTCCTTAAATCTTTCGGTATTAGCAAGCTTCCTTTTACCTGTACCAATAATATTGATTTAAATGCTCTAAATAGATTTTTTTCCACTTCACCTCTAACTTTGGAATTTGGGTAATTCCACTAAGCTTGCTACTATAACTAACATTTCATCTGTTACCGCGTCACAGTGTCCCATGTTCAATCTTCAGCCGGTTGTGACTACTGACGCTAAGAAGCATATGCCTCCCATTTTCTCATCAGCAATTGGTTGTGATATCGTGCGCTCTAATATGATAAGACACCTCCTACCTTTCCTTTACTAACATTTTTAATCATTCACTATCGTCTTGTATTTTTCCTTCCGTCTGAAAACAGGGCTTCATTATTCTACAAACTAAAGCATTCAAACCGGAGTCGCTTTCCCAATTTCGTCCAATATCTATACATCCTTTCTTGCTGAAAGTCCTTGAGCACATTGTACATGAGCAATTGGTACACCACATTCATGGCGATAAGCTGACCACTTGAGTGGAGGTCTCTGATGATATCCGCAATGCCAATAACGTCTTCAATTTAATTGAATTTGATATCCATTTAGCAATACTTCTTTCTCTTAACATCTCGGATGCTGCGATTGACTTGTTTAAGTCCTACCTTCAGGGACGCTCCAGTGAATCTATGAACATGAATCCCTTCGCAAACGGACCACCTAGCTTGCTGGCCTTCCTCAGGGTGGGATTCTATCTCCCTTTCTATTATAATAAGCTCGAGCGATTGCAAAGTCTCTGCGTTCGGCTTATTTACGGCCTCCTCAAATATGACCAGGTATCCCAGGACAACGTCCAACTGAAATAACTTCCCGTCTGTCAGTGCAGAAATATTTATCTTTTTTGTCTCCTTTTTAACATCCTCTTTAACCCTCACGATCGTAAATATTTGAAAGAGCGTTTTCATGTCCTTTATCCTCCGAGTTCCCACTGTCGTCCTTCCGTACCTGTTCTATTACGTTTTCCTACTCATAACTCCCGTTTTTATTCCCACTCCTTCACAGTGCATATTAAGGCTATGGAACTCCCTTCCCCTTGATATCCGTAACGGTAAATCCACTACCTCATTTAGAAATCGCTTAAAACTTTTTTTACTCCTCTAGTCTATATTAGTAACGCTGCTTGTTATAACTTAACTACTAATAGGTGTAATATTTATATTTCATGTTTTGTTATTTTTTAATTCTCTGTAGCTTCAACACTATTTTTTTTTTCTACCTATCACTTTTAATTTGGTACTTTTTTTCTCTATCTTAGGTTAGCTGTAAGAAATATCCTGTTAGAGACAAGGTCGCACATTAAATCGAGTATGTCAACAAAGTTTTATCGCGTAGCAATCGTATTAGTGGTTTGAAGCGTCTCTAAAAAGGAGAAGTATATAAATTCGTCTGTATGTTTTTTGTATGTTTATGTTGCTTTTTTTCCCCGTGATGGTCCAGGTTCGCTGAGTAGAATATAACGTCCACCTCTTTGCCAGTCAACTCGTAAGAGGTGAGCACTGGTTAAAATAAAGGGTATTACCAACAAGAGTAGAGTAGAGTGTCTTATTTCTGTTTGGATGTAAGTTTGCTGATAGAGTAGACTTGCACAATTGACCTAACATCCCGGCCGCAGATAGCGACACACATATAACATCATTGGTGTCTACGGTTCTCCATCCGGAGGCCATCAGGAAACACTACACTATCGATTACTTGTCATATAAAAACATATTGGTTCGACAATTAGGAATGGGATTTTTCTTTATAAGGTAGGTCATGTGTAGAAAAGTGATTCCACATACATATATTTAGTAGGAACTATGCCAGATGATATAAATCTGTAGTATTGCGTATTTTTGTGTATACCAAGATAACGTGGCTATCAATATTTTTCATTGCACACTCATTCTCAAACAAAATCGTTCATTGATAGCGAAACACCGTCACGAAAATGTCGCGACATCGTCACCAATACCATCACCTAAACTGTCACAACACGACATTATCACGACACAGTCGCGATACCATTACACCTTCAGGACAGCCACAAAATTGTTTAAATCTTACGAAAAAGTCAAGTTACGACACCATCACAACAATGTCACCAACATAGTCACCCAAACTGTTGACTGTATCATGACGGTGCCGTTACTGGCACTGTCAAGACACAGTCGAGACGTCATCAGAATATTACGTCATCATGATATTGTCGCAATATGATCACAAACCCATCATGACACAGACACAATTAAATTACTCTTTTGCTTACACAAATCTTACATGAAATAATTGTGTCCAAGATTTATTTTTCCATATCATGTTACTACTTCGTCTTCACTGTCACCGTCACGATATCGTCACCGTCAATAGCATCAAGACATCATAACGGTACAGTTAGGATATGATCAAAAACACCGTGACGTCAAGACGTCATCATGGGTCAGTGTCATGGTATGTCATTATGATGACCGTCAATGTCATTAGTACCGACATTTTTGTGAATATTACTGTTAGCTATGGTTTTTAAATAAATTTGGTACAAAAGCTTTATTTTTTGCCTGTTACTTAAAAACTATGCACAACAGAAATTTTAAAGAAAACAGATTTGAAATGCTTAAATCGGGCCCTTTCCTTTGATACCTAAAACGAAATAATTGTCTGAGATTTATTTTCGAGTCCCCGTTTATGTCGCCATAGCAGCGTAGTAATGCGGTCAGGTAGGGGACCCGATTTCATCCATGTTTGAACTTAAAATTTTTATTTAGCATATCTACACAGCTACGATATCTCACTAAGATCGGATCAAAGCTACTCAAGTTATCGTCAAACAATCATACATCTGCAACCCCATCTAAACACATAGACCTTGACTCCCGCTGTTGATTTCATTTACGTATACAATAAAGTGTAAAATAAAAAAAATAATTGAAAAAACATTAGGTCTAAATAAGCACTTCTCGTATTTTGGAGACTATTAAAAATGTATGCGAGATCGTGTTAACTCCATCAAGACATCATAACGGTACAGTTAGGATATTATCAAAAACACCGTGACGTCAAGACGTCATCACGGGTCAGTGTCATGGTATCATCTCTGACATCGTCACCATTATGATGACCGTCAATGTCATTAGTACCGATATTTTTGTCAACATTACTGTTAGCTATGGCTTTTAAATAAATTTAGTACCAAAGCTTTATTTTTTGCCTGTTACTTAAAAACTATGCACAACAGAAAATTAAAAGAAAACAGATTTGAAATGCTTAAATCGGGCCCTTTCCTTTGATACCTAAGACGAAATAATTGTTTGAGATTTATTTTTCGAGTCCCCGTTTATGTCGCCATAGCACCGTAGTCACTGCGGTTGGTAGGGGACCCGATTTCATCCATGTTTGAACCAAAAAAAATTATTTAGCATACCTACACAGTTACGATATCTCACTAAGATCGGATCAAAGCTACTCATTATCGTCGAACAATCATACATCTGCAATCCCATTTAAACACATAGACCTTGACTCCCGCTGTTGATTTCATTTACGTATACAATAAAGTGTAAAATAAAAAAAAAATGAAAAAAACATTAGGTCTAAATAAGCATTTCTCGTATTTTGAAGACTATTAAAAATGTATGCGAGATCGTGTTAACTCCTTAGTTAGGCAACAAATTTCTTACTATATAAGTAAATTTGTATACTCGGGTTTTGGTGTTTTGATAAACCACTTTTATATTCTTATTGTATTATATTTTTTGTGTTGTGATCGAGGACAAGACTGGAAAATGAACTGCATATCGTAATGGACTGCATTTTTTCTAGTTTAATTACGTACTGTTCCAAAGGTACTAAAAATGTTTGCTAGCACGTGATCTAGGTATTGACAAATGGGAAAATACAATGAAAATGGGGAAAACATTGCTAAAATCCATAGGGTAGTATTACATTATCAATAATATCACGATATCATGATAATATTGATAGTGTAATATGCTGTATCGCGGTATCATGATAATATCACAAGATTTCTGGAAATCTTGAAATCCACGATATTCAGGGGGCGTGGTTTCAATAATATTAAAATGTAAGCGCATCGAGATATTCTATGTCAGTATTCACTTGCAGCCATGACGGAAAAACGTGTGAGTATTGACGATGTGTGACAAAATACGCAAATGCTGTTTCGTTGACAGTAATGTTAACGAAGGAAATAATGACTTAAAAGAATTCATTATCTTAAGTGAAACGTGTCCAGCTCTGTGGAACCCTAAACATAAATATTTTAAGATAATTGCCGAAATCGTCCACATCACCGCCCAAGACCATTTCTTGTGTGATATTTAGGTGTGGTTTTTTATATTTTAATGGAAAGCAAACTAGCAGACAGATTTCCTGATGGTAAGAAATTCATGCCGTCTAGAAACACCAAAGTCGGTAGTGGTGTGTTGCCAACCTGAGGCTGGGATGCTAAGTCTCGACCCAAAGTAAGTTTACAAGCTACCTTACTCTCCGAAACGAAACACATCAACGGCAAGCATTGACGTTTTGGCGACAGAAATAGGTAAGGCAGTAGTACCAATCCGAACGAGTTACTACGAAACTCACCTATCGCCTAGTACGATGTCACGGTGCTAGTGACGGTAATCCTATGCTCGCCTTTTACGAGCTGACTGGCCGAAAGGCAGATGGTCTATTCTGCAAAGGAGTCCGGCACTTTCTCTTTTCTATTGTTATCCATGTAGAATTCGGATTAACTTAATTTTAATCGAATGTTAAACACAACTTCACTCTAGTACATTCAACTGTATACTGATGATGATATTATTGACAAATGTAATAGCCCCTTTCAATACTTGCGATATCGCGATATTAGGATCATAATAATATTGACAATGTAATACGCCCCATACAAACTGTTAGTAGCTATTAATTCCAAGCGATACGAAGTTCGCCAGGGTGGATAGTATAATACCGTTTTGATGCATTAATACCCTAATTAAATACACTTTTCAAAACATCATTAAAATTGCTTTTTTAATTTACGGAGTAAATGCGTAAGAGTCATACAAAAAATACATGCAGACTTCCTTTTCAGAGAGGCTTAATAAATATTATGAATGTCAAATCATAATAATTTATTATGTATTTCATTTCTCATTGTAGAAGTAAATTTACGGACTCGGGTTTTTGTGTTTTAATACACCATTTATTACATTTATATTTTGTAATCGGGGTTAAGACTAGAGTATCATCTGCAAATTTGAACTCACTGCAGCAAAACTCCAAAGCCACTAATACTATCGCTTTGCAATAAAACTTTGTTACCATACTCGTATCAAAGAAATGGTGACTGATGGAGTGTTGGAATCATATAAGGATCTATTTGCTACTCGCAAGGTCTAAGTTCGGGGCCAACTATTAGTTTAACATGAATTTAATAAACTTCCATACTCAAAGATACAGACGTCTCGATTAGTTCTTCATACAAATGTCTACACCTAACAGGAAGTGGACCCGAGACTCATTGTTGGTTTGTGGAATAAAGATCAAAGAGAAGCCTAAACGAGGATTGTAAAAATAAATTTTTAATCGATTACCAAAAAAATTAAATCGATTGCTGTCTTCAACTTCATCGATATTTTTACTCAAGGTCACATCTCTACTTTGTTGTTGTTGTTGTTTAATTTTATACCAGTCAGGGAAAGGCAAAGGATCTGAGTCCATACAGCCATGTCTTCCTTAGTAATAAATCTTTTTTTTAGTTATATATTTTCAATTCGTGTTATTAAATTTCATATTTTATCAAAGTTATTATTAGTTATAGAATGTCTTGTCAGTGTCTTGAGTAAAGCTGTGGCCAATTTACTCAAGCTCATTTTGTGAGAGTTGGTGGCAGCGAGAAAATACACGATACACTAATTTCTTCATGGTTATTTCATTTGTCCACTTTCACTAAACAAAATTGTTAAAAATGCCACCAAAATTGACTAATTTCACTCAATATAAACACGAAATTCAATAGTTATGAAAAAATACGACCATCTCCATTCACGATGCCGCCAAAACTCTCTCTCTTTTTTATAAGTGATGATGAAGATAAGTGGCTACGTTTTTCTTGATTTCGTGCCAAATGTGCTCGATTGGGTTAAGGTCCGGGCTATTTGCTGGCTAATCTAGCACCGATACTGACTGACTGATAAGAAACGACTTGACTGAACGGGCGGTATGTTTCGGGTCGTTATCATGCTGAAACGTCCATATAATAGGGAGATGCTCCTTAGCATAAGGAAGCATCGTTTCCTCCAATATTGCCTTGTATTGATGTTGGTCTAAGTTACCCTGAACTTTCCTCACAGGTCCCACTCCACGTCCAGAAAATGAAGCCCACATTTTAATGTTTCCACCGCCATGTTACACCTGCTTTTTTGTGAATCTTGGATTCATTTCCGCTTTTACTGGACGCCGTATGTGTGCACTACGACCAAAGACAATGTAGCATATGACCAGAGACAACTAGATGGTATCGGCGGGAGTGACCCAATCCGAAGGATGGCACGCGGTGGTACCTTACGGACACTTCGAGTCTATATGAATATTGATATTTAAGTGAATTTATTTTAAGTAAATAACGTAGTTTTTGTATATTGTTATGAGCTTATATACTTTTTTTGGTTTATATGGTTAATCTAACTTAGAAAATGATGTTTTTGAATAGGTTTTAGATTGTTTTATAGCGTTTTGAGCATGGTTATTTTGCAATTGTAATTTACGTGAAATTTATGTCTGAAATAGGTTCTATTGTCTAGATTTATGTGTGAAATGATAAAATGTATGTAGCTAGACCGTCTTAACGTAATACGAAACATGTAAGTCCTGTAAATAGCCAAAAAATCGGCTAAGTTTAAGTTTGATAATAAAGTGTAAAATTTCTTGCGTTTTACTTACCTGAACATAATGAAATTGGAATATGTTATTATAGGTGGAAAAGCGATTGTAATGTGCATGCGACAGCGCCCGTAACGTTAATAAAATCGGGAGCGCCACGCCCGCACATTTTATACTAAGCCGCGGGGGGCAGGGTAGTATAAAAGGCAGAAATCGCGGAAATTCGCCGCCACACGAAAACCAAGCGCAGTCGCGTGCACAAGTATGTATGCTAGGATAAGCCTAGACTAGACAATAGGTTTGTACTATATTAGATCTGGATAATTGTACAATTTAATAAAGAAATTGAATAAAATATGGTCCCGGGGGTGAGGAATAGAATGTTCCAGAATCCCGTTCCCGAATTGTATAAAAACGCGGACCGAGAATCGGGAATTCATTCGCGGTCGGTCCTCCAGAAAAACCACTGGGAACGCTCAAGAACTAGAAGAAACTCCCAGTGAATTGTGAACATTCTGCGCCTCGCTCTCGCCCCTGCAAACGTGTAACCGTGTGTTTTATTTCCCACAAAATCTCTCCAGACGGTATTATCAATTCGTAAAGCCCTAGGTAATCTATCCGCCTCAGTATGTATTGCCTTCCATCTGAAGAAATCAAATTAACCTTGGTCTCGTCAGAAAATAATACATGTTGCTATTGGGCGTAGGTCCAATGTCCATATTTACGTGCATACGCCAAATGAGCATTTCTATGTTCTTTCTTCAACAACGGTACTTTGCGAGCCACTCTTCCGAACAACCCTGCTTCTACCAGACGTCGTCGAACGGTCCTTGCTGAGACACCAACTCTTTCGTCTGTCCCAAGCACTTCGTGTTTAATTAAAATAGAGCCTAGAAACAGATCTTAGCTAACCTGGTTATCATTCTATCTTCTTGCGGAGTTGTTTTTCTCGATCTTTTTGTTCTGGGCACATTTAAATCTGTGTTATTGCGTCTGATATATTGCACTGCATTGTATACCATAGTTTTTGAACAATTTAAATGTTCTGCTATCCTTCGGTATGGCCAACCATGCTCGACAACAAACTTCATGATAATATATATATATATAACTTTTACTTTTACACAATTTTTCTTCAAAATATTTTTCAAAACTTAAAATAAATATCGGGATTGCCGCCAAAACTACCATGAAAAAATAAGAGAAGATGTAAAAAAGTATTCAGATTAAAATTTTGAAAATAGAACGCAATATCTCAGTGTCCCTAATTTAATGGCCAGCTTTATTTGAACAAATAGCACTACGATAATCTATCAGCTATACTGTAAAGAGGTTTAATGTTTAAGAAGTTGTTATTGTTTGTATAATCGGGCACATAAATGACTAATTATACTTACATGTAAGAGATATGGAATATGGTTTAGACTCGTTGGAAAATAAAAAACAAATTCACAATTCGGTTTAACCAAAGAGTGTCCCTAATTAGTTGACCACGACTGTATGTTATAATTTTAAACTACATTAAACATTACACACAAATTATGAAATTAAAATGTTGAACGCTAAAATCATTTTCTCCACCACTAAGCATGTATGAATTATTTTTATTTATCTTTTATTTTCCCTCTATCTCGTCAAGTAGTTTTATATTGTGTAAACTCATACCTTAATATTTCGTTTTTTCCTGCTAGTTTCGTCTTTAGTTTTCATTCTTGTTCAGGCCTATGCCTCATAAGTTGTGATAAAACACTGAAATCTCCAATTTTATCTGACTGACTTATACTAGTGCAGTTTGTTTACAGAATCACATGTACACATTATTAAGTAACATTTACACATTCATTAAATCAAATGTTATACATTTTTATCTTGGAGATGGATGGGCCCTCAGAAAGCGCGTCTTCCCACTTCGGCCTTTCACGCCAAACCTTCTCTAGAACTCTCTCTCTACTTTGTTCAAAATTACTGTAGTAGGTACGTCATGATACAGGCATCATGGCTGTCAGCGTTCTTTGCATGTTAATGTCAAATAGAGTCGTCCTATGCGTATAGAAATGCGATTACGTACCTATTGTTGTTAAAGGTCAATACCTAAACTATAATAACAACGTCGTGTGATGTGACCAAGGTGACTTTGTATTGTTGATGTCATACTGTGTCAGTTTTGGCGATCGATGGCGTCGGTGACGATCGTGATAGAGTTGTTACAACGTCGTTACGGCCAGGTGGTAACTTATCATTAAATTCTGGAAAACATTGATTTATTTCTTCCTACGACATTTTTATATTTATGCTGGGGATGTTTCGACATCCATATTGGTGGTTGATTCATAACATTTGCGATAAAAGCTTTCGTGTACATATTCGCTACAAAAATCGTCTAAAATATTTTATTCCACTGAATACGCTACCCACGCACCGCCGTCTATGCCGCTCTGTCTCGTGGCGTCGCACCCATTCACTTATACGTTTGTTCCCGCCGCTCCGCAAACCGCTCTCCGCTATAGCGATCCGCCCGGACAAAACCGCCGCTCGTAGCGAAATCGCGCGCAGATTTCGCTACGAGCGGTATTTCGTATTTGTATGATTTTGATTTCCCCGCTCGCCGCGCCGCGCTAGGCTGCCGCTCACAGCGGCAAGGTCATGAACGTACGCTTACTGTGTCAAGAGGATGACGCTATTGGTGATGATGTCGTGACGTTTTTGTGACTGTGTCGTTACGGTGTTTCGGTGTCAATGAACGTTTTGCAATTTTTTTTTTGAAATTGAAAATATTTATTTGAAACAATTATACAATTACAACATGGTGCAACGATAACATTTGCATTTGTCAGAGACTGTATCGCAGCTATTAACGCCCCCTCCGGAAACCAAACGGAAGTTGTTCCAAAAAGGATAAAAAAAATTAACTAATATAAGCAATCTTTAAAGTTGTGTGCGTGAGTGTGTGTATGTGTGTACGTGTGTGTGTGTTGTGTTGTGTGTTTGTGTGTCTAAAAAACTCTTATAATGATATACTATATTAAATTTAATTAAATTGAGGGTAGTTTAAACTTTAATTAATTTTGTACATCATCGTAATTTAAGCCTAAAAGCCATTGAAATAATTTCAATTTGCAATCCCGAAACGACAGAAGATAAATATTGAGAACTCTGTTAATTTTTTATATAAAATGGGACTGATAAAGAAAAACTGATGGCTTAATGAGATTAGTCGGTATCTCTCAATATCGCAAACTCCATCATGTCTTCTTTTGTTATTAAATAGATTAGGATGAAAAGGTAGAAGTGAGTGCTTGCGTAATATAGTACGTTGTATGTATTGCATATTGCAAAATAAGTAAGAATCTTCACGTCCATATTCGCGAAGGGTAGGCAGAGGCACCCACATATAGCCAAAAACACTAAGTCCCACAATGTGATAGATGGCAATCTTATCGCCAACAGGGCACATCTCCAATCCCGGATAACATCAATTTTATTAGAAAATTGAAAATAAAAATTTTGTAACTTTTTTGTTGTCCAACCCGGGGATCGGAACCGGGTCCTCAAGAAGTCAAGTATGACGCCGCGGCGTCGGACGTGACTGCGCCGGACGGCTTGACCACAGACTATATTGCAATTTGTCAAAAATATTTAAAACTAGCTGCTATTAGCTGGGATTAAAAATAGCCTATATGTTAATCCAGGTCACAATCTATCTGTTCCTATCCGTTCAGCCATTCGAGCGTGAAAGAGTAACAAACATCCATACATCCATACTTACAAACTTTCGCATTTATAATATTAATAGGACTAATAGGATGAAAAAATATCAGCTAAAGCATAATACGAATCTGCCGTAAGCTTTATAATAAGAACATTTCTCTATCTGTATAAACTGCTGTAAGTTAAGGACTTTAGAATACATGGATGTCGATCATATTTGGGTGTCATGTTTGCTCTGCTATTGAAGATAATTTTAATTAAAATTTAGATTTTGTATGCGTTTTCGAAGTTTGGGTTTATAGGTAACATGTCGATGAGCAAAATTCATTTCTAGGTATATGTGCGAGTAAGTCAAGGAGAGTAGTTTTCCCGTAGACCGTAGGTATCATTTGCTTGGGCACAGTTGCGTAAAACTTTTGTTTTGTGTTATAAATGATGTATTTTATGCTATGTATAGGTATATTAATAAAATAAATATTGAAATTTGACAAACACACAACCCCGTGGATTTTATTTAGTGGGATGTGACATGACTTTCTTGCATATGTTTTAAATTTGAACTGGTGTCATTTACGGTAGTGCTATACTTAATTGATTGTTTCACTCGATTGTACCTGCGCTAGACTAAAGAATGAATTCTACAATAGGGCCCATTTAACTTTGGCGTAAACTGTAAGTAAATTGCAGTTATAATTTGTGCAACAAGCTACTAGATGGCGCTACTTACACTCTTATTTTGGTGTCGTTATTTTTTAGGTTTTATCGTGTTCGTGAGCATCTGCCGATTATGCCATTAGTCAAATTTTATTATTTTGCATCAAGTTACTCCCTGAGTTCTCACAATCGGGCTCATATTCAAAATAGTAAATCAGAAGGCTTCATAATCCGTAATATCAGGTTTTAAGGTAAAGTTTAGGTAGCTCACAAAATGATATTTTGCTGGTATCGAGAAAACACAAGTTGTACTCATATAAATTTAATTTTTTTACTCAATTTGTAGGTACCTACACGAAATTCAGTAAAAAAATACTACTTACATCCATCTTTTTTCTCTCTCCTACCAACACTCTCTTGTAACATTTAATTATTAGTAACCACACGCGAGACAATCCGTTTTCAAGGTTCTGTAACCAAATTTCATAAAATGGAACCCTTAAAGTCCTTAAAATTAATTTAAGCTAGATACAAACCAAACATGAGAAAGGATTTTCCTCTATTGGCCCATACTGTAAAGAAGAATATAGGCCAGTTGCTTTTCTGCCTAGCAGCTAGTAAAGGCGATTGACGACGGGTTGTTTGTAGTGAATGTACTGCAATAAGTTCCCTATTTACTACTAAGGTATTACAATCGCACTTAGAGACGTCAATTGTTTTTCAGTCATTAAAAATCCAGTTAATATAATCAACTAACCGTAAACCGTCTGTAGGTATAACCATGGGTAGTTTGCCTAAAAGTAAAGAAGTCTTGCCCATAGTTACACAAAATGTTTAGAAATAATAATAAAAAATGAACGGCTGTAGTTAGAATCAAACATTAGTACGCAAAACCACACGTTTCTTGAATATAGGAAGTAGGAACCTAATCTGAGTCTACAGTTTCTTTGTAAAATTGCGACTTAATGCCAGATTAAGTGTTAATTGATGTCTCTAAGATGTGCAGCCGTTAGTCTTACAGATTTGAGTAGGTACTCCATTTTAGGTGTGCAAGTCTAACGTAGATTCTATATCATGAACCATGACTCTATTGCAGCAAAAGTAGGCAGTTCTCTGCCACCAATTGTATTTTTTTAGGTACTGAGTTTACCAAGCTGTATTCATTATCTTCTTTGCGCAACAACACAATAGAGTATTTATTATAAATTAGTCTGTATTACGGATCAATCCTTTCCTGTGTAAATTGCTTAAAAAAGTATCTTCACGCCCATATCCCCGAAGAGGTAGGCAGAGGTACAACCAAGGCACCCACGACTAGCCGAAGACACTAAGTCCCACAATGTGATAGGTGGCAAGCCTATCGCCAACCGGGCTCATTTCCAATCCCGACCAACATTATTTTTTTATTAGAAAATTGGAAAAATCCAATTTTATTTGTGTTGGCCGACCCGGGATTCGAACCCGGGACCTCATGCAGTCAAGTCCAACAACCGGACCGCTAGACCACAGAGGCGATAAATTGCTTATTTTTTAAAAGAATCTGTATAATAATAATTTATAACGATATTATCACACCTTACTAAGTAGGTACTAGTGTCCGACCTAAACTTCGGCTTCGGCATCGGCCACATTCGGCCAAAAAAACCATCTTCGGCGAAACCTTCGGCTTCGGCCGGGTTTTGGGCCCTAGCAACCGTCAAGATTGAACGAACTCTTACGAAAGACTGAATGAGAGAACGACGGACCGGTCTTGTGTACAGAGGTCGCGGAGAGTCACTGTGAAACATGGTATTCCAACTGTTCAGTGCTGCTGGACAAATATAAGCGGACAGACGATCTAATTTGATTGGTGAAATGTAGATAATTTATTATTTTTAGCATACAACATAAGGCTGTTTAAATTTGATTATTAATATATTTAATTTATAATTATTACACAATATCGTTAATGAACGAGAATTTTGGTGATTACTTTATGATTTTTTTTTGTAATCAATGGAGCTTTTGTTAAAAAGTTCTTGAGAGATATTAGTAAAAATATAATATTAGTTATATTATTCTTACAACTTTTTGTTTGCAAAACAGTTACCTTACCTTATTCGTTCTATTGTTATTGTTACATTTGTTTTAATTTATCTAATGTTTTGTTAACTTTTTGTTAAGAAGTTAGTGCTGGTTTATTTTATTTACTAGTCTAGTTTAGGTCTAGTCGAGTAAAGCAAACACTGATTGATTGGTCTAATTGTAATTTGTGAATAACTTCATAAACAAATAATTATTTTTTACAAATAAATAATGAAATCACTAACTTTTATTAAAATCTCTAAATCAATTTATATGAGACAGTGAACCTAAACCTTCAATATCGAAGTTTTGAAATAATTTTAAAATTAATTGTAGCTTGTAGACTATATTAAACGAAATGAAAGAGATTATAAACCTTCGGCTCCGAAGGTTGTAGCGATTGCCGATTAATGCCGGCTTCGGCCAAAAATAAACCTTCGGTCGGACACTAGTACATACATACATACCTACTAATAATTATTTAATTAATATTGCCTCTGTGGTCTAGTGTTCCGGCGCGTCGGACTCGGGTTTTTTTAGTCCCGAGTCGGAAAACAAAAAAAAAATAGAAATTGTGTATTTTTATTAGAAAAAAATAATGCTGCCCGAGTTTGGATATGTGCCCGGTTGACAATAGACTTGCCACCTATTACATTTTGGGACTTAGTGTCTTCGGCTAGTCGTGGGTGTCCTAGTTGTGCCTCTGGGCATGGGCATGAAGATACTTTTAATAATTATTCTGTGGTCATACCGTCAAAAAAGTAGCAGGGGTAATTTTATATCTCAATGTTTTTTACAGGAGACAAATAGCTGACGGATATCCTTATGGTAAGAAATAAATGTCGTAGACACATAAATCATGTAGGTACATACCTACATACATATTATATTTAATTTTTATTTAATTTACGAGTATTCTAAAATAACAGGTAATCGACCTTTATCTTTAGTTTTCGGCATGAGCGTTACCATTTGCCATCAGTCAAGTTGAAATTTGCATCAAGTTACCCGAATTGACAAAATGAGGCTTACGTTATTCAAAATTAGTCATTAGTTAAAAAAAAGTTGTGTCATGACTCAGGATCTTGAGTAAAGCGGTGGCCTCTTTATTCCGTGGTGGCTCATAAGTGAGATTTGGCTGGAACGAGAAAATACAGAATAAACTAATTTCTTTACGATTACTTTCCTTGTTGCAAGCCGTATATCCTAAACATATGTGTAAGCCACTTTTTAAGTGACTAAAAATATTACATTTAGGTTGTTTATATATTGACTTTACGTGTATTTCTAAAAAACACAATCTGTGCCAAACAAATGCCTAAAATCCTAAGCTTGTTGCATTTTAGAAAAATGTAGTGAAAAACTCCACGTGTTTAACCAAAAATTTTTTTACAGAAATGTATCTTCACGCCCATATCCCCGAAGAGGTAGGCAGAGGTACAACCAAGGCACTCACGACTAGCCGAAGACACTAAGTCCCACAATGCGATAGGTGGCAAGCCTATCGCCAACGAGCACATTTCCAATCCCGACCAACATTTTTTTCTTAGAAAATTGGAAAAATCCAATTTTCTTTGTGTTGGCCGACCCGGGATTCGAACCCGGGACCTCATGCAGTCAAGTCCAACACCCGGACCGCTAGACCACAGAGGCGAACAGGTTTTTTACAGAAATAATGTATATTGCATGTCCATTCGTATATACAACCAAATTCCTAATTATCTTTTAAATATTTTCCATTAAAAATATTCCAAAAGAAGGTATTTAACAGATTGTTGAAGAAAACATTTTAGGTATATTATTATATATTTTCTTGCAGACAAGCATAAAATATTTGTAATAATTATAGAATTATTGGTTGCTAAGGAGTTTGTTTCGCCGTTTCTTCTCCCGACTGACTAGGTTTTCAAACGGTGGTAGTACAAGGCAGATAAGTAAGACTATAAATTATTTAGGGTTCGCATAAAGGTTGTCGTAAATATTTAGCAAACCCAATCTGCTCAGTACCTTATGACGATAAGACGAGTTAAATGATACATTATATTCAATTTAATGAGTAAAAATAAAATGATCAGCCATAATGCTCCTTAAATTTCTACTGCTTCTAAAAACCATTTCATGACTCACCGGTATAATTAGACCATAGAATAATATACCTAAGGAATTAGACCTAAAATAGCACTCTCAGACATACACACACAGACAGATTTATAAGCTAAACTTATTGGCTCTTTAGACATCGATGGTTTTTTATTTACCATTAGGGCTGGGACATACTTTATGACGATTTTGATAGCTCGAATAAAGAAGTGGGTAAATGAACATAAAAACAATATTGGTTTTTGATATTTTAATATTTTTTTGTAAGTTTTATATTATATAAAAATAGTGGTAATAGTAAAAACAAATAAATAACAAAGTTCATTTTGGCAGTGACTATGTTAATGCAGTCTTTGTAGCTTTACGTAATTTGGAAAGATATGATAAGTTCATACCTGATCAATTCGCGTGCTCAATTTGTTTCAATAATAATTTATTTAACATAGTCAGTATAACAACGGATAGAAGTAAATAAATGGCACTGTATATTTTAAAACACAGATATTGGTGACATACTCTTTAAAAAGCCGCCGCTGAAAAAGAAAAAAAAATCTATTAATTTTTTTTTGTATCTTTGTGTTGGGGTTATCAAGGCTGTGTTGGTATATATTTTTTGTACGATAATGTGAGAAAATAAATATAATGTAAGTATTTAATTCACTTTTTACTTTAATTTATTGATGTATTGTTTGTTGTAGCAATGATATACTTGGTAATAATAAACCAGTAACATTTAACTGTGTCATTTTGCTGTATTTACTTCATGTTACAACAAGCTGTTTGTAAATATTAGGAAATCCGCCTATCTTCAAATATTAGGAAAAATTTTTACTCTGAAATAAATAGAATCTTACGATTCTCCAAATTATTTAAAAAGTTAGAACATTAAGTGACGTAGCATAAAAGTTAACAATGTTTAAATTTAGGGAATACATGTGCATTTTCTTAGTTTTGAATTTCGATTATGTGTTGTGTTAAATGCTTAATTTTATATGCATTTTATCTTAATATCTTAGCCGTGCTCTAATTTTAAAATATCACGCGTTAGTACAAAAAATGCGGAAAAGACACTTTTGATTAGGTAAAAAATGTCAAATGAAAAATAATTTATTCGTAGTCTGCTGTAAGCATCTAGTACTAAAATTGACACTAGATACACTTTTATTTAATGTGCTTTAAATACAAAGTAAGATATATAAGAACAAAATAAAATTTTTCCTCGTCAAAAGTTCCTTCACCAATAACTTTTTTTATTTTCCGATGAAGATAAGAAAAATTAGGTTAAGGATTTTTGGGTTTAAGAAATGAAAGCAGGACGATAATTAGGGTTGTATATGTGCATGAACTGTCTTTGTTATATAGCCCATTTTTTTTCTTTACTAAAAAACATAATATTATGTAAAAATGCATCAATGAAAAAGGTTTTTTCAAGATTTCTTTTAACTCACTCAATTTTATGGAAGATGATGATGAAAAGGACGTTATTATAGACCCATATTCAAGAACTAACTTACATAATGCCTGAAAACTCAAAATGCAATTTTTAGGAACAATAAAAAAATTGAGGTATTAACATGACCAACAAAACAGAAATAGGAGTGTATATAGATAAGTTGCATAACTTGCAGGTATTATCACCCATTAAGAATGTACCTGATGTTTTTTACAAACTACGAATGAACGGTAAACACTTGCTTATATCGTCCACCGTTAAGTCCTGCAGCATTAAATCTGTTGTAATCAGAGATATAATATTAACTTTTACAGATTAAATCTCCCGTTAGCAAACTTGAATTCAATATTAGGAGTAATTAAAAAAATCAATATCTTTTGGAAAAAAATGTTTTTAGGTTTTTATTAGAAAAGATTTAAAAAAATACGATTGCCAATTAGTGCAGTTTAAAGCTTTGTGCATATTCAAAGCGTCCTACTAACCTAAGGGTCTAACTGGATGTTTGTCCCAAAGGAAGGTGCGTTTGACGGGCGAAAGGTACGAATCACGGATGTATGAGGGACTGCGGTCCCATCGTGCAAGGGGTTTCAGCTCCGGCCAGTCGTACCAGAAGGGGTCCCGGGTGATTGCCGAGATAGGCAGAGACGGGCTGGGGTTGAAAATGTCAGCCCAGGGTCTACGCCTCAATCCACCGGCATTGTAAAGCGGTGCACCTATTATGTCACAATAAAATAATTAGAATCAGGATAAACAGAAGTATCTCGGCGTTGTTACGTTCTACAGTGCCATCAAGCATTACAGCAAAATCATAGTATTATAAAAAGCTGCTGTGCAAACTATGTAATTTACAATTATAAGTACTTTTAATTTACACGAAACGTCGGGGCATACCTACCTATTTTTTTATTAGAATTCGCAAAACTTTAAAACCATCAAGGCATATTTATGTCATCGCTTTTATGTAATATGTTTACAATTATTCATTCAATGGATTTTATTATTATTAAAAGGCGATGGTTAAGAAATTCTACACCTAAACAACGTTACATAAACAAATCGTTGTTAAAAATTGTTGTACACGAAACTGTAAATATTCATTAAAAATTAATAACAATAATATTACACATACAATAGTTTTTCATTACAGTTTCGGTGATAGTACAAAAATAAATATGACTGGTGATGTATGCCCCGATGAGACAAATCAATATTAGTGAAACACAAAAATAAAACTGTGGTAAATATTAATTGATGGGTGGAATCTAGAAAGAGGGTGGAATTGCGGAGTCTTGACATTTATAATTTATTAAAAATATTAATTAATTATCTAAAAGGAACACGTACACTCAAAAACTACACATAGGAGTACATATCTTGTGAATTAAAAAGTCATAAATTAAATTCACGATATGGAGTTTATTAAATAGTAATAAGTTATTTAGGAGAAATCAAGAAAACTACAACATTAAATCTGGTAGTAACTAAACTAAATAGGTACTTATTCTTGGTAAAAACTTTAATTGTTTGCGGTAAGGTAGAAGAAATATTATTTAAAAGAGGCTCATGACGAAGACACAGTATGGTTGATCTTTTGCCCTTACCATCAGCATCAAAAGCGATCTCGCAATCACGGGGTGGACTTATTCTTGGCTTCACAGGTGTCGGAGACTTCCCTCGGAGCGATCGGTCAAAACCGGCCCATTTCTCGGCATCAGCGAAAAATGGGTCCTTTTTGAACACGTCCGATACCGCCGGCCACGCTCCTTGACGGCAAGTCTTATAGTCATTACCACGCAAAATATGATTGGGACGTGGCACATGTTGCATACTTTCACAGAGTGTAGTGTTCACCGAAATGATCATTAATTCTTTTAGTTAATGTGATCCGATCAATGGCATATGGCTTATGGCTATATACAATGCAGTTCATGCACATATTCCAATGTTGGACTGTTAGAAAACCATGTTCAATATTCTCCTAAATGTCATTTTTTTCAATAATCTAATTAAAGGGAGGTTCTAATCTACAAATCAAAACACGAATTTGTCTTTTATATTTTAATTATAAACATGATTAGGTTAGTTCATGTAATTAATTTTGTACTATTTATAAAGTCGGGTATATGTCTATACATATATAATAATATATTCGCCCACAAACGCATATATTCGATTTTGGCAATTTAACGATGGTCATCTTATTTGCAAAAAGGATACTTAAAAATATTATACATAATTAGTAGAATTCATAATAAATATCTCTCGGTATATTACATCACTCATTTCACCTAAATGTCAAATAGCGTATTTTGAATGTGCCTTTGTGTAGACGAATAAATTAATATGAGCGTGTGGTTATTAATAAATTTATTAAATATACTAATAACAATTGAATATATTATGTTTCTTTTTATACAAAAGGCTAATTTTAACAACTTTTTACAAAATTTTGAAATTTCAAATAATTCAAAACATCTGACAAATACAAATCATTACATAAATTGATATTTTTACTTAATAGAGATAGAAAATATTTTTCTCATAATTTGTGAAAACAATATCATTCGTTTTACAAATCAATGTTGTTTTCACAAAATATATCGGATCGTTTCTCACCCTCTGTTTCACATTTAATGAATCTGTTCGTGAGAAAATATCCATTACTCTTAATCCACGTTTGTTTTGCTAATAATCCAGTTAGAACTACATTTAATAAAACTTATGTCCAACTAGATATGTGGATACAACGGCACCGAGGACCATCCATTCGTAAATTAAATAAACAATCAGTCTTTTCGAGACACTAAAAAGACAAACTTAATGACATGTTATACATATTATACTGATAAAAAAGTAATTACGATACTTTCATTTAAAAAGATTACTTAAAATAAATTGCGAATGGTTCGAACTCGATTTCCTTAGCCTAGTATTTTATCGTGCAATAACTTGTTAGTATTTACCTGATCCCCAGTGTGGTTTGTTGTCAGGTTCATATTCGATGCCTTTCAGGCTCTTGGGCCCGAGGGGGTCGATGACGGGAGCAGATAAGTCAGTAATGGGGTAAGCACGATCTCTAAGGTAGAGACCGTAGCGAGAGGGGTAGAGCCGGTCGATAGCAGCTAATCTGTCAAGATGGTCTTGCCACGCCTTGTGAGCATCGAAAGGGTCGACTCCTCGACGTATACGCCTCGGGATGTTGTATACTGTTATCGCAAATAAATAAATGAAATAATATAAAAATCATAACACAATCACATGTATAAAAATACTGAATTTACAGATAAAAAAATGGGAATTAAAAAATATTTCAAAACAATTAATTTGAAAACCTCATCTTAACGTACGTTACTTTGAAACTAAGAAGTTTTAGTAAAATGAGTTAAGTATAGTAAAATTTAACACAACATAATGAAGGTCTATTTATATACATAATTAGTACGTAGTTAGAATAAGCGCTGCTTAAGCTTTAGTTGCTACGAGAAAAAGTACATATTATAACAATAATAATTTACATATGACATTATTTACATATAATATAATATTTATAATCATATACTTATAAAAAATATAATAGAACTCACCTCTGTATATACATAAACTATTATACAAAAAATGTTAATCGACAAGCAATAACGGTGTTATATATTCAAATAATAGATCGATACTACGTAAGATGCTCTTAAATGTTAACTTCCAGTATTAATTAGCAATGTAATTCCTTTTTTAGTTACTGATTTTCCCTACAAACCAACTTACACAATGACTGCAAAGTAATTTTGACGGTGCAAAATGACTAAAAGAGAAATAGATGCTATTTAATGAATGCAATCGCTTCTAGTTTATGTCTTAAAGGACCAAAGATTTTATAATACATACATATAGGTAAGTCTTTTAAAATTTAAAAACCCTAGAAATATTTATTTATTATAAATACTATACTTTAACTTACAAATATTTTTCTTAAGTTTGAAGCACATTTTGAAGCACAAGCCATTGTACCAAAATTCTTCATTGCCAAACTCTAATATATCACCAAAATGATTTTCTATTTAAACCGCGATATTACTGTTATTGCTCATCCTTTATTTATTAACATGTATTTTGTATTCTCGTATCACCAGTATGATTTTGTTACTTTTCATTCGGGATATATTTTACAAAGGTAGTGATTATAGGATCGGAATATATGTGCAAAATAAAAATGTGTCACCCGAGAATGCTGGGAGACCTAAATAATGATGTCGATAAACATTCGTGATTATGTGTGAGTGATTGGTGTAGGCATAAGAGGTGATTTCTATTTGTCATGCATATTTCGAGGCACATGAATAATAAATTAAATGCGAATAAAAATAGGTATCGATTAGTCTTTTTTGGATAAAAATGTGTATTATTAGCGTTAAAGTAATAACACAACTGTTATGTACTGATGGAAATCAATAAGAAGTAGTTTTCCTTAGTAGGAACTATGTGAATTTATCGCCACATTTCTATTCACATTTAGTTTGATTTAATTTTAAATTTACTAGAATGACAATATTATTATTGCCTTAAATATGACGTATTAGTTAAATACAGCTTGGATAACACTAGCTACTTATTACCAAATATAAACAATATATAAGTAGAAATATTTATTGCGCATGATGAATTTTGTGTTTATGAATAACATAATAACCTTTTTCATTAATTAAAAAAGATTTTGTTCAATTATTTTTAACTATGTTTTTTTTGTAAATACTGTTCCAAAAAACTTGAGTTATCTGTGCTTATATGAAATCTTTTAATGAATGAAATGTCAATCGATTCATCAAAAATTTTATCTCCAAGCCTTCTACAGATTCCACCTCAGTTCAAATATTTAATTTTAAAAATTTATTTATAAAAAAAACTGTATACAAATTAATATAATGTAAAATATTTTACATCTATTATTCTTCATTGATAATCACGAATAATTTATCTGTAGTGATGATTTAATTATATAAGCTATAGATGTTTGATGATATCAATCATGATAGAAGAATGATAAAGTTCTAGGCCGTTTTAAACTGCTCCTCTAGCTGAAACAATCAAAATAAAATGGCAATATTTACACTGGAATAAAAAAATACGTAAATTAGAGACATGAAACTATTTTAATTGTAAACTCAATTAAATACATATAACATAATATTGTTATCGTTATTTATTATGGTATAAAGCATATTAGCGGTCAGCTTTATGCATAGTATGATATTTTTAAGTTCTAGAATCTAAATATTTCATAAGAACTGGTAGAGATATTCAATTATAGTATGTAATTGAAAGCATGTTATAACTAAAGTTAATTATAACTTTTTAATTAGTAATCGGTTCTTTGTCAGATAATAGTCTATCTATATATTATATTAAAAATACTTGTTGTTCGTTGGTCTCACTAAAACTCGTGAATGGCAGAACCGATATGGCTAATTATGGTTCTAAATATTTTTTCAAGTCCAGGGAAGGTTCAAAAGATAAGAAAAAGGGAAAAACTTCGCGGAAACTAGGAAAAGCAACATTTTATTTTTTCCATACAAACTAAACGGGTGGAACGAATTTCGCCGGGATAGCTAGTTATTAATAAAAACAAATTGAGTATATAATTTATAAAGCAGCATTGATATGCTGAAATTCATAAACGTCTAACATGTTCAAACTTTGAACAATAGCGTCAATTACTCCTCACCTAAAAAACAGTAATGTTTGTATCTTATTAAAATTTCTATATACTAAATACATAAATCAATTTTAAAAATCTATCAGTTCTTATAAAACTTGTGACATGTTTACTGATTCACATTAGATTCTGTGATTGCAAATTAAACTGTTTATATTTTAACGCCATCGTATTGCATACAATTTGCTAATAGATAATTAAAGTGTGTTTGCCAACCAAATGTGATCTTAGTAAAGCATACCTGCCAATCTGTAACGGATTTAAAAAATGAGAACAAGCTATCAACACGTCTGGTTATTTTTGGCTAACCATTATCAGTACTGTTAAAAGCATCCGTTACTGGTTGGCCAAGTCGGTCAATGCAGAAAATAAGAGTATACTAACTTGGCCGGTATCTTTCGAGAGAGCGAGGATAGTTGTGGGCGTAGATGGGGCGTGGAGAGTATCCGTAGACTTCACGGTGAACTGGCAGGTAGCGATATCCAGGTACGGTGATCCTTTCAGCAGCAGCTACGGGGTCATCATAGATGGATTTGCTGTATGGGTATGTGCTCAGCAATTCGGGAAATACGCTGCGGCGTGAGGGCCTGTATCTTTCCTCTGCTCTTATATCTTCTGATCCTGTTTAAAAGATAATTAAAATTATAATACACGTGATTGTAATAAGAAGATTATGTGCTAATTAACTAGGATTGTACTATAATATCTGTATTCTTCAAATTGTGGGTTCAAAACCAATAGTAATGTGTCCATGAACACTATCTTTTAAAAAGATAGTTTTAAAAAGATAGATTATGTTTAACTCGCACAAACAGTTAAGCGATAATTAGTACATAAGTCGTTTTAAATTTTGTATAACAAAATGTGTTGAAATTTTTTTTAGGTTTGCAATTTTTGTCATTTGCAAAGTTATTGTTTTGAGCCATCGACTACCGCAATAACAATTTTAATAAAAGGTATCTATTGTTTTTTGCTGAAGATTTTGTTATATAGTCGTAATGGGTTAAATATTTTGGGATACAATTTAAAAATATGTTACTTGTAATATTTATTTTCAAGCCAGGTGAATGAGTAAATATGTGTACTATTTCACTTAAACCTAGATCTTAGGTAAGTTTAACTGTTATGCTTAGAAAACAATAACAGGATGGGTTTTGGTGGTAGTCTTAAAGTCACTGAATTGACTGAAGGGTAACCTAGCGTGTAATGAAGCGACTGATGTTTGCACGAAGCCGATATTATGACTGATAGCATCTTATCACAGTCACTGAATTAATGACTGATAATCTAGCACGTAGGGAGGTGACTGTTGTTTGCATGAAGCTGATATTACATTTGCTAACAATCAATTAAACGTAATTCAAGGTTTGTTATAAAACTGCCAGTAAAACCTACCGAGTAACAGGTTTCATAAAACTTTAAAAATCGATCAGAATTGGTAGTATCGATCAAGTTGTTAGTAGTAGTTTCTTTGTTGCGATAAGAATCAAGTTAACGTGAATTTTTCTTACTAGTCTGTGATCAAGTTGGACTTTTAAAATGTTGAGCGCCCCAGCCTTATCATGGCCTTATATAGCGTTTTCATGGCTTTTATATGTATTGAAAATAATTGTACCTTTTAGAGAACGTACGAAGGATTGCCAAAATCTGGCTTTCTTCGACGCCGTCTCGTTTCTTCCAATCATTTCTAGATGACTTTTAAACATTTTGGCGTTTTATGTCGTGCTCGTGATCTGTAAAGAATTGATAAGTATAAGTAATAGTAATTTTACAATTACATTTTCTTAATCATAAATTTTATTTGCAGTTAGTAAAATGAACTTGAGTATTAACATATAAGCGGGCGAAACGTGTAAATACTTGTTTTTATATGTTGAGATTTCGGTCCTCTTAAAATGACCATGGTCATGAGAAGAGACTTTTGAGCCTCTAATGAAGAAGAGGGTTGTTAAAAGTTTGACGTTTCTGTATCTTTATGGATCTGTCCGCGTTATAATAACTACTAAACTAATGGGCCGATTTCGATATCGATTTTTTTGTGAGAAATCTGACGAGATCGAAATGGTAATGTAACTTACGTCAAGGTTTTGTCGCGAATTTTTGAAAATTTTTAAATTTATGATTTATTTTTTATTTTTGAAAGGTTATCGAATAAATACATGACCCTCCTAATGACAAGAGAAAACCGTGACCATTAACAGCACAGATGTTACAGGGTCGTCGCTGTCCTGTCAAAAAGTGTTTTACACATTTTATTGAAAAGTGTTTTACACATTTTGGCTTGTTTTGTAGTTGTTTAAGATAACGTGTAAGTCTAAAAACTGGTGTTTAAAAGTTACGTTAAGGTTGTGGTGCGATTAATATCTTTACATGAACTTAATCTGCAAATTATAATTGTTTATAGGAAATTTTAAATAAGGATTGTGATATTAATTGAAAAAGCTAGAAGACAATTAAAATTGGCACAATATTCCTCGAGTTCTGGCAAGCTAGAATATGGCTTTAAAATGGGACCTGCTTTATCTTTTCCTGCAGTCAGAGCTTGCCATTGTCGTGATCTAGGTTGAGAGGATTAGACAACCGGTAAACTTACTGAGATTAATATATATATTTTATCTTAAGATTGCAACACACCTTTAACATTAGTTTATAATAGACGTTATTCGTCTGCTTGCTTGCCTTGCTATAAAAAAACAATAGTATTCATCATAGTTGAAACGATCCGCAAAAATCAACTTCGCGAAGACAAAGTTGGAAACAATAAAGTTTATGCAAATGAAACAATGACGTATGTAGCGTTAGGTGAGCTGTAAATAGCCGTCTCTGTTGCTGGCTACCGTTTCGTATGGTCCATGGTCTTGGCCGACAGCCAACGTAACTGCTGTCGGGAGCGTCGAAAACGATCGGTTTTACTAATGTCTGATCACTAACGCTAGCTATTTTCGATATTGTTACGACCTTGTTTCGACGTGCTGAATAATTTTTAGATTTTCAGTAAACTCTAATTACTTTTAACTAAGATGGTGAAGACAATACGAATTGTAATGATATTATGAATCTGTAATTTATATGATACTAGCTGTCCCGGCGAACTTCGTTTCACCCGTTCAGTATGGGAAATAATAAAGTATTATTTTTCCCATTTCCCTGCATTATTCCCGGTTTTTCCCTTCATAAAAACCTTCTCCTGATGATAAATAATATAACAATAAAAGAATTAGCTAAATCGGTCCAATTGTTCGGAAGTTATGCGCTTACCAACACATTCAGCGATTCATTTTTATATTATAGAATTAATTAAGAAAAATGAAAAAGTAAAGAGTGAGAGTTTTCTGCTAACATAGATTTGCTAAAAAGAAAAATGACAAATTCAAAGGCTGTTTCAAATCTTTAACTGTAATTTTATATATGAGTGTGGTCTGAATCATACAGGTGTCTGTATGATTCAGACCACAGCTAGTAGTATTCGCCTACGACATATTTCCGTAAATACGTCTCATAATTTTAGTAAATGGGGAAAGTTTTGCGTCATTGCTTGGTCATGGGGCTAAAATTAGATGCAGCTTTACGCCATTCAGTAGAATTCAACTGTTATGATTAGAATATTCAAGGTAAAAACCCTGGATTGTGCTCGATTTATAACATTTTAATGTATTTTAATTATTTCTGATTAAAATTGTACTAAATTACAAGTATTTTATAGGTAAATTATACAAGAATGGATTTATCATTGAAAATTTAAATCAAATCAATTTAATAAAATGAGAAATTCTGCAAAATTTGTTTTTAAAGTTCATGGTCTTTTAAGCTTAGGCATTATTTTATTTATACTATAATTAAAATTATTAACATATTTGACAATATTTGACAAGCTTTTGAATCATTTTCTTATTTTATTCTTAAAATTTGTTATGTTTAAATAACTAAAATCATGTCTAATCCTGCATTTAATTTTTATTCAAGAGTCAACCAAACTTTAATTATTATTTAATTTCTTCAACGTTAAGCCAAACCATTAGCTTTTGTAAACGTTGCATTAAAAGTTGATTATTAAAAAAATCCATAAAAAGTATTTGGGCTTGCAAAATTTCAAATTAACTAATTTAATACTTCGAAAAGGGGTCAAGAATGAAGGCCAATGTCGAATGTATTTTGCATTTTCTAAATCCTATCCTATTAAAAGCATCGTAGTCATCCTTCCTCGACATATCTTGGTGAAAAGCCAATGTCAGCTAGACCTACTTCACGAAACACCTGAGCGTTGAAAGTTACATTAGCTGCGAAAAAATGTGGATTGTGAAACTGTTACGAAAATACACGTAGTACTTGTCAGTATCGCAAATTTGGCTCGCGTTCAGAGCCGCCAAAAATAGTCGTGGCGTGGTCTGATATCGAATTAACAGTATTCTCTACTTTACGATCTACGTCGTCACTTGAACATGAAAGTTTACATCTAAACACAATTTACATAATAAACACTGTTTTTAACACCAATTTCAAACTTTAAAACCAACATAAAATTTTCACAGTGAATAGAATTCACAGGTATTAGTTGATACACAATTAACAGTTGGTTTAATTACAAAAAAGGTTAATTAAAAATCCAAAATCTGACCTACGTATTTCAGAATACGACCCCGATAATCTTAAAACTATCTACTCACGAAAGACGGATAACGGTTACGATTGTAAAACTAGAGGCTGTATACACTGGTGGCACAATAAGACGGTGTACACTGATGTCACTTGAGGAGCACTCGATTGCTTACCGATTAATATAATTATCGTTTTATGTAAGCGGCTGTGTGTTGTCGCTGACGAGCCGACGTCGAGTGTCGGACCAGGGCGGGCGCGCACTGGCACGACCGTCAGCCGGCCGTGCCGCCCGCCCCCGCCCAAAACACTTTTCTCATGTTTAACTACCTTTTTGGCTAAATATATATTCTATCAAACCATAGGATGTTTGTATACAACAAACAAAATGGATCATTCATGTAAAACTATTTTATAATATTTGGTAAAACAAAGAGCAGGAAAAGCGCTAAGCCACTCGATTAGAGAAAGCCCGGGCAGCAACCGACTTATTTTTCCTATTCCTTTAGTAGCACTATTATGAGCATGATTACTCGATAGACTGACTTGAATATTGACCACTTCTTAGGTCGAGGGATTAGTGTACATAGTCGACTGACCAACCGCGAGGCTCGGGTTCTATTCCCGACGGGGACAGGCATTTTAGTGATGAACGTGTGTACTTGTATTTCTTGGTCGGGGTGTTTATTAAATTAATACTGGTATTTAAGTATTTCTATTTGTTAGTATCACCGTTCAACATCCATTTTCCAAGCATATAAATCTATATTAGTGTATTCATTTATTTATTACTAGCGGCCTGCCCCGGCTTTGCACGGTTATGAAATATACATATATTTTTTTCTTTAATCACTTTATCTATGAAAACAACGCATCAAAATCCGTTGCGTAGTTTTAAAGCTTTAAGCTTACAAAGGGACATAGGGACAGGGACAGAGGAAGCCACTTTGTTTTATACTATGTAGTAATAACTATTAGATTTGTGTCTCAGTTATGTAACGACCCTATTGCCAGTCGAAACAAGTGACAGAGCCCTGCAACGATTTGCCTCTATTGGTTCACTACCTTTCCTTGCCTTGTATCAGAGCTTACGTTAAAGTCTTAAGGTACCATAAGGTCTTTAGGTAGACTGACCCTGAAATTGACTACGTATCTTAATATACTTTGTAATAATACACAAGTGGCGAGCAAAGTTGAACAACGTACCTACTATTTTCGTAGCAAGTACCTAATATTATACATTATTTTCAACGTGATATGAATATGAGAGCCGTGCGTCTCCTGATGATAAGAGATAAGCCTGGATAAAACGTAAATGTCATAGGTATGAGATGTTAGGCCTTTTTGCAAGATTAAACCTCTGGACCAAAATACGACTACAGCAATCACTGTTATCGAGAGAGAAATAGGTAAGGTACTGGTAACTTACCGATCAAGCTCATACATAATGTTATTTTAATTATTTCTGACATATAGGCCGTAGTCCAATTCCAGATTGGAGGGTTTAAACGATCAGTAAACTTGTCATAGGGAGTTTTGGCGCCATCGAGAGAAAAGATGGTCGAAGTTTTTTTTTATAATGATTGAATTTCGTGTTGATATTGAGTGAAATTAGTCAATTTTGGTGACATTTTGTACAATTTTGTTCAGTGAAAGTACATAAATGAAATAATCATGAAGAAATTAGCGTATCGTGTATTTCCTCGTTGTCGCCAAATCTCATTACATGAGCTTGAGTAAACAGGCCACCGCTTTACCCAAGAGTCTGACATGACTTCCTGGCGACTTATGACTGATGACTAATTAAAATTAATTGAAATTGATATAAAATTTGATGCAAATTTCTACTTGACTAATGACTAAATACTAACGTGGAGGCCAAAACCTAAAGAATGAAGAAAACTTGTCATAGATAACGCTTGAAATCTCATAAAAAAGCCAATATATTGGACGTTTTGAATAATGTAGAGGTTCTAGACCGTTGTAAATACTAGTTGTAAACATTGGTCCCTATCCATCTGGATCGTAGGCTTAATCCAAATTTAATAATAATAGGAAGTTTCCTCTAAGTATACCTTTGTTGGAGGGCGTATTTCCAATCGTCTTGTCTTAAAAGACTTTGCTTTAATTAAAATAATTAACTTTGAAATTCCGTTTTTATCTATATGCACAAAAATAAATTCCCATTTCGCGTGGTCATCGCATTACGCCTAAACAGATTTACCAATTTTGTTTTTATCAGGAAAAGGCTCTATCAAGGTGTGTGTGTGCGTATGTGTGTTTGTGTACGTGTGTGTGTACGTGTGTGTCTGTTTGTGGTATCGATGAGGTATTGGTTTGATTTTTTGTTTGAATGGACGCACAGAACAATAGACCATTAGATACAAAACCGACAGGACACGTCAGATGTAAAGTTAACTAAAGTATTAGATTTACTTAATGAAAGAGACCTTGACTGACGCTATTTTTTAGCAAATAAGCAGTAAGATTTCCTGATTTAAAAAATATACTATGCAATAAACTAAATATTTAAGGGATCTCTCAATGCTTGTATCTATTTCTAATAGGATAAAACAGTGAACAAGTACATGGTTCTTCTGACGGCAAGCTACAAACGTGGCTAACAGACCATATTGAAAGGTTTAAGGTAGTTAAGGTAAAAGTTGAAGTTAAAGTTAAAGATTGGTTCCAAAGGAAGTATACCGAACGGAACGCGGTGGTGCTAAATACTGTCATTATGGTATCGGGAGTACCAGAAGGAGGAATGAGTGGATCCCTTATAGGACAACTTGCTGCACAGACCACAGTTCTATACCAGTAGTGGTCTTATTGGTAAAGACTCATTAACCTCATCACGAGCTGTCAAAAAAGAGGCATATAGTCATCTCTGACTTGGGATGCGGACCAACATGGGGAATAATATGACTCATGACTTATATTACAATTCGCGGCATTAGTTCTTGTCGTCAAATTCTTGACACCTTTGGCTACCGTGCACTTCGTCTGACGAGACGCGGTCTGGTGCATATGATCTCAAATAGATCACATCAAAAATAGGTTGTAATAACGATGGTTAAAATATCTAGTTTTACTCACTCACGCAACTCTTTGTCCAAACATATCCTCAATTGTAAAAGAAAAAAAAATTATGTTGTAGAATTTTGCGAGTATTCGTCGGAATTCCATTGACATTTTATTTAGGTGATAATAATTAATTTTATCATAAGATTGAAGATTGTGTCATGTCTTATTTGCTTGTTCCGGTCTAGAGCATGCTGAAGAGGCGGCATTCCCAGCCTCAGATAGGCACAACATCATTAACAATCATGGAGTTTATAGGTGACAATATTTCTTACATTCATTTGTTAAAAAAGGTAACGTGTTGCTATCAAACCAGTTCGCCCAAATTCGTCCAAAGCCTATCACCGAGTTGTGGTCTTAGTGTAAAATTAACTAAACTCCAATCCAGTAATCTTAATATATATAAATTACGTGTCACGTTGTTTGTCCGCGATGGACTCCTAAACTACTTAACCGATTTTAATCAAATTTACACACCGTGTGCGGTTTGGTCTAACTTGAAAGATAGCTTACATCTAAATTTTTCGCGAGCGAAGCCGCGGGTAACAGCTAGTATTGATATAATATTGCTGTATAATATGATATGGATTGCAACCAAATTGCTAAAGCTTGATTAGAAGAGAGCCTTCAATTATATTTCGTAGAGCTGACATTCAAATTGACAACTCTTTGCATCTTCTTCTCGCTATTTTTATTCCAGTGACGCGCAGCGCAATCTGTGCCTTCTCCAAAACTCTTACTTATGCTTGGTAAGAAGTAGCTATGTAATTTCTACCCAAAAGCCCATGACCGCCTTGGAATATTATAAATGGATTCTTGGAAAAAAATGAAAAAGTAATTGACATTAAAATTATTTTTGATTGTAAAATACACGAGTATAATTAAGCAAGGAAAAGTGTTTACGTATACATTTTCGTAGTAAACCACATATAAACATCAACCTCGAATATATTTTGAATGGCAATCATAAAATGATGTCATTACTTGGAGCATATCTTTAAATGTTTTTGTGCAGATAGTACGACGCTCACAACTGAGATCCTAAACAGCCAGACATTCATAATTTGATAAGAGATGAAAGTTTTACATCATATTCTTCCGACATAGGAACGTAGGACTAACATCAGGGGGCTGTCACAGCCTAGAAACACCAAAGGTGGTAATGATGCGTTGTCAACCTGAGTCCGGGATGTTAGGCCTCGAGTAAAAGCAAGTTTATCGGCTACCTTATCCTCTGAACCGGGACACGTCAACAGCAAGCACTGACGTGTGCAGCCGGCGGTACTAAAAATAATTTGAAGAGCAAGAACATTTGATACAAAACTCACGCTCGGTTTTCAGGAGTATTAAAAAATGAGACGAAAATTGAAACAAATATTTACAAAATTGCAATAAAAAACTGCAAAATTACTATGTAAACTACTTTTTGTTGAAATTTTTATTAGTTAATTTCTTCAGAGTTTTGAATTGAGAACTTTTGTTTCTTTTGCTTGGTTTCAAACCTGAAAAAATATATAAATATTACAGTACCATTTACTCTACGTCTACGTCAAACCGCGAATTTCTTCCTTGAATTAAAATCGCTGTTAACCTTGCATTTTTGATATAATTTTGCCTCTGCTTACTATGTTAAGGCCGCTGATTATAGATTTCAAACGATTCATTTTATAGCTATTCTACCTCTACCTCTATCTTTTTCTACCTTCAGCTAGTCGTGGGTACTAAGTTTTGTTGTACCTTTGTCTACATATTCAGCAATACAGTCTTTAAGATATACAATCCAGTTTGCAAAGGAAACTTACGCAAGATCTTTAAAATATATTTCCCTTATCATGAGAGATATCTAAATTTTTGTTAATTTATTATGCGATTTTAGTAACTATTGATGATGCAGTTTTTAACAAAAATACATGCTTTTCTGACAAGCTTTTGTTTGCAAGGGTCCCAGTAGTAGACTTTAGAAGTATCAATTAAGTCCAAACACGATTTAACAATGTTGACAATTTCAGAAGTTCCTAAGGTCACCTTCCGGTTCTACCATCCGATGAGATCTATGTCATATTAATTTTGCATTCTCATATTATTTACACATGTATGAAACATTTTGACACAATCTTCAAAAATAATTTAAATTCAAAACAATCAATAAGCACAAACAAAGTGACGTAGAAGATAAAATTGAACTAGTAAAATTCCACCCAGACAAACATTGTGTATGTTTGTCTGGGTGGAATTGCTGCACTGTACTGCAAGTTAAATAAAAGCTTGAAAAAGGTTGGCCCCTCCAAAACCGGCTGGCAACAGCTAGTACTTAAAGAATGAAGTGATAAACAAACTATAACTAAAACCTATACATATTTGAAATTAATTTGTTATTTTCCTTGATCGTCTAATCACGTTGGCATAAGTTTATTCTTAATTTAATACTCATATATAGACAGAATGTATATATGTAGACAGAATACAATTATTAAAATAAATTTAAAAAAAAATTTGAAGTGAAAACTTCTTTAGCGGCGTTGCACACTTTTTTGGAATGGGTAAAAACTTCTAAATTCGCGTCAGGACACGTAACCTGATCGAAAATTCGTAAAACGGCGCAGGGCGCCTGCGTGAATAAAACGACGCAGCTGCAGGGCGCTTGCGCGAATGTTCGTGTTGTCATGTTTGTGTACGATAGCGCAATAAATGAATATTGTATTCTACCACATAAATGATAGTACCTACTTTCATACTGATACTTAAAGCAATTCGTTCAGAATTATTCCCTAACCATTTCAAAATATCAAAAATGCACAACGTTAGGTAATATTTAATTTTTCCCTTCTGCTGGCACTGCCGGAGTGCAACCCTTTTTTTATCTTGTGACATGTAAATAATACATATTAGTAGTTTTTAATTATGTGAATTTTGACATTTTAATTATTATCATTATTTTTTTGAGATTTTATATTTTCACTGTTATTGTTATTTTTTTACCTTGTTTTAAAAAGATTTTACTATCAATACTTTTTTATTTAATTAGTTTTATTTGATAGATATTTAAACGGATAGAGGATTCGAAGAAGGTATATAACTTTAAATCTAATTTTTCTTATTTCAATTATTTAAATGATTATAATCTTATTTAATGTTAACTAATATTGCATGTCAAATTATTGATAAAAATGTGTTGAACTGTAAACATAATATTATGTTAATGTAAACCAGCAATGAGAGTTGTACCACATTTTATGCAAATAAACGATTGATTTATCGATTGATAAAGTGATTGAAATAAAATTAATTGATTAATAAGTTTTGTATATAATTTATGAGACGTCAACAACAATCAATTTATAACTTAAACATCCTCTCCTTGATTAGTATCCAAAAATCGAAGATAGGTATTTAAATGACTTTTCTGGCTGGCGATTTATTGATATATAAATTACGTATTAGTCAAATCGCGTCATACAACCTACACACAAACATTGGAACGACAATTGATAATTTTTTGGCTCATAGTTAGTGACAGAAATAGATGGCGTTGCTTATTTTTTTCTATAAATAGTGCGTTACGGAAACGGGAACGAGAGGGCGGGGAAGTACGAATTTTTACTATTTTTATCCATGCCGTCAAGCATTATGGCTTATGTATTTCATGGGTAATTTTATGTAGATACAAATGAATATAATTATAATAATAATTGCCTCTGTGGTCTAGCGGTCCGGCGCCGGACTTGACTTCTTGAGGTCCCGGGTTCGATCCCCGGGTCGGGCAACAAAAAAATTAGAAAATTTATATTTTCAATTTTTCAATAAAAATCACGTTGCTCGGGATTGGATATGTGCCCGGTTGGCGATAAGTTTGCCACATATCACGTTGTGGAACTTAGTGTCTTCGGCTAGTCGTGGGTGCCCTGGTTGTGCCTCTGCCTACCTCTTGGGGAATATGGGTGTGAAAATACTTTTTTTTAATTATAACAATCTTTATTTACTTTAAGCAGGGTATACATTTGAGGTCTTACAATTGAGGTCCTACTATACTAATTAATAGGCAAGCAAATTACTCTTCGTAATATTATGTCATACAACCAAATTATGTCAAAAAACCAAACAAGGCAAATAATTCAATAAAAAAAACTATTCAACATACAATTAAAAATTTCATATGTCAATTTAAGTCTTAACATTAAATAGGATGTTTTTATTATTATGGTTATACGGAATATATCGACAAACTACATGGATTGGTCTAATAACTAATTGCAACATAGCAAATAAGTAAGCATTTTTTACGGATGTGATATACGTGTGTTCATTTTAAAAAATAAAAACTCCCTTACAAATAAAAGTAACTTGCCTTTTGATCTTGTGTGTAATTTCATTTTTTGTTAGCAAGGGAGTAGATAAATCTGTATACATATTTTAAAATGAAGATAAAATACCAGCTGGTTGAAGCAAATTCTTGAGTATCAGTTAATGATACTAATACTCAGAAATACATTAAGCACAACCATTTAATTTACGTATCCCGAATTTAAATTTAAAGGCGAGCATAGGCTTATCATTACTAACACCGTGGCATCTGACTAGGTAGTAGAGTTTCGCAGCGACTCGCCCGGATTGGTACCACTACCTTACCTATTCCTGCCGCCATAACGTTATGACGTGTTCCGGTTTGGAGGGTAAGGTAGCCGGTAAACTTACTTTTGCTCGAGGCCTAACATCCTGACCTCAGGTTGGCAACGCACCATTACCATCTCTAGGCGGTGTGAATTTCTTACCATCAGGAAATCCGTCTGCTTGTTTGCCTTCCTATAACATAAAAAAAGGCAACTGCGGCCTATAGACACCATAGAAGTTGCAGATGCATCGGTGTCCTGAGGCCAGAATGGAAGGCTTATTGTGAAAGTCTACCGGCTACCCTAGCCTCCAGACCAGAACATAACAGTCATTATAGCGGCAGGAATAGGTAAGGCAGTGGATCCCTACCCGGGCAAGTTGCTGCAAACCACTCTACCACCAGTGGTCTAGATGGTAATGACCTATATTTTAACCTGAGCTCGCTTCTTACGAGTTGCCTGGCAGTAGGGTTGCCAATTATTTCTCCATGAAAAAAGTCTGTTCAGGTCTGAGAAGAAAAATATAAAACAGTATTTTAGAAAAATGAACAGTAATTTATTACTTAATTTACTTGAGTACATATTTTCTACTACTTCTTACACAAGTCATTAGTTTTATATAATTTTTTTTGAAGCCTCATAGGCCTTACCACAAGTGTAACTATGATTTAAGTAAATGAGGAGCTTATTTTTTTATTAAAGTTGTCGAAGCTTTCTGTCATCCCGCTACTTTGCATTCATAACAGAAAAATCTCTTTATGTAAATGCTGAGTTGGCAGGGACAAAAAGTAGGTATGAAATTTTTTTTAATATTTTTAAATTCTTTAAATATGTTCTAGAAAATGCTTCTCTTCTGCGAACTCTTTTATCAGCCGTTTTGAAGCTTGCTAAGTCAGAATATAAATCCATATCAAGATGAAGTGTAGACAAATTTAGATTTTCTATATACTGTTTACTGTATAAGATTCTGTTTTACATTTTTCTTCTCATACCTAAAACATACGTTTTACAAGGAGAAATAGTAGGCAATCCTACCCTCAGCTTGTATCGTGATTTCGGCCTCAAGTCGAATCACGATACAAGCTGATATTCAGAGAAAGAGATTTATACGAATATTAAAGCCATTGAGTTGTTTTTGCACTACCAGTCAGTTTTGCTCAAGCTGTGCAATGTAACACTTGACCCTAATTTTGGTGATTTGAACATCTGAATAGGTACGTAGCGGCTGTAGCGAAACAATTGTAGGCGCCAGGTTTGGATAAGAATATTTTGGCGGTACCCAACGGGATTTTTAGTGGTGATAGAGGTTTTTTAGTTATATATTTTTCTTATGTTGCCGACCTTAACATACTTGAGATGTTATAAAAAATAGGTCTTATTAAGCATGTATAACTCAAAACTACAAGTAGGATATATATAAAATGTATGTTGGTTCCTCTCGGTATCATTTGCTATCTTTAAAATTATCACATAAAGCCGTGGTACCTAATGAACCTGTTAAATAATTTGAATTGTTTTTTGCAGTTCCATTGCGTTTAACTATTGTACAAAAAAAAACTTGTTGATATATTAAAATATTACTACACTGTCATATAAACTCGTGCCAAAACTTTCCATCCTTCTGGTGGGCAACTTACGTTTAGTCCCTTTGGTGTCCATAGACAAAGTGGAGCACTTTAAAAGTTATCACGAATTTGCAATTACATGCAACCCAAAAATGCTTGCAGAAAATCTGCTGGCACTGGCCTGCGTACTCCACGCGCCGCTTCTTGCTAATGAAACACTGTGACCGTGGTGGGTACGCGAAGTGTTCTTGGGTCCGATCCTCGAAAAATGTCCGAGTTGCCTATGCTGGGTTTTTAGGGGTGTCCAGTTCAGGGTTTATAATTTAAGTTGATCAACAACAGATGGCGCTGGTTAGGTCAGAGATACCTTCTGAGCTAAATTGCCCATCAAGTAAGTTTTTTATAGAGCCACAAGAAATTTGTCTACTCTATAGATTTTAGAAGTTTTGAGAATTACGATTATAACTGTTATATCATAATAACTCACGAAATAGTAAGTAGTACTTGCAAATGTAATTATATGATAGTAATAAATGTTATAACTAATTGATTACCACTTTAGTTTAACAGTCTCTTTGGTTGCGTACTTTAATAAGTAATTGACATTAAGAGCTGAGAAAATTGATATCCGGCGAAGAATACAGTTTACTTTAAATTTTATATATATGACGCATGTGACAACACTGCTTGAGTATTATCCGTCTCCGAAACTAGCATGTTAGTTTACAAACCGGCCAAGTGCGAGTCGGACTCGCACACGAAGGGCTCCGTATTATTATCTATACTAGAAAATCACGTTTGTTGTTTGGGAGACCCCCTTTAATGTTTTATTTAATTACTATTTATTTTGAAAGGTAATATACAAGTAAATATGTATTTTTTTAAATTTTTAGTATTTGTTGTTATTCCGTTGCTGCGGAAATACATCATTTGTGAAAATTTCAGCTTTCTAGCTATCATGGCTTATGAGATACAGCCTGGAGACAGATAGACAGACAGCGGAGGCTTAGTAATAGGGTCAATTTTACCCTTTGGGTACGGAACCCTAAAAAGGATAATGAATGTGGTGGAAACTTGGCAGGTGTACCAGAAACGTGTGATTTACATTCGATACCCTCTGTCTATCCAGTAAGGTTCTTGGCGTAAATATGTGTATGTTTGACAACACTTCTGGTTCCAGTTGCTGGTCGCTGGATTATTCCACTATGACAGTAAATTAAATGGGAAATAAAGTCAGATAGACCAATGGCTTGCCTAGATTGGAGTTATTCGCCAATGTCGTGTTCTAGTTTGAAATTATTGACGCAAGAATATAAATAATTCTTGCTGTGCCAACTTAAGAGAGGGAGCTCATTGTTACTTTGAGTTTGAATAAGTGCATTTCAGTGCATAAGTTTTGTTTTATTAACCTTAGTTTTATAAATTACATAAATTGTCTTCTTCACCCTAAGGTTGTCTGGCAGAGATCGATCTGAAGCGATAAGACCGCCTTTATGCACCTGCGTTAAATATTATAAGTGAAAGTGTGTGTATTCTTTTGTAAATTTTGGTGCATAATAAAGTGTATTCATTCATTCTTGGCAACACTACTTTGCTGTACTGTCTACTATGTCGTGGTAAAACCACAAATATAATATAAAACATTTACCGCAAAACCTAAACTTAATTACGGTAAAATTACAATCGAACCAACCATCATTTTACGAATTTTTTGGTAAAAAGCACCTTTCTTGCAATGTTTAAAAGAGCCCGGCACAAGTTTACCAATACACAGTTTTTTAAACATAATTAATTTATTAAGCAATCCTGTCATCTTTACCAAGTTCATTTTTTTTTATTTTTTTGTATGATATAGGAAGATAAACAAGCTGATGTATTTCCTCATGGTAAGAAATTCACGCCGACTCACGACGCTAGAGACACCAAAGGTGGTAATGGTGCGTTGCCAACCTGAGGTCGGGATGTTAGGCCTCGAGCAAAAGTAATTTTACCGGCTACCTTACCTTACTTTATCGATTATTTGAAAATCGATTATTTAATAAAAATAAAAGTCAATTAATAAAAAAATCGATTTTTCCTTAGGCAAGTCACATTTCTACTACTTAGCAATAACAGACCAACAAGGGGATTAGAGGACCAACATGTGAAAAATGAGTAAATATATACTTTTTTTACAAAATATTCAAATAAAAAAGACATCTTGTCTTGTACTTTTCCCTACAATGTTTTGTTATGAAGCGCTACCAAGTGCTGACGACAAAAAGTATAAATTCTAAGAAGATATCATTTGTAATCGTTTCTTAGTTGCTAATTCCCCATAATTTTGCTGTCATATGCACAAATGACAGCAATAAATATGGCTACTTATTGGAATACGCAAATATGCTTCTAAAAGCAGGATATGGAGTCATCAATGAATCCAGCACTCAGTACATGTTTGGTTTGTTTACGTTTGGCAAAACATCAGGATTCTATGACGTTACAATATGCAATACGACGTAATATAAAAATAAGACATCGACAAACATAGATTTCGAATCGTAACAAAAATGTTCGGGCTGAAACTGCGTTGCGAAATAGTTACTTGCGTTTGGCGTTCACTGAGGGTCGCGTGCTCAGTGGTTGACGTCTGCAAGTTTTGCTGTCAACTCAATTTTTTTGTAGTAGTAGTAGTAGTATCTTCACGCCCATATCTCCGAAGAGGTAGGCAGAGGTACAACCAAGGCACCCACGACTAGCCGAAGACACTAAGCCCCACAATGTGATAGGTGGCAAGCCTATCGCCAACTGGGCACATTTCCAATCCCGACCAACATTTTTTTATTAGAAAATTGGAAAAATCCAATTTATCTTTGTGTTGGCCGACCCGGGATTCGAACCCGGGACCTCATGCAGTTAAGTCCAACACCCGGACCGCTAGACCACAGAGGCGAAGAAAGAAAGAAAGAAAATTATTTATTTGCGGAAGAAATTTATTTATTTTATACTAGCTCTTATTTTTTTTATGATGTTGGAAGGCAAACAAGTGGACGCATCTCCTGACGCTGCCTAGAGACACCAAACGTAGTAATGGTGCGTTGCCAACCTGAGGCCAGGGTCATTTGATGCGTAGCGATCTAGAACTTTGCGATTCCAAAGACCTTAATTACCTCGCATAGCACCTTCATGGAATCAGTTACCGAGGGCGGTACTTCCAAACGATTATGACTTAGGAACCTTCAAGAAAAGAGCATACTCATTCGTTAAAGGTCGGCAACGCATCTGTGATGCTCATGGGGTTGCGGATGTCCATGGGCGGAGGTGATCACTTTCCATCTGGGACCCACTTGCTCGTTTTCCCCCTCTTGTATAAAAATAAAAAGATAAAATAAATAAATAAGTTTACCGGCGTACTTACCCTCCGAACCGGAATACTTTAACGGCAAGCACTGACGTTATGGCGGCAGGAATAGATAATGCTGTGGTACCAATCCAGGCGAGTCGTTGCAAAATTCTATCACCTAGTGAAATGTGTATGCTGCTTCGCTGACGTATTAAAGTTCTTTAGTTCTTTCAAATATTCTTTGAGATAATAGGTCAATAAATCCAAGGTCTAATCTATCCCTATTTCTTATTTCTTAGAGCTGATCGCAAGCATACTGCTCTCTTGATGGTCAGAGACAACCGTGACCTATAGATACTTCACGCCTATATTTCTGAACGGGTAGGTAGTACAGAGGCACAACCAGGGCACCCACGACTAGCCGAAGATACTAAATCCCACAATGTGATCGGTGGCAAGCCTATCGATAACCGGGCACATATCCTATCCCGAGCAACATTTTTTTTTATTAGGAAATTGGAATGACTAAATTTTCTTTTTGTTGCCCGACCCGGGATTCGAAGTCGGGACCTCATGCAGTCAAGTCCAACAACTGGACGGCTAGACCACAGAGGCGATAAAATTCAATTCAATGAATTCTACTCAAAATAGCCATTAGATTATCATAAGTTCCATTGTTCCAGTTCCACCTGTTTTGTCTTTTACTTTCATAACGTTCGAGTGCGTATTATGTTGCAAGATCCAGGTTTGTTCCAGTGGCACAGGTTTTTGAAACTGTTTTTAAATGGAACAGTAACAGGTGCAACAGATTTCGTAATTGCCCAACCCTAGCAAGAATGGACAAGGTGACGGATTCCAACCGGGGGAAAACTGCTAAACAGCGTTCTACGATCATATGATCAAGTTTGTATTGATCGGAAATAATCGTTCAAACTAACATACACATTTTCACATTTTTTAAATAACAGTATCTATCTAGTTATTACCCGTAGCATATATGTGTTACAGTCATTAAGCTCTCCCGGAGGAACCTATTGTGATATCGGATATAAATTGAAATTACGAACTCCGAACTGGAACACGTCAACGGCAAGTACTGACGTTATGGCGGCAGGAATAGATATGGCGGTGGTACCAATCCGGGCGAATAAACACAAACCTAGGGAAACTCATAAATTTAGTATCTATGGGGAAACTAATAAACCTTTGCATTTTCATACCAGTTGCCAGGCAGGTAGGTATTAGAAAGTTGGCGTAATTATAGGGAAAACTATGAGGCCACATATGAAGGGATCTTTATCTTCTGAGCAAGGTTTCAACAATAATTAAGCTCATCAAAACTGCAAAAACCGACTCCAACTATTTCATTAGGTACCACGTCACGATTAGGTTATGTCACATCACATCGCCTCTGTCTTCTGACTTATTGAGGTTCCGGGTTCGATCCCCAGGTCGGGCAACAAAAAAATATATATTTTAATTTTTTTAATAAAAAATAATGTTGGCTGGGATTAGATGTGTGCCCGGTTGGTGATAGGCTTGACACCTATCACATTGTGGGACTTATTATCTTCGGCTAGTCATGGGTGGGCTGGTTCTGCTTCTGCCTACTACTTCGGGGATATACACTTTTTAGTTACACTTATTAATGCGTATTTCTTGTCTATATTGACGATTACGTCAATGATGAGGATACTAGTTGGTTCATGATGAAATTAATTATGTGGGACTACTTCGTGATAATTCGAATCGGTTCGTTACTGGCCGAGTAATATACCTATTCAAAAAAAAACACCGAAATCGGTTCTCTATTGGCCGAGTAATCACGTAAAACATAAAATAAGAAACACGCAGTCGAATAATTGACAACCGCCTCTTTTTAACGTCAGTTAAAAAAGTATGCAAATATTTTAAGACTAGAGCGCAGATTATAATGCCCTTGACCTCTTAACGGACTAAAACACATTAAGATGATTAAATAGATTTAGTTTGTGATTTTCTGCACATTCATAAATTATTTTAAAGTGTCCATAAATTATTTTGAATGAAATAAATTAGACGCGTGTCCTAGAACTTACATTAAAGATAACAAACGCTATAGGGGTTTTAGACGGTTGTAAACATTGGTTTGCATCCCCGGGTCCATAGACCACATTTCACATTTACATTTAACAATAATCGGATGATGGAATTAAAGTTTCCTCCGAGGTTCCTTTATTGGAAAGCGTGTTTACAGCCATCAAAAACGTCTTTAAACATTATTTCAATGTCACATCCAAATTTAAAAATAATTTGAAGATGGAAACAAATTTTCCTCCAAGGTTATCGTTATTGGAAGACAACCGTCTAGAATGTCCTTAAATATTATTCCAATATCGCGCTCTTCTTATAAACCAGGAGGCAAACAGGTGAGCGGTTAACCAGATCGAATATGATTATGCCTCTAAGCATGAGTTCACAGATATTTAAGGAACGAGATCTCTTCTTACAGATTTTCAGTTCTCATCTGTAAGGTTACTATTGTATTTCGTATTTCATTCAAATTGGAAATTGGAATAAGATTTGTCATTTAAGTTACTCTTGAACACACATTAAGGTGATTCGTGCTATGGTGAAATATGGAAAGAGAATCTAACCCAACAGCGCCTTTAAGCACCTAATAGATACATTAAATGACATTGTCTACGGAGTCGTAAAGGATTTTGCAGGTCAGAAAGTTTTTTATTTATCGACAATTTCCAAAACTCTAGTCTCATTCTACCTCTTGTCTATGTTGGGACCTATCTTTGATTTTTATGGTAGTCTAGAAAGTCTAAAATCCATTACTAAGAACTATTTCAAAGGCGCAAATTTGTGATCACTTAACTATTTTGTGGTCATTTTCAAATGGCAACAAACCAAGACCATATTTGTATTTATGAAGTATGTTCACGCCCATATCCCCGAAGATGTAGGCAGAGGCACAACCAGGGCACTCAAAACTAGCCGAAGACACTCAGTTTAACAATGTGATAGGTGGCAAGCCTTTCGCCAATCGGGCACATATCCAATCCCGGGCAACGTTTTTTTTTTTATTAGAAAATATACATTTTCTAATTTTTTTTTGTTGCCCGACTCGAGGATCGAACCCGGAACCTCAAGAAGTCAAAGCCGACGCCAGACCACTAGACCACAGAGGCGATTATTGTTTCTATTTATAGGTTGAGCTTTGCATTCTTAAATATCTTTGACATTGTGTTTTTTAAGGTTCTTATAAAGACAACTTTCTCCGTTAATGGATAAGTGTTCATTTGGCGATAAGATTGCCACCATTGTTGGACTAAGTACCTTCGGCTTATAGTTGTAAAAGGTATATTTTGACGATACGAGCGTGAAGATACTTTTTTAATATTATAGCACTAACAAAAACTTTGTATGTATACAAAACATTGTTATGATCATTCAAAAATTTAATCACGAAACCCGGATATTACGAAAGCATCAAGCTTTAAAAAAATGTTTATCTCAGATTGTGATGCACGTCGAAATGCGTGGGTTTTCATAGCGGCGGTCATAAACACCAATTAAACATGATCCATGCCTCTTCCTTTTTCTTATAAAGTGTTAGAACCCACGGGAGAATTTCAGCGAGATAACAAAGGTCAAGTAATATTAGATAAGACACTGTAATACTATATCGTCCGGCCTTGCTGCGAATAGAGCGCGCCCACGCTCTTGTTGGGAAAATGATGCGCTACGTTGAACGCGGCCGTTTTACCTATCCACGCCAAATATTTCGTATATTACGATCGTTAAACGTAACGGTTTTTATTGATATTTTTAACAGACTTTAAAAAGAAATTATATCTTTTAATTGTCAGTATCTTCTCGCCTGTATCCCCAAAGATGTAGGTAGAGGTGGGTACCTACTATACTATAATTCAAAAGTATAGTGTAGTCTTACAATGCGATAAGTGGCAAATTCTTCGCCTATCGGTGACTTTGCAAGGAATAAGGTATTTTAACATAAAATTGAAAAAACACATTTTGAGTTGCCCAATTCAAACTAGTAATAGAAAATTGTTGCCTAGGATTCCGGTATTGACGTGTCATATGTAGTCAACATGAAATGTTTTGATTCCCGGGTTGACAGCGCAAAATGTTTTTTTCAATGTTATACTAAACAAAAACAATGTTGCCAGAGTTTGTATATTTGCCCAATTGTCGATAAGCTTGCTGCTTATCACATAGTAGGAATAAGTATTTTGAATATTCTTTGGGTTACATCTATGCCTTTCTCTTTGAGGTTACGGGTACATGTGAAGATATTTTTTTATCTTCCTTCAAAACAAAGTAATCGTCTCATTAGTTCGTATGTTATTTTATTTTTGCAGAAGAAAAAGTTGAGAGGTGTCAAGGGACACCCGGATGGAACGAAGTTCTCTTTCCCCCCCCCCCCTCTCTCTCAATCTCTATCAATATCTAGTAATCTCTGTCTCTATCTTTCTTATAGAGAGAGACAGACAGAGAAAATAAAAATATAAAAAAAATACAAAAAAATGATACTTAATAAAAAAAATAGACAATGAAAAATTAAAAAAATAATAAAAAATTGTCCGACCTCATGCAGTCAAGTGCAACTACTGAATCGCTAGACCACATAGCAAAAAGTGTCGTGACAACATTTTCGTAAGATTTTTTTCAGTCTAGCCCCCATTCACAACGCGCAATAAGGAACTTCGTTCCAAAAATAGACACAGCTGCGGGTTATAGCTTGTTTTCCATAAAAAATGTTTGTGTAAGCCTGAGAACAAATTACATCAAGTTGAATAAAAGACCCTCAAGGAAATTCTAAGGCATCCGCTTGTGAGTTGACAGCTCAAGACGTTTGAGAACAAACCGGAAACGCGTCAGTGTATCGGACAGCAATAGATGGCGCCACAATAGAAAGTTTCGCGATTCCCTCGGTCGAAACACGAGTTCCAATACTTCCGGTCGGGATTTTTGCGCATAGAAATGGCAACATTACACATTGTTACACAAAACTTTCATGCTCTTCGGAAGGTTCCGTATTTCTGGGAGTGCTTCCTTTTGAACAAGTTGTAAGGTAAACAGAAAACTTGGATTTTATATCTCCATTAAATCGTTAAAATAAGAAACGTATTCAAGATTTTTTCCTTGTATTTGAAGTAACAAAATACTAATATGTATGTAGGAATAGACTATACTATCAGTCAGTATAAACCAGTACCTAGCGTAGCGAGCTGCGGACGGGCCCTGTATCAAAAATACATTCGAATAAAGTACATTTTTGATACTACGAGTGATAAATCATTTTCAAAAGCAAGTAAAATTAATCAGAAATACACATTATTATGCCTTTTTAGAAATTATCCGGAGCTAAAGAAAATTTAATTGAATTTCTATTAATTTACACACAATTTATTAATTACACTTGTACTTTTTAAAAAGTAATTGTTATTATTATATTCCAGCCGACCGGGTTCAAAGTTGTGACTGAAAACATATATATATACTACATACACATAGGTATATGATACGCTGAAAACTTGGGTTTTTTTCAATTTTCTGATAAAAAAATGTCGAGATTGAATATGTGCCCGTTTGGCGATAGGCTTGCCACCTATCACATTGTGGGACTTAGTGTCTTCGGCTAGTCGTGGGTGTCTTGGATGTGCCTCTGCCTACCTCTTCGGGGATATGGGAGTGAAGATTCCTCTTTTTACTTTTCTTTTTGAAAACTTATATCTTTAGTCGTTACAGTCCCAACGGTGCCTAAATAGCGAAATCGGATATAATAAAAATATGTATTGTGGAAAGTACAAGTGTAATTAATGAATTGTAATAAGAATCGATTTCCACCGAGTAGCGACGATACGAAATATAGGGATACTCTAAATTTGCTGCATTTGTAGATAAATAAATAATAAATATATTTTTTTTAAATAAATGAATACTAATAAACATCCCTGGACAAGTCACACAAATTGAATCTAACTCCAAAGTAATCAAACTATATGCTTGTGTTGTGGGTGTTTGGTAACGATTCTAACACATAGAAATACTGAAATAGATATCAGAATATATTTAATAAACACCCAGACCCGGAAATGCAGACACCTAAATGTTTATCACACAAATACCTGCCCCCGTCGGGAATCGAACTCGAGCTACGCGGTAGATCGGTAAGCGTGTACGCTAGCCACTCGGCTAACATGGCGTTCAATTAATAATATTTGCTGCGCAAGAGAATATCTTTCGGGTACTCGTATCATTCATAGATATGGGTGATACAGAGATAGCTACGTTCTTGTTTCAGAAGATTTGAAAGAAGAACGTTTTTGAAATCCTTTATAAAATTTACCTTTTTTTTAATATTCTCATTCAAACAAAGCAAACGTTGTTAGTTAAAAGTTAAAACTTTTATTGTTGGTTTGCATGAAATATGCTCTAAAACTTTGGGATCGACTTGAAAAAATCTTTTTAGTATCAAATAATCTTCACGCCTATAACCCCGAAGCGTTATGCCGAGGTACAACCAGGGCACCTACGACAAGCCGAACACATAAAGTCCCACAATGTGATAGGCCCCGTATCGAACCCGGGACCTCAAGAAGTCAAGTTTGACGCCAAACGGAAGAGGCGATCTTTTATATCACTATGAATAGAATGTCACATTGTCTCTGAAAAATGTCAGCTATATTTATAAAATACATATTATCCCTGTAAAGACGGACTGCTAGTCCTACTAGTATAATATAATAAATGTGAAAGTTTGTATGTTTGTTACTACTTCACGCGAAAATTGCTAAACTGATTTTTATGAAATTTGGATCAGACATAGAGGGTAACCTGGAATCAAATAGGTTAGTTTTTATCCCGAAAACATGATTCTGTGGAACCATTAACAATGCGGGTAGCGCCGCGGGCAACAATGAGTGTAAAATAAATGTTGCATAGCGGGCAAATATGCAGTGATCGAGTATACGCAGGGAGCGGCACTGCAAATGTTTGCCGTGACACACATAGTTGATCAACAAACGGACCAACCGTTCTCACATCGATGTTTGTTTTATTTGTTACGGTAATGGACGCTTTAATTGCTGACACAAAAGTTTATTTTAGATAGGTAGTTTAGTTTGACTCCAAAAATAATGGTTTTATTGATGCTTTGAAATAGTGTTTCAAATTTAGGTATTATTGCTTTGCACCAAGATTATCTCTTGGCTCAAAAGTTGTGAGTTTCTTTTTATTTTTAATCTAAAGAGAAAAAGGAAATATAGAAAAAGTTGCTACAGATCTACTAAATTAATTCAATTGCTTGCGACTACTCTATAATTTTGTCGGTAGTGGTTTTATTTTTTAAAGTCCAAGGAATCCAATGTATGTTCGTATTTATATTCCGTTTTTACGTCAAATCCATAGGAAAGACAGTTTACAAAAAGCTACAGGACTGGAATGAGTGACGATGTAGTGTAACCACCCAGTATAAACCGGCTAGTTTAAAGTTAAAAAAATATACCTGCATAAATTTAATATATTTATCTAACCGCAAAGTAAGAAAAGTTTAATAATATGCTTGCGTTATAGCCTTATAGGTGTTAGTCAACGATACCAATACTCTAATAGATACCTGTATAAAGTTTGATAAACACCCAGACCCGGAAAAACATATGTATATTGTAATAAATACTATATTTGTCACACAAATATCTGCATGCGGGAATTGAACAATGGTCGATTAGAGCTAGGTATAGCTAACCCCTCGACCAACGAAGCCATAAAAACATGACCAATGGTAATATAATATTTTTGGTGATGATATGACTTTAAATTACTGATGGTAATAATTTTACTGAACATGTATCACTAATTGTGAAATAACATTAGTGGTATAGATAAAACAATCACACGCACAGCTATTGTTTATTCAAAATATCAAAAAGCATATTCTCGGGATAAGAGAAAAAGCACTTAACTGACTAGATGTTAAAGTCTACTTTTAAATGAAATAATCTACATTTTAAGGGTCGGATGTCTTTTAGTAACAAACGTCAATAGGTGTAGGGCATAATTTAAAGATGGCGCGGCACGCGCCATGACCGTGTCGGAAGCTACGCCCGGAAGCGCGGGAACGGCGCGTTCGCCCGCCAAAACAATACAATTGTGTAAATTGAAATAAATTGATGTACACATATTACTTTGTTTGTTGACTTTCAAAACGAATAGAGGTGTTAAAGACCTTTTGCTTTAGCTGGTATATATGGCTATTTTATTCAGTCGATAAGTACAACTGCGTTAAAAAATATCTACCTTTCTTTTTTATAAAGTACTTATTGGTCATCAATTTTTAGGGTAGAATTAGTAAAAAATTAAATAGTAGAGCTAAAACTATTTTATAAAGAGAATCTGTTTTAGGTTTCTACTACATTCTCAAATAGGTATGCTGCAATTTATTCAACATAAAGCTAAGGCCGTTTGTTACTCTTCCAGCATGTTATATATTATATAATAACATCAAATTATATTAACACAACAACGAGCTTTGAAAGTATTACGACAAAAGTATGAAAGATACTAGTACTAGGATTCGCAAAAATAGACATGTTATAACACTTTAAGAAATTACACTCACTTACCTATGTGCAATATGGCTAGAGTTTTTCTTATGATAATAGAAGACAAACAAGCAGACGAATTTCACGTTGCCTAGAGACACCAAAAGTGGTAATAGTGCCTTGCCAACCTGAGGCCGGGATGTTAGGCCTCGCGCAAAAGTAAGTTTATCGGCTACCTTAGACACATCAACGGCAGGCGTTAGACATCGTGGCGGGAGGAACAGGTAGTGCGGTGGTAACAATCCAGGCAAGTCGCTGGAAACTCTACCACCTAGTAGGATGTAACGGTGTTAGTGACTGTAAGGCATATGGTCTATTCTGCAAAGGAGCCCGGAGCAACACGGGTTAAACACATTGACATTGTCACCAGAGTTCTACCATTAAGCCACCCGCCGTCTGATTTTCTACCAGACAATTCGTAAAAGGCGAGCATAAGCTTACCGTCACTAATACTATGACATCTGTGTAGACGGTAGAGCTTCGCAGCGACATCGCAATCGTGTTATTTATCCCTTTTGGGATTTAAATTTTAAAATTATTATATTTTAATTAGTATGCAATCCTATTAATATTATAAACAAAAATAAAACAAGGTTGTCTGTTTGTTTTAGCATAGGATAGCTTTTATCCCGAAATAATGTTCCTGTGGAACCACGCGGGCATTGCCGCGGGCAACAGCAGGTAAGAAATATTTTCATATAGTTTTTGAAATATGGAAGATTTTTTTTTCATATATTTTTTTTATTTTTTTGTACTTATTGTTAATTTAGAAATCAGAGTCAAGACAAATAAATTGTTTTTAAAAATTTATACCTGTGTAAAGGAAAAACAAATCATGCATCGTAATTTTAATATTTTTCTTTAATAGATAAATTTACACAAATTTAAAGAGCAACCTTTACATCTCACTAATAAGCTTTTCCATTGATAATTACATACATGTTCAGCACAGAACTAACTATACAAAGAGTATATAAATACTACGTAATAAGAGGCGGGACTTCCATAGATACATAGCAAATCCGAATTTGTATAAAGTTTACTTGAAAAAGTATAACCCGAATAATTTGAAAGTAAGTCTAAAGGCATTCAGACTTACTAGTGTCATATGATTTGGGCGAATAAAAAACATAGCAAACTTGTTTTTTTTATTTTTTGATATGAAAGTTGCGCTAAACTGTAACTATAGTACTCAGAGTGATGTTCAGACATTTAAACAGCAGCCTACATTTCTTTTTTTTCTTTCTTTAAGTATTGGCCTTCACGTTAGTATTTTGCCATTAGTCAAGTAGAAATTTGCTTCAAATTTTACATCAATTTTAACAAATTATAATTAGTCAT
>NJDC01000992.1:80722-110346 GCA_002245475.1 Calephelis virginiensis
AGCTTACCGTTACTAACACTATGACATCTGTTTAGGTGGTAGAGTTTCGCAGCGACATGCCCTTATTGGTACCCCTCCTTACCTATTCCTGCCGTCATAACTTCAGTGCTTACCATTGACGTGGAAGGATAAGGTTTTCTTACCATCATGAAATGCATCTGCTTATATGCCTTCCAATATTATAAAAAAAGCCTAATTATACCATTTTTAATTACAATCCATCGCCTATTCAACCTAGTGGTTATTATAAGTATAAACGAAAAAATGTCAATAAAAAATGTAAATGTCAATGTAAATGTCATAAACGTTTTTTTGTACAGGCTATTATTCCCAGCAAGAAACTTAAGCCGTTTTAATAAACACGGAGTAAAGTACTTAAAGATTCAATCTGATAATAATCTTAATTGCGATGTACTCGTAATACAAGCTATAATAATAATTTAATTTTACTCCTTATTTAGTCCATGTTTATTAATAAGATAATAGAAGTACTTGATCAGTACTCAAGACATATCAAATAAGGCTTTGTTTCACGATGTCCAAGTACCGTTCTAAGAAGGCTACTTAAAAGTTACTTAGGTACATATTAAAATATTAAACTCGATAATGTAGTTTCAGGAGTTTATATGAGTAACTTCAGCCTCAATCAGTCGCTCAATCAAAAATCAGTTCGCTTTCCAAACAAACATACCTACATACTCTGCCAGTTATATAATATCTAGATAAATACTCAGACCAAAAAAGTATTATTAGTATCAGGATAAACGTTATGTTTTTTTATTGAATCAGGCGTTCCTTTGCAGAAATCCATTTTAAAATATAAAATTAACAAATTAAAGGGTTATTCTATATCTGATATCCAATTATAGCCTAATCGCAATCGTGTTATTTATCCCTTTTGGAATTTAAATTTTAAAATTATTATTTTTTAATTAGTATGCAATCCTATTAATATTATAAATAAAAATAAAACAAAGTTGTCTGTTTGTTTTAGCATAGGATAGCTTTTATCCCGAAATAATGTTCCTGTGGAACCACGCGGGCATTGCCGCGGGCAACAGCAGGTAAGAAATATTTTCATATAGTGTTTGAAATACAGAAGATTTTTTTAACATATATTTTTTATTTTTTATTTGTACTTATTGTTAATTTAGAAATCAGAGTCAAGACTGTGTAAAGGAAAAACAAATCATGCATCGTAATTTTAATATTTTTCTTTATTAGATAAATTTACAAAAATTTAAAGAGCAACCTTTACATCTCACTGATAAGCTTTTCCATTGATAATTACATACATGTTCAGCACAGAACTAACTATAGTACTCAGAATGATGTTCAGATATTTAAACAGCAACCTAGTCGTCAGTTAGTCATGCCAGGCTCTTGGGTAAAGCGATGGCCTCATTACCCAAGCTCATACAATGAGGTTTGGCGGCAACGAGGAAATACACGATACGCTAATTTCTTCCTGATTATTTCATTTCTGCACTTTCACTGAACGAAATTGTACAAAATTGACTAATTTCACTCAATATCAACACGAAATTCAATAAATATGAAAAAACTTCGACCATCTTTTCTCTCGGTGGCGCCAAAACTCAAACTACATTTCTCTCTCCATGCGACGATGGTCTAAGGCTCAAGTCATACTGAGGATTTAACTCCATGCTCAAAAACATTATTAAAACGATTCCAAATATTTAAAACAAACATCAGCTATTACCAACTCTCACGAGTATAGTTTAGTATGGGGGTGAGCGATTCCCGCGCCCTCTGTGACTCGTCGCGCTAATTACGCAATTAGTTCACACAATTACTCACACCGTCGCCCTGATTTCAAATTATCAACACCTTGATCTCATTTCTGCATAATATCTGATTTGTAGGTAATGTGTAATTGCAGTCATTTTTATATGAATCAGAGTCGCCAACGCCTGTCGTTTGTAATCATTTATTATCCACTGGCTGTTACCCGCGGCGTTGCCCGCTTGTTTACCATTAACTAAATTAAATTACCTACAGGAACATTTTTTCGGGACAAAAACTATTCAAAAACTCTAGTTACCCTCTATGTGTGTGCCAAATTTCATGAAAATTAATTTAGCAGTTTTTGCGTGAACGAGTAACAATCAAACATATCGCATTTATAATATTAGTAGAATAACACTTTTCAAATTACTCCAAACAGGACGTTCATAATTAGACTGTATGTTTTGTGTGTAAAAATTTTACTAACACTTTACGAATTGTCGTTTAAATTTATTAAAGATTTGATACCTAGTTTTATAAATAAGGCTCCATACATTCTAAATATGCCTATTATTCCTCACGAATATTCACTAATAATCACTAGACCTTTGAGTAAATTAACATCAACAAATTTGCAAGGACACATGCGCTCCTGTAAATAGAGTGATATTTTCATTTAAATTAAAAAAGAACAGTCGTTCGGTTTTAGAAAAATCTGATTAATTTTGAAAAAATAATCTATTGGTTTCAGAAAAAAAACCAAGCTCATACCTACTTAATTTAAAGGGTTTATTGGGATTACCCACATTTCTTTTATATGACATAATAACTTTAATAGAACGTAATGCGATTAACTCTTTCCAGAGACGGGAACGCCAAAAAGTGTATTTGTACAAGTTAAAGAATTTTCTTTCGAACTAATTTTATATTATGTGTTGCTGTTTCCATACTTATTTAAAAAATGCAAACTATTTGTGGACTTAAAAAGTTACTGTTAATTATCCGTTCTCAAACTAGATATTGTTAAGGACGAATCCGTCTAGTTTAAGATATTCGTGAGGACGAATCAGCGTATTTGGAACGTATGAAGCCTTAAAAGCTGATGAATGTTTATTTGTTTTCTTTCAAGATAGTCAGTTTTTAGAATTTTCCGGATTTTAAATTATTATAGTTACAAAATGAGAAAGGGCATGGTATGTTGGTTCGGTCAAGTATAAAGGATTACAGATGTTAAATTGACCAAGGAGATATACAATGCGAATGTGGATGGCTGTAGGCAAGCTTGAAATACGGTAACTTTGGGAACCGGTAGGCCTTGGAGCAATATCCAAAATATTTACCTGTACTGTTAGTACCGGTACTAGATTTGGTACCGGTACTATTGGTTTAAGGGTTTTATACCGGTACTGGTTCAATTATACCGGTACCAGAAAATATATTACGTAATATTTTTCTTCAATTGAATACATCTCTGTTCCTTCTTGACAGATTTTAGTGATACCGACACCTAAAAATGAAAATTAGTAAAGACGCTCTTTTATTTATCGGGTACCTCTATTATGTATAGGTATTTTTCGGTATAAGTACAGGTGTTTGCTAGGTATCGATATTGGGACAGTATCGGTATTAGGATTACAAGTACTCACTTTGAACGCGGTATCGAGGTATCAAAATGACAAGAACCGCTAAGTACCGGTATAGAACCTGTACTTTTGGTATCGGTTAAAAGCCTTGGATGTAGGTACCAGGGGAGACATAGGTTGGCATTCCACGATCAAATCGCTCAGGTTTTATCGAAAAGTGTAATGAATGTGGAGGAAGCCCGCCAGGTCTGCAAGGATAATGAGATTTTCCACTCAATTATTTCTGCCTACCACGTAAGGGCCTTGGCTTGAAGATATTTATGTACGTAAAACTTTATTAAAACAATTTTGACTATTTCTTAAGTTAATAAGGATTTTTTTAAACCCTTTTTTTTAAACAGTTCAAATGAAATTCTTTTCTGTGACACAAACATTAACAAGTAGTGCATTTATTGATGTATTAGTATTAGTTTTTATAATATAAATTAAGTAAAATAATATAAAAAAACTGAATTTGTTTTATTTCATTTTTTTAACTCGAATTAATTGTTAAAAGTAGTACAGATTTAAAAAAAAAGTTTTATAACTACTCCCGTTGATATCTTAGTTCGTAACTAAGTGAAGAAAACATTAATTCTATTAGATGGCAGGTTGTATGAATATAAATGGTTCACGACTCATTACATCGGTCCCAACTCTTTGCGAGGGTGGGGCTCCCCTGAAAGTATTAATCGCTAACGGCTTGTTTGTTTCTAACCCTGGGATTATGACAGGCCATGAATAAACCAATAACAACTCTTAACGACGGCAATTTGGTTTTTAATTTAAGATTGCTTGTGTAGGGATGCGATGATCCCATCATCTTATAGTGGAATAATGTATGTAACAACCTCATTATCCACTATTGAAAAAATCTAGTAATTTACTTGCCGGATTGTACTTATTTATAACCTGTATTCACGTGAAGTACAGAATATCGTCCTTGGTGCATTTATTTAGGCATTTATTTATTTATTATAATCCTTTATAAATTCTGCCAAATTACCTGGGTAATGATGACAAATTCAGATGAAGTAGTAGGTACACAAAATTTGACAAAAGAAAAAAAGAACTCATTTTTATAATTGTAAATAATTAAAAACTAAAACGATCCTCAATTTATTAAAGAAATTAAAATTAACATTTCTAAGATAAACATGTATCTATTTGTATATATTTATTTTTATTTCAGCACAGTAATTTTAGTAATTATTTAGTATTTCTAGCGGACTCCACATTATGCTACACGTATGTCGTGGCGACCATACTTCTTACTTAGATTTACTGTTTGTTATTTTTTTACATCTATAAATTTACGGCATATATTTTGTAGTGATATACCAAATGTGTATTGTAGACATTGTAGTAAATCAAAGTCATGTAAGTAATACACTCTCGCACTGTACATAGGCTTGCCCACAAAGCTCAGTAAAGTTGTAAAAACCTCTAAGTTAACAACAAAATAGTCATTAACTAATCATAAAATCAAAAGAGTTCAACAAACCCAATAAAACCTATCAGTAATGTACCTAAAAACAATCTTGACAACATCAGCTTTCAAACGAAAATCGCCATTGAAAATCTATTACTTTAAGAGTTGTGATGACACAGACAAACAGACATACACAGACACATCAAACTTATAGCGCCCTCTTTGCCGTTGCAGGCAAACAATTTATTTACCATATATTTGATATTTTCCATCGTTGGCACTTGGTAAAACTTCCAAATATTCATATTTTTAAATGAAGAAACTCTTGTACTGCTAGAAATTAAACTACTAATAGCTGTCATAAGCGAAAGCGGTAGGCTATTCATAGATACATAACTAAAAATATTAAATAAATATGTAATTAAAAAGAGGGCCATACGGGCAATTTATAACTTAAGCCTAAGAGTTTCCCTCAGAGAAAAGTTTAAAGAAATAAATATTTGAACGGTATCTTCTCAATATATTTTTAAAAAAACTTGTTATATGTCCACAAAAATATAAATTTGTTTAAGAAAAAATCTGATGTACATGCTGTAAACACGAGGAATAAAAATAATCTTGTTGTGCATTACTCTCGTCTCCAAAAAATCAGTTATTCTTTCATGAATTGGCTCATAAGTTTTCACTGTTAAACTTGGCATATTAAAGATTTACCATTTAATAAATTTAAAAAATCTTTAAATTTAATAGATTTTTTAATAGTTGTGAGGTAAGGGTTATTATCAGATTTCAGAATATTTAGAAGACAGAAATGCTTGGGACTAATTGCACCTCATACCAATCTCTACAAATTAATTATGTATGTAATATACTTTTCTTAATTAGATTCATAAGAAAAAAAGACAATCCAGTTGAGTTTCTTTCGCCGGATCTTCTCAGTTAGTGGCCGAGTTCCGATCCGGTGGTAGTTCTTAAAATTATATAGACGCGTCACAAGAATCTTTGTATAGATCTACGTGACTAAATATATTTTGAATTTTTGAATAAAATATGTAATAAATTATAAGTGATACGTAAAACAGTACAAGTGTTTCTATATTTAAAAACATGAACTTATTTCCCAGCCTCAGGTTGGCAACTCACCCGAAACATCTTTGGTGTCTCTGGGAACTACTTACCATCAATAATAGAAAAAAAAATGCGTCAAGAACATACTCGTATAGGCACTGTAATTTTGAGATGACGTATACGAAGCGGAAGCGATCCATTTTGGAGGGAAATGGCTGACAGGAAATCTATCTGTCGACCGCAAATATTGTTGGCGCCATTGCAAATCTATCAAAGAAAATAAAAAATAGTTACGTAATATACGCTGGTTTATTTTATATAAATTCCTCATAATGACTTTGATAACAGCTCTTGGCAAACCGTATTTTCGAGCACCAACGAATAAAAGTTTCTATACGTTAATAAAACGTTAAATAATTCAACACCTGTTAGGTATTTTAAATTTATTTATTTAGGTATATTAGAGCGAAGCTTGCAGTCAATTCTCCTTTTCATAAGAGATTGTTGCTTATAGTCACCGGACTTATAGCGACGTCACTGGAGCGGATTTTATGCCATGTGTGCTGTACTGGCTGCCCTATTTGAACACGACAACAACAAGCACTGACGTGATAGCAACAGGAATTGATAATGCAGTGGGACCAATCCGAGTGATTTTCTTCACATCACTACCATCTTATTATGAATGACTAAATTGATGGAAGTAGTTAGTAATCTTAATTACTGGCCAACAGCAAATTGGCTATATATTATCAACCAAAAGATAATAATATAATCTAAAAATTTAAAATAGTAAAAGAATATCCCTTGGACAAGTTACACATTCAAATTGAAGCTAACCCCAAAGTAAGGAAATTGTGTTACGGGTGTTAGTCAACGATTATAATACATAGAAATACTTAAATAGATACCAGAATAAATTTGATAAAAACCCAGACCCGGAAATGGAGACATTCAAATGTTCATCACCCAAATGCCTGTCCCCGTCGGGAATCGAATCCGTGCCTCGCTGCTGGTCAGTAGAATTTAATAGGCGTGCACGTTAGCCCCTCTAACAACGAGGCGGTCAAAATGCTAGATTAAATTCAGTGTCAGGTCGAAGAACGGCTCTTTTACACATCAACAGTAAAAGAACTACCACCGGATCGGAATAACTTAAGCAGATCCAGTAAAAGAAAATCAGCGGTCTGGTCTTTTATAAGTAACCTTAATATACTAATTTTATATGATAAGACAACGAAGCCAACCATGGCCCATGGATATTACGGTAGGTATACTCTTAAATCTCGATTTCACGCAAATTGCATATTGAAATCGGATGGGTAATTTTAGGTGGTCTAAACAATACCTGCGAATTATTAACATTGAGAAAAAAGTAAAAAATACTATTTTAATCGGATTTATTGAATTTTTATATTAAGTAGTCGTATCTTTACGCCTATATCACCGTAGAGGTAGGCAAAGCTATTACTAAGAACCATTTCAAAGATGCAAATTTGTGATCATTTAACTTTTTGAGGTCATTTTCAAATGGTAACAAACCAAGACCATACTTGTATTTATAAAGTATCTTCACGCCCATATCCCCGAAGGGGTAGTCAGAGGCACAACCAAGGCACGGTCCACGATTAGCCGAAGGCACTAAGTCTCACAATGTGATACGTGGGAAGCCATCGCCCACCAGGCACATTTCCAATCCCGGGCTTTGTTATTTTTATTGGAAAATTAATACACATTTTCCTTTTTTTCTTGCCCGAGTATTGAACGCGGGACGTCAAGAAGACTTGTTTTTTTTTTGTCTTATTGACGACGCCGGACCGCTAGACTAGCCTAGATATACTATTACTACTACTAGTTTTTACAACTAAATGTTAATATTCCGCTACTACCTACTGTATTCAAAAGTATCTATTTACACTGACATATCCAATTCTAATTTCCGATTTGTTATAAATCGCGATTCCCTACTAATGTTATGTATACGTCGCTTGTAGCCGGTATCAATTCTTTTTTACTACTATTATATGATTAGACGACGAACATTAGAAAAGGACAAAAAATCACAAGGCTTTCCTGATGGTAAGCGACAAATACACAGACACTATAGATTTAGCAAGTAAGAGTATATCGCTGTCCTTAGGTCTAGATGTATGGCAAGTGCAAGTATTCTAGTAACCCTACCCTTCCGACCGTTATATTGGTAACTATCACCGTGTCCATGATTTACCACGGTTACTTATTTACCATCAGGAATTCAGGCATCAGGAATTTAAAATAACCCAAAAACACAATAAAACACCTGGATTCTCTTTCAAAACATCTGCACATATTTAAACAACTACTTAAATAAAGTTTGAAGATCATATATAAATTAAACAATCATATTGACAAAGGTCGTGGTGTTGCAAAATCTGTCAAAGGAAGCTAATTCTGGAACTGTTATGGGGTCGCGTGGAGGCCAGGTGCTTGTTTGGAGTCATTCTTCGATGACAAATTATCATTGTGTCTTTTAAAGGACCCGACGCTTTATAACTAATCTCTACAATAAAATAGATATATAGGGGTATTTTAAAGCCCATATTAGGGGCCCTTAAATTTACATGACTGTTTAAATTTGCCCTTTTTTTTAAAACGAAAGTAATAAACGTAAAACTTTAAAAAAAACCTATAGTTTTTTAAATTTGTTGTTTTAATGTCCAAATCTATAATGTTTGAATATGTTACATGCATACATACATATCTTTAAGCCAAGTCCCTTACGGGATAGGCAGAGAGTATCGAGTGCTAAACCTCATGATTCCTCTACATTCATTACCCTTTATTACATTATTATTACACTCCATTATATTACAAACACGCCAGTTTCAGACACTCTTGACACCACCTTCGGATTACACCCAAGCAATTTAATCGTGGAATGTCAACCTAGGTCTCCCCGGGTACCTACATCCATCTACATTCGCATTGCATATCTGCTTTTTCAATCTTTTATCTGTTATTCTTTCTACATTCGCGAAACAGAGGAGTACGCCCTTTCTTATTTTAACATCAACACTTTCTTTCAATCTCACTCTTTTTCAGATCTCACTATTGCGGTCAGCGAGCGTAACTCCACGTATTTTCCGTAGCGCTCTCATTTCGACCGCATTTATCCTACTATAATGCTTTTTCTGACATACCCAATGGATATGTTAATCTCCAAATATGATTTTTTTCTTAAATTTTTCGTCTGGCAGATAGAATAACCTTTGCTTATTCTGTGTGGAAATGAGAAATGAAGATTCTGGTTTACATTCTAAATGATTCATACATTCGCTTGATCAAGAAATTAAATTTGACAAGAGTTTCGTTTTTTTTTGAACTGGCTAATATGTTGCTAACGCAATGTTTTTACGACTTCACCAAACTATCAAGAGTTTTGTTCTATCACGTTATGTAAGAAAGTAAAAAAATCTCTACAAAGAGGAATTGAATTCGAACCCTTCCACTATTTCACTCTCTCATCATTACCTATTTGTAAATTTCTGTCTGAGGTGAAGTTTTCTTTTCCAACCTTTGTTTTAATAACATGTAAAAATGAAATGATTTTATTCGCAAGTCGTAAATAAAAGCTTGGTAACAATAATCTACATATAAGACTTATTTTGACCTTTTTCTTTGAATTCAAAATTGTTTGTATTAAAAAACTTTTCATTTAAGGGTTTTTACTGTTTAATATTTAGGCAAAACAATAAAGTTTTAATAAAAAAGAACGATAAGCAAAACGAAACGTAAAGACAGAACATCTGGAGTTCAAACACGTACTGTAATAGAAATGCAGAGGTGTATTCGAAACAATTATATCTAAGTTATTAAAACCAAAATTACTAACTAATACTAGGAGGCATCCTACCTTTTTTGAATAGCATCCTACCCAGTCTGACATACTACTGCCAAATAAGCAAATTTACAAAACCATCATAAAGAAGAAAAAATAACCGACTACAACTTCATTATTAAGGGCTGATTTTACCGATCATATGTAAAACCAAGTTTAGTAAAAGTAAGTTCAGTTTAAACGAGTTCAATTATCAGTTGTGATGCCTTGCGTAGGTTCTTGCAAGTATTGTTATAAAATTGACAATATTCTTATCCCCATCCCCAGAGAATCCGCTTACTACCTAAAATAGTTTAATAATAAATTCAAATTCAAATTATTGATTTACTGTCACCTTAGGTATTCAAGTAGATTACAAACTAATTGAAACAGCCTTAGTAAATAATGAAAGATTTACATTATCTTTATTTCTTTGGCATTAAAATTGACATGACTCTTTAAAAATTTACTAAATGCGTTTTTAAGTTGATCGTGTTTAAATATGACTGCGAAATATAACCGGTTTGATCATTTTTTGTAAATTATCACAATTTTGTCACAACCTCGATATAGTTCCATATAAATTTTATTATGACGTTATTGGCCGAGGAATCCATAACATACATACAAAAAATCTTGTTGATAGCTTCCTCTGTTTCCGGTTCAAAAATAATAATCGCTAGTCGACCCGACAAATTTCGATCACTTTTCATTCGATACTCTGTAGGTAATCGTACATGTATGAAGTATGAACTATGAATATGTAAGGCAACCTGTAAATACAAATGTTTCTCTACATTACGGATTTCAAGATAATTGATCACTTTATACTGGGTGTTATTATGTATGTAATTTCTAATTTCAATTCAGTTTGTAAAGTTTAAACTACAAAACAAAAGAAGAATAAATGAAAACTACGCGTTAATAAATTATTACCAAATTTACATTTTGACTTTTACCCACTTTCCATCATACACCTTCGTTCAATAATCGGAACAAAAAGTAACATTTAACCTTGACCAGAATGTAAAGTATCAGCAAATATAATATGGTAGAGTTTCGCAGCGACTCGCCCGGATTGGTACCACCGCCTTACCCATTCCTGCCGCCTTAACGTCCAATGCTTGCCGTTGACGTGTTCCAGTAAGCTTATTTTTGCAATCAAGGCCTAACATCCCGGCCTTAGGTTGGCAACGCACCATTACCACCTTTGGTATCCCTAGGTGGCGTGAATTTCTTACCATCAGGAAATCCGTCTGCTTGTTTGCCTACCATTATCATAAAAAAAAGAATCTATTATTTCAGTACATTTGGAGGGAATCGCGGTATTGATACAAGCAGAAAAAGAATGAAGAAAACAAGAAGAATTCAAAAAATGCTAAAAATGTATTCTGCTGCTCATTTTATTTTACTTTAATATCCGGAATTAACTCTTTTACAGATTAATTATAAGTGTTAATATAGTCATAAAGAGAATATATACATATATATACATAAATTATAAGTTACAGAAATTGAATCTAACCCCAAAGCTTACTTGCTTGTTTAAATTATAATATGTTTGTGTTATGGATGTTAGTCAACGATTCCAATTCATAGAAACATTTAAATAGATACCAGAATAAATTCAATAAACACCCAGACCCGGGGTGAGGTCTGGCACCTCGATACTCTCTGAATACCCCATAAGGGACTTGGCGTTAAGATATGTATGTATGTACCCAGACCCCGATTTAAAGTTAAAGAGATTAAGTTAAACATACTTGTACTTTTTCGCTATACACTTTATTTAAAGATAAATAAGTCTGTTTTAAGCTTTGGATATAAAGCCTTGATGATGTTGTGAAAATGAAACCGGTTGGCTATAGCATAATAGGTATAAAGTGTTAAATAAAGTTTATAGTAAAAAAGAACAAGCGGTTTCCTTAAAAAAGTGTATATACAATGGAATTCCACCAACTGCCGATGATAACAAGTAACTAATATACTTTTCATTTTATACTAAACTCGACATGTAGTTCAGTTTAAAATCAAATGTGTATTTCTCTTTTAATTAAACTGCAATTAACATCGTTTGTTTCTGTTGCCGCAGTCCAAAGTTACCTTATCGCCATGATTGAAAGTGACGCAGGCCCTGTTATCGTGTTACTTACAAACAATTAGTTGTAGTAATAAGCTACTCATGTTTTTTTATTTGTGGCAACATATGGTTGACAGGTGCATGTATTTTAGACACTAGCGGTCCGTCCGTGTTTTGCACGGGTGAACAATTGGTTTTAGTTTGGTTTGAGGCTAATGGTATTTTTGAAATCGGTCCAGTAATTACGAAACCCATTCTAAGGAAACAAATAATCAAATCTTTCTTATTTTAAGGATATTTCTTCAAAGAAATTTGATAACTTTGAAAGGTTTTTGTTATTAAAGAGGAAACAAAGTAACAACATTTACAAAACAGGAAAATGTGCTAGCATCTATTATTGATTGTTATTTATACTGTAGTTGCGAATTTAATACCAGAGTTTGTATATACGCATACGCAGGAAAACTTCAAGAAAGCGACTTCAATTTCTAAAAAGTCGTCTACGTAATACAAAAATCAAAAATTTCCTTGGGATTCTATCATCAGACCCAGAATTGTTGGCATTGGGACCACCTAGTATTACGCTCTTCCAAACATAAACAACTAGTTGTTGCTTGCGGCGTTGCGCACGTGTTTAATGGGTCCCACATGAACATTTTTTCGAGATAAAAAGTATCTTATGTGTTAATCCAAGTTACCCTCTATTTACGTACTAAATTTCATGAAAATCGGTTCAGCAGTCTTTGCGTGAAGAAGTAACAAATAAAAAACAAACAAACAAACTTTCGCACATTAATAGGATTTAAAATCGATTCAGGAATGACGGAGAAATCGTTCAACATACATAAAAATATATAAGAGTCGATCGTCCTCCTATTTCGAAGTCAACTAAAAAGCCATGCCATGAGAATACTTTTTTCCGTTTTGCGTAGTCGCAGACAATATTACGAGTATATTCCGGTTGGGCGCGTAGTGTAGCCGGTAAACTTGCACCATAGCTAGGCCCATTTTAAAACCACATGACAGCGATGCACCTCTTACATCTATAGTATCTAGAGGGCATGGTTATCTTCAACCATTAGAGGGTCATGTCCTTGTTCGCTTTTTATCGTAAAAAAGTTCGGGTTCAAAAGCAGTTCCTGTTTAAGAATGCGCTTACTAGCTAACTATTGAGTCGAATTTCTAAAGCTAACAGATTCGACAGCGTTCTAAATAATGTCTATTGTCCCCTACTCTTTGTAAATCGCCGTGTTGCAATCCTAATCGAATAAAAATCACTCTCTTCCTTCCTTACAGTGAAGCCTTGTCGACATTCCAGTCAGCATAAGGGCGTAACGCTCGAGTCTACGCGACTACGCCAGAATTCGTAGCCATTGTTTGCGTAGACTTTTGTTCGCGTACAAAGCGTTGGTCTTAGATGTTTTTTATTACGTTGTCTTTTTAGGATTTAATGTGCTACGGATGATTCCTTTAAACCCCCGACGGAAAACGAGCGGTGTTTGAGGTGTCTATGTGTGAGTGTCTGTCTGTAGCATCATGACTTTTGAACGGATGGACCGTTTTTGATGCAGATTTTTTCGTTTGTAAGCTGAGGTGATCGAGATGGTACTTAGATGTTTTGTTTTGTCGGGAGTTCATTAAAACAAATTTAGGATTAATAAATCTGTTAGTCGAACACAGTGATGACACAGTGATCCTAAAAAATAGAATTCCGCAAAACACCTTTGTGGAATCAGTTAACTAGGGCTTTATTCCCAAACGATTATGACTCAGGAACCTTCAAGAAAAGAGCGTACTCATTCCTTAAAGGTCGGCAACGCATCTGTGATACTCCTGGTGTTGCGGATGTCCGTGGGCGGAGGTGGTCACTTTCCATCAGGTGACCCACTTGCTCGTTTGCCTCCTCTTCTATAAAAAAGAAAAACGAAATAATGCCTATGAAATCGAGGGTGTTAGTGAAAAAATTAACGACGACTTGCGACTCCTATGTCAAGTTTCTTGCGTGTGTAAATAGCCCTACCTGCTGAAACGGAACATGACAGTAAAGAGAGAACATGACATGACATGGAAGACAGAATTTTCTAGTTATGTTCTAATTATTGATGCGTGGCGGTCGAAAGTAGAGCCTATGCCTAATTTGATCAAATCTTGGAGATATTTACGAGTAAAGGTAAAATGTAAAGCCTCGGAGTATTATTCACGAGCCATAAGAGTATTATTATCCTTTAACGGGTTGGCTGTAGAAAAAATCTTTTACTTGAGATATCAAATATGTTAGCTTTTTGTATTTTTGTTTGTTTTTATATATTTTTGTTGTGAACAATATATAGTTTATAATAATAAAATATGAAACTTAGTCCCGAAATTCGAAAGCACTAGATTTAAAGCAATATATGTGTTTAATTCTTATACGTAAATATAAAAGTAAATCTCGTTTTGCCATTTATTTAATACTATCGGCCCGCCCCGGCTTCGCACGGTTATGGTTCCTCGTTCCTCTTCAAGCACTTTATCTATTAAAAAAACCGCATCAAAATCCGTTGCGTAGTTTTAAAGATTTAAGCATATAAATGGATATAGGGACAGAGGAAGCGACTTTGTTTTATACTATGTAATGATTGGCTTCAAACCAAAATGGTATCTATTTTGGTTTGAAGCAGGTTAATTTTTTGTTAAGTTATAGAAACCTAATTACCAAAACAGTTTATGTGATGCTAAGAAATAGTCGCCGCCTATACTCATCATGATGAGTGGTGGTCACTCACCACCTGTGATGGTGAAATGTAGAACCCTGTTTTGTGTGCGCAAGTTGAGACGCTGCACTCTACAGTCTTGTTGATAAGGGTCTGTTAAACCAATGCTTTCCTCTGATGAGCGAAGCTGACAGGAATTCAGGCAAAGTGGTCTATTCTACACCGAGGACCCGGAACAACACACGTTTATATGTAAGGACCTTCTAAAATAGATGTTTAAACTTTTAGAGGGTGACAGGATTCTACAATTTTCATCTTATTAAATACTAGCTGTTGCCTGCGGCTTCGCCCGCATTTTCACAGGAACCTGTTATGCGTTCGGGATCAAAAGTAGCCTATATGTTGATCCATGTCAAAAACTATCTGAGTTCCAAATTTCAGCCAAATCCGTTCAGCCATTCGAGCGGAAAGATTAACAAACATCTATACATACATACTCACAAACTTTCGCATTTTTATGTTAGTAGGATAATCACATAAAAATAGCAAGATTTAAATTAAATGACTTTTAGTTTTTAATAGTGTGGTGGTATGACTATTTATGCACAGTGTTAAAAGTGATTTTGATCAGTATTTGTTATGTGGATATCTTTTATTGATAGATGTATTAGGTATTGTTGTAATTTTGTTGCCTATTCACTAAACTATGTTATAGACATCTCTATCTTATTACATCAAAAGTAATAGAAAAAGACAAAACATTTTTAGTGCTGTCCAGTTAGTGTGAACACTACATTTCTACAGACGCTTAATCACTCCGGAAACGTTGATTAAAAACATCACAATTTGACATATCAGGACTAATATGACTTGTGAAAATGTTTCTCTTTCGTTTTTGTATCATTTGAAAAAAGATAGCATGCACCTAAAATTAATTTAGTTTGTGAACAGCAGAATTGTCTAAAAATGTGTAATTAGAAGAGCCCTAATAAATACAATGTTTGTGGAAATGTAATAAGTAATCAGAGTGAAGTCTAATAACTGTTATTTATCGTATAAATAAAATTGACGATTCACGAAACTTTTAAAAGTGAGAAACCCATTGTATCATGGGCCCATCGTATTGTTGGAATGGCCTCCTATTGTCTGTGAACTCGTCAAATGGGGAATGCTCTGTAAATGGGTTTGTTTAAGCCCATTTCTAAGTTCACAGTTGTAATTTTTAAGTTTTAGGGTTGTATTTGAGGTCTTATTGTTGTCGTTATTTTATATAGGTTGATACAAATATGTCATTCATTCATTCATTATGTTCATCATTATCCTGTAAAAAAGTCGTGTTAGTTATACTATTTATAACTTAAGAATGGTCTTAACCGTAAATCAGTACAAAATTGATAGTACCTCCCTATCAATTTTGAACCGACTTACGGTTAGAACTAGAAGATGGGCATAAGATACTTTTAATTCCGCTCGACTCAGCCATAACATCAGTGCTTGCCATTGACGTCTTCAGGTTCGAAGGTCAGGGTAGCCGGTAAACTTCCTTTTGCTCGATTCCTAACACCCCCGCCTCAGGTTGGCAACACACTATTTCCACCTTTGGTGTTTCTAGCCGGCATAAATTTCTTACCATTAGGAAATTGGCGTTTCGTTTGCTCTCTAACATCATAAAAAAAACAAAATTGTTAATTTTGACGTGACAACGTCTTAAATTAGGTTGTGGTTCGGAGTCACTCTTGAAAAAGTGTAACGCCCGCTCACGTCTGTTACGATGAGTCACCGAACGAGAGAGAGGCCCGCCGGACCGGTACAATGTTTTAGTAAACAAAATATATTTCTATAGTTAAAATTTGTGCATTTCTTATTTTGATTCAATTCCTTGTTCCTACTGTGCAATTTAATAATATTCATATCAATAAATATTCTACCGAGAAAAAGACGTTGTCACGTAAAGTCTTCGCGCGTAAAACCGACTTTACAGGCAACCATTTTTTTATACATGCTGTAAAACTGATGTAAACCTACAACAAGGCAAATAACCATTGTTAATTACACGAAGCTGTGGCCAGGATTACGATTCGTAATAAAACTGCCATAACGGTGGAAGTGTCGCCGAATGTGTCAACAGCATATCGGTGGGATGGTTTCATTAACAGGGATCACAGACTAAAACCAAATCGCATTTGACAGGTCTTGTCTAGGTCAACCATTGACCTGAGGTCAACTTTATAGCGTTGATATGTGTTGACATCAACTTTTTATAAAAGAAACATGAAGGGATTTTGCAAAATTAACTATTACTAGATATTACGCCTTCAAATGTGTGTTTTAAAAAAAGGTATTATAACGCCCATATCTCGGAAGAGGTAGGCAGAGGCACAACCGGGCACGCACGTCTAATTGAAGACACTAAGGCCCTTAAAATATGGTAGGTGGCTAGGCTATCGCCAAGCGGATACACATCCAATCCTGAAAAACGTTATTTTTAAATAGAACATATTTTTTTACCGCTAGACCACAGAGGCGATAATTATAACAATAATAGTGACCCTAATAAGGATATGTTTTTTTTAATGTTTCAAAACGAGCTATGTTGCTCGAAATTGAATATGGATCCGGCTAGGAATAGGTTTACCACCTATCTCATTATGAGGCTAAAAAGTCTGTCGTCTAGTTAGTGCCCTGGTTGTATTTCTGTCTCTTGTTTCTGAGATATGGGCGTAAATATGTTATTTTATATATTACCGATGTAATTCATCTTTTCCGCATTAACCCGTTTAGATATCGGAAGTCGGAACAAGTAGTAGCCTATTGGTCTATATTAATAACATATTTAAGATAAGAGCTGCTATTTCAGATCAGTTGCTAAAGTCGTGGGCACAGCTAGTATACATAACAACATCACTGCGTTGGTGAAGATTGAATTACAAAACGAGACTGCTAGTCTTGTTAAAACAGCAATTGATTTTTAAATATAAAAAAAGTATACATTTAAAAAAAAAGTATCTTCACGCCCATTTCCCCGAAGAGGTAGGCAGAGGCACAACCAGGGCACCCACGACTAGACGAAAACACTTAGTCCCACAATGTTATAGGCGACACGCCTATCGCCAACCGGGCACATATCAAATCCCGAGCAACATCTTTTTTATTAGAAAATTGGAAAAACCAAATTTTCTTTTTGTTGTCCGACCCGGGATTCGAACCCGGGACTTCATGCAGTCAAGTCCAACACCTGAACCGCTAGACCACATAGGCGATAATATATAATAAATAATAATAATAAGTAACGGATCTGATATGACAGCAGAGCTCAAAGCCACTTCTAAATTTCCCAACACTATCCTAAGGTCTTTGAACTTATTTGATTCGCCTTGAATAGTACCTAATTCTTTGAAGCGTGTCACTTTAATATTTTTCTGTTAAAAACATATATTTTTTAATTCATTTAAATGAAATTATTTTTATTTAATATGGAAAATTATTTTTACTCCATATCTCAGAGATTACCTGATAAGATACAAAAAATATATTACAAACTTAACAGCAATTATTTAAAAAAAACTTACATAAAATATCCCTTTATACAACCATTAAAATACTCACAAGTCACACCTGTGTATACAAGAACTACAATCAAAAGTACAAGTGGTTCAAAAGTTCCGATAGTTCGTAGAGTCATTTCCGATTGCATGATGTACGATAGATGACCCAAGCCCAATTGTGGGTGGAAACATCCTTGCCGCGATACAAGTTACAAAGATTGCGTAAAAAATCCCGCATTTCGTTTGTGAGAGATGATTCGTCGCGAATTGCATCCGCTCTTCCGACTTTTGTCGGCAGGACAGGCCATTGTCCTGGCCGATATTTTTGATAAAATTACCTCATACAATAGGAATAACGCTTGTTGTTCAATTGTTACAACATTGTTGGCAGAATGATGAATGTCTGCCATTACATCCATTATACTGTTCCTTCCGATTTTGTAACTGGCATCAAAAATCTGTTGGATTTTTTTATGTATAGAAAATGGTTTTTGTAATATCGGTATTTCTGAAAAGATTATTTAAATAAATATTGAATCCTAGCTGTTAGTTGTTCAGGCCGTTGTGGTAAAGTGTTGTTTTTCCTAGTTTCGTATCAGCTTTTTCTTTTTTTCTTATATTATAAGCTATCCCAGAACTTCCACAATTTTTTTTCCCGTGTTGGTCCGGGCTCCTTTGTAGAATAGACCATCTGCCTTCCTTGCCAGGCAGCTCGTAAAAGGCGAGCATAGGCTTATCATCCCTAACACCGTGACATCTGACTAGGTGGTAGAGTTTAGCAGCGACTCGCCCGGATTGGTACCACCGCCTTACCTATTTCTGCCGCCATAACATCATGACGTGTTCCGGTTCGGAGGGTAAGGTAGCCGGTAAACTTACTTTTGCTCGAGGCCTAACATCCCGGCCTCAGGTTGGCAACGCACCATTACCACCTTTGGTGTCTCTAGGCGGTGTGAATGTCCTGATGTTACATCAGAAATTCCATCTGCTTGTTTGCCTTCCAATATCATAAAAAAAAATAAGTAATTCATGATCAACGTTAGTCAAATCGGTCCAGCTGTTCTCGAGTTTTAGCGAGACTAATAAACAGCAATTGATTTTTATATTTAAGTTTAATAAACTTTACAGATGTTAACAACATCTATAAGGAAATATATTATATAATGTTATGTTATACGTATAATTAATAAATAAAGTAAAATGTAATGGTAAAAAAATTAGCTATTGAGTTTATTTTTCCGGATTTTAATCAGGTAGTAGGTTTTGTACTTAAAAACTTGTCAAATAAATCGTTTCTGTGTCTCTCACCAATTGTTATCACGGGCTTACAATATTAATTGAATTTAAGGATTAGTTAAAATAAATCGCCTCTAAGGTCTAGCGGCCCGGCGTTGGACTAGACTTCTTAAAGTTCCTGGTTCGGCCCCCAGGTCGGACAACAAAAAAAAACAGAAAATGTATCAGCCGATCTTATAAATAGTGCAACTAACACGACCTTCTTTTATATATTATTTCTATAGTATATAGCTATATATTTATAAAAAACATTTTAATAAAAGTTTTATTTTTTAAATTAAATAAAAGAAATCAAGAAATTTTCAAACTACCTACCTACCTACTTAGGTATAATTTAAATCGACCATAAATTCATGTCGTCTAAAAACCTATTTACTTTTGCAAAGCGAAATATTCAATATATACAAAATATAAAAATTAAATTCATTCAGAATATACAAATTGCAAATTACAAATTGAATCTAACCCCAAAGTAAGCAAATTATATGCTCGTGCTATGTGTGTTTGTCAACGATACTAGTAACCTATACCCAGACCCGGAAATGCAGAAATCTAATGTTCATCACACAAATGCCTGCTCCCGTCGGAAATTGAACCCGAACCTCGCGGTTGGTCGGTGTAGTTAGGCGTTTACGGTAGGCACTCGAGCAACGACTACCATATATATAAGATTATGCGTATACTACCATTACAGGTAGGCAGATGGTTTACTATTAACAAGAAATCGGAGCAAGGCAAAGATTATAAACCATTAATTTCGAAATTAATACAAAAAATATAATTTGGCATGCAAGAATAATTTGTAACATGTAATGGTTTACAATGTCATAACATATTCATCATAAACAACCCTTTCAAGCTCCACCAGCGCTTTGTCAAGATTAATAACCCGAAAACATGACCCGGCTTCCACGGTGTTATTACTACTTTCCTGATTTTTGGGATTGTTTTACGCATAATTAAACTCGCAATCCAATTACATAAATAAGATTGAGGAGGTGATTTCGTTAGTAAAAAAGGTTTCTGGAAACTTCCATTTTCGATTTTAGTTGTTTTGGACGGAATAAAATTACACAATGAATAAACAAAACATAAGAAAACCATTAAATAGATAGAAAAAGTCGTTTTAAATTATTTTTACTTTTTCTAGTAACAGAATATGTATTTGAATTTCGAATTTTGAAATTTGATTTTGAAGCAATATTAGAATTCTTTTTCTTAACAATCTTCGGGATACGAGTCTAATGACCGCTTTCAGATGCGTTAATTGTCTTTTAAACAGTCATTAAGTAGATATTTTTAAACAAAAATAAGACTTAATGATAGTTTGAATGATAATCGACGTCTCTAAGTGCAGCAGTTAGGTTCTAAATGCTCGAAAATACGAGTTAGATTATTATAACCAAAAATTATTTTATATGTATATACGTACATGAATATACTTCGTATATTATACGTAATATTTATTGGTTTCACTGTGGATGTCTTTAGATAAAAATATAAATAATCCCAGATATATTTATTAATATAAATATTAGTAGTTTGCCCCGAAATTGAGACTTCGCGAATAGCCAATAGATCCTTGTATATTTTCAATATTCCATCATCCACATTTTTTTAATACATTAGTACGTCAATAATAAAATACACAACATTTTTAGTGCAATAGCTACACAGCAACGACATTGTTACATTTTAAGCAAATTCAGTACAATAGATGTGATAGTTACTATTTTGCCTATTACCCAAAAAATTTTGATAACAGAAAGATTTAATGTAATTAAAGCACACTAAATAACTGTCCAAGATTTATTTCTATCTCCCACTTAGTACGGTCTAGCCACGCAACCCCAACTAGATTTTACCCGTGTTCAAAATCAGAGTGGTACAATGTTTAAAATATGTGTGTAGTAATATGTATGTGTAGGTATGCTCCATACAATGTTCAACATCTTGAAAGTTGTGTGGATCATAAAAGTAATTAAGATTGGATTATAACGACTCATGTGATTGCAGAACAAATGTGCAAACATACAGTCTAAAAATAATAAAGTTTAGTTGCAGTCTGCAACTAAATGTTAACACGGAGACATTTGCTCGCTACACTAACTCGGTCATTTCTTGTTTGAATATAACTTAATAATCTATCTGTATACATAAAAGAAAGTCAGATTTGTTACAACACTTATAACACGAGATCTGCTGGAGTAATTTTCATCGTTTTTGATTCGTTGGATTTGTCTTCGCCCCGAATAGCAGAATATACCTTAAAAACAATAAAAACAAAAAAAAATAATTATGAAAGATGAATCGTATAATATATATAAAAAAGTCGTGGTAGTTAAACCGATTAGGCTGAAAATTGATGGACAGGTAGCTTAGAACCGGAAGAAGGACATGGGGTACATTTTACAACAGCGAGGAAACTTGGAAAAACGACATTAGTGTTAATTTTTCCCATACAAACTGAACGGGCGGAACGAAGTTCGTCGGAACAGCTAGTAACTATATAAAAAATTGTGTTATTATTTAAACATACATATACTAGGTATTTATTTGGCTGACCGATAAGTATAGTATGCTTCTTATCCCCATCGTCTGCGAAAAAACTAGAAAAAACATTTTCATTTTTTCCATACAAACTGAACGGGTGGAATGAAGTTCGCTGGGACAGCTAGTTTCTTATAAAATAATATGCATGTCTAGTGCATCGTAACAAAAAAAGTTTAGCACTTAAAAAAAACTATACAGATATACCTTGCAAGCACGTTGCGAGATATACCGACCGACAAAAAGTCACGAAGAACGCAGTATGAAATCCGGCGATAGAATACAGTGTTTTTTGTGGATGGTATCTAGATATCGAAGAGCGGAACAAAGGATGTGACGGCAAATTTCTCTCATACGTTGACAAAGAAGTTTCACTTTAATAATATACCCTCTTACATTCATATCAGTCATGAGTCCTATTCTGAAACGAAGCGTCTTCTAAACCGTTAAACAATGGGAAAGTCAATATCCGTGTTAAATAAAACCTGATGAATACTAAAACAACTGGCTGTTAGTAGGGTGCGAAATGGGGATGATTAGGCAATATCCTGCAGGACCCTCCGTCCTACGACCCCTGCTGTTCACGTCTTACTTAATGCTCCCAACCTTCTGATCGAACATCTGATTTCGGACTGACAATATTGCTTTCATACCGCTTTACAAATTGGCTTTAGGTTTATTACTTTAATATTTTTTTACATTAAACGATCTGATAATTTCGTTTTACACCTAAGTAGCTTAACCGATATGGATTAATTTTAGTATATATTTTAGTAATACATACTATGAGACCTTGAAGATCCATATTAAAAATAGATCGACTACTTTTTATTCCGATAAAGAAACCGACTCCTGCGGAAGAGTAAATTAGTAATTATTACTTTAATATTTTTTACATTAAGCGAACCTATGATTTCGTTTTACGTCTAATCATCTCAACTGATATGGATGAATTTTGGTCTATATTTCAGTAATACTATGAGACCTTGAAGATCCATATTGGAATACTCTTTATGCCGATAAAGAAACCGACTCCTGCGGAAGAGCAAAGTTACAAACAATTAGTAATGGATATGTCTATCAAAGTTATTGTTAGTGCCAATGTTGTGAGGCGAGAATTTAAGATTTTTTTCATAAAAAACTTGGTGGCTACTTTCCCTGAAATCCAAAAAAAGCTGCAATGGCGAGCAGTGACATTATAACAGCAACATGACTTTTTCACTTAAAACACCAATAATTGCCATTGGTTTAAAGAATAGGGTAGCCGATGAACTTAGTCCCTCAAGACAATAACATCTTAGGTAAACACCTCAGATAAACATAAGGAATGTTTAAAGTTCATCATCAAACGTTTGCGTGGAACCCAGATTATACTTTTCTACTGTTACTTTTTCTTTTTGCATGACATTTAGATCTGATATTGATTGTAGATACCTACACACAAAATGAGAGCTTCTAACGTCGCCCTCCTTTCCTCTTATAAGTTTTTGAGCAAGTAAATCATATTTTGTTACCAACATTTCCTTCAGGCTTACGCAAAACATAGCTTAGACGTCCTTCTTGCATTTTGCTTCCCTTAGCATATAAAATAATTGTATATCAGATATACAGGACTTATTCACAGATTTGAGTTGGAATTGCGTTTTCAAACACAGGTCTTTTAGTTGATTTTGTTGTTTTGATTATTTAAATTTTAAATAGATTATGCCATCGTCAAACGCGGCGGTAACCAGAGCAATATATTAAACAGATCCATCACAGCAGCTTTGTGGTGTCACCCTTTATTCGCTTCATTTGACTGACATTGTTGCAAGCCGGTTACACCAACCGCTTTAACTTTAATTAGATTTGACACAACTGTTGCTTAATTAATATTTTTGGACTTTGGACACTTTGGGTCATGTTTTTATGGGATTAGGCGTCTAATAAACAAGCTGTGTTCTTTATGGTAGGAAAGACACTTTGCTTATGCCATATTTGTTCGGAATAAAAACGAAACACATCACTGAACATAACCCAAACGTAAGTAGTTTTTCCGTGCTAAACTTTAGTAGATTTGCATAGGTGAAATTTCGAGTTTTCTTAACAGGATTCCGTACGTATGTGACGGTCCGCAGGTCGCAGGTCCATTAGTCAAGTAGAAATTTGCATCAAATTTTAATCAATTATAATTAGTCATCAGTCATAAGTCGTCAGTAAGTCATGTCTGGGTCTTGAGTAAAACGGTGGCTTCGTTACTCAAGCTCGTCTTACACTAATTTCTTCATGATTACTTGATTTGTGCACTTTGACTAAACAAAATTAATCTAATTCCCACCTAAATTAACTAATTTCACTCAATATAAACACGAAATTCAATAACTAAGAAAAAATTACGACCATCTTCATTCACGATGGCGCCAAAAACCCGAAATAGAATTTTGTAACCAAAATCTAATGTGGTGGCCTTAATTAGTATCTATTTGAGCGGACAGTACCGATTCAATCAGTATCTATTTTTCGGACAAGATTTGCATTAGTAATTTTTGACAAAATGGAAACGGAAAAAAACATGATTTATCATTTCACGTAGTCATCGCATCACGCCTGAACGGATGGATAAATTTTGCTATGTTTTTTTTGTTGTGTTGGTCAGAGTAAGAAGAAAAAAAAATTTAAGAGAAAAACCGGGGAAATTGTAGGGAAAGTGAGAAAAACCACACCACTAGTTTGCCAATACAAACTGCAGTTAGTAGTTAATAATACCTAGCGATACGAAGTTCGCCGGATCAGCTAGTTATAAATAACATTAATTTAAGAATACCAATTGTTTTCCATACGTCAATCATTTTTTAATGTTGCGAAATAACAAACTGATGATCCTTTTACAGCATCTTCAGCGATATGTTACCATCATTTTGGTACTTCATCAGCCGGTTGTTACCAGATTTAACAACCGAATAACGTTTGGTAGTTCTACGGGCTGTAAAATTGAAAACAGTTGGCTAATTTTATAAACATTCGTAATGCTACGACGTCATGTTGTTTTTTGTATGTGTGTTTATTTTTAGGTAAACGACCAAAGCGTGTGGAGTTTATGACGTCATAGTTAGCTAATCAGACGTGACCAATAACGTAACTTTTGAATCTCAATCTCATGCGAATCTCGTAGGAATCGGATATGTCTTTTAGGTACTCCTAAACACAGTACTAGTAGATTATTAACAATTAGTTTTGAAAAAATCTAATAAAATAATATATTGTTTACTAGCTGACCTGACGAACTACGTTCTACCCATTCTGTTTGCATAGGAAAACTTAAAATATTGTTTTTCCTAGTTTTCCTTTTCTCTTATCTTTTAAACCTTCCCTGAAGTTCCACAAATAACTTAAAATCAAAATTAGGTCCAGCTGTTCTCGAGGTTTAGCAAGACTAACGAACAGCAATTGATTTTTATATATAAGATTACTAACTAAATTTTGATAATTCGCTAGTACAGTGTTCACTACCCTAAATGACATTTCCTTTTCCAATGTCAAATTTGCATGAAATTTAGATTCAAGAGTAAACCTACAGCTGTTGTCGGACACCTTCAAAACCGCAAAAATACCTAAATATTTCTTGAAATTTTTACAAAAAATACTATAATAGCTATAGGAACTGACCTACATTTCTATAGAATATTTTCAAAAGAATATCTAATATTCATTTTAATGTAATTGTAATATAAGTAAAAATGTATTAAAAAAGGGACGCAGGAAAAATAAATAAAAGGCGTGTAATTTTAATAAAGTTAGCACGTAATACACAAGTCAATATAAACAGGCGACGAAGAGCTTCAGACATAGATTTGGATTAGTTATAAATCCGCACATGGATACGCATACTGCGAGGGAGTTCTAGCGTGGACTCAAGTCAATCGCATACAGCGTTTTTACACTTCAGATACAATTTCAGGAGCATACGTCACAGCGTATGAATTTACTAACCAATAATTCATCTATATGAAATGAAAACGAATAATAAAAATCTTACCGTCTAATTAAGTAAAAGTTTAAACACTTATTGAATATTTACAATAAACATTGAACAATAAACACTGTCTAAAATTGGATTCTCAAACAGCAACATCATACCCGTGTGGCATCCAACCAATAAGGATGTAAATTTTAAACAGTATTTAGTTAAATAGGCATCTAAATTTTGTTGTGTTAAGGAGGAAAAATTTATAGGTTATATATTATGACTAGTTGTATAATAGGAACGGAGCGCGAATTATAAATGTATCTAAATTCCCCTTTAAAAATTCTCAAAAAGTTCTCAACAGCATATTTCTATCTCTTAAAATTAGCTCACTACAACCTTTTTTTATGCTAAGTAAATTTCTACTAAAATGACCCATTATTTTCGAAGCTGTTTTTGTAAACGTGATATCAATCCTTATTCAAATAAATCTGTTATTCATTATAAGTATTTAATTTAAAACTTTTATTTCTTTTATATCATTTGATTTAAACAAATGTCTTAGGAGATATCGCAGTTTTAAAATAACATCGAAGCAAAATTATGATCGAGTACTTGCGTGCATAATGTGTAAGGCCAGCGGACAGTCATGAGGGGGATGTACCTGTCGCTCTTTCACGGTTTTGCCGCTTCACCCGAATTTGATAGCTAAAGCAAAAAAGAAAGTTTGTGTGAAAATCTTAGCTATTTTACGCTGACAAAATCGCGGGCAAATAGCTAGTTGAATAATATATGTCGCTTTCGTCACTTAGACTCGAGACATGGTAGACATTTGCGATAACTCACCCGGTTTGGTATCTCCTTACCTATTACTGTCCGTTCTTGTTATGAATAAACGGTGTATTATAGGTATAAAAATAACTGCTGTTCGTTAATTTCACTAATTCGTAAATTGTTTTAAATTATGTGTTCAAGTCCTGGGAAGGTTTAAAAGATAAGAAAAAGGGAAAAAGTACGAGGAGACTAGGAAAAACAACGTTTTAATTTTTCCCATTCAAAATGAACGGGTGGAACGAAGTTTGCAGAGACAGCTTGTTGTATTATAAAAATTATACCACACACCAAATGCACAGGGGCGGCTGCAGCACGGCAATCAAAATGTAATGGCGGTTTTAATATTGTCGACGATTTATAAGGATAAGTCAGAGAGAGTAAATATTAAATTTGTTATCGATGCCTACCCTCAGATTACGAGGGAAGGCCAGCACTTCCCTCAAGCTCTGATACTCAATGTAATAACATATGTTAATCTTTTGATAACATTATAAATTAATTTCTCTGGACGAATTTTACGAATTGATTTATCTTCAAAATAAGCACATTACATGATCGTGTTATCGATGTTTGGCAGTGGCGCTAATGCATACAAATACCTAATATGTAAATCTAAATAAATTCAATCAGCACGCAGAAGGATATCGATATCAATGTTCATCTCAAAAATACCTACCCTTATCAGGAATTGAAATAATACTTAATATTTATTTTTTCGGACAAGTTACACAAAGCAAATTATATGCTTGTGTTATTGGTGTTAGTCAACGATTCTATTACATAGAAAACCTTAAATATATATCAGAATTAATTTAATAAACTCCCAGATCCGGAAATGCAGACATTTAAATGTTTATCACACAAATGCCTGTCCCTGTCCGGAATCGATCCCGAGCCTCGCGGTTTGTCAGTGTAGTTAGGCGTGTACGCTAGCTACTCGACCAACGAAGCTGTCAATTGACCCAGAGTAAGGTTAACGCATCGACTAACGAGGCGGCAAAATAACATAATAGATAATAAATATTCGCTAGTGGTAGAGTGCTGAGCAGCAAATTGGGATCTACCGTTTTACCTATTTCTTTTGCCATAATGACAATTTTAGTCCTGTCGTATTATGGGCGGAGGATAACGTAGAAAGTTCACTTGCACATTATGGTTAACATTCCTTCTACAGGAAGGCAACTTGCCTACAACATATATGGTGTCTATAAGCCATGACTATCTCTTACTATCAAGATTCACGGAAGCGCCTTACGAATTTTCGATCAGATCACGTGTGTTGAGAAGTTTTTACCCAATCTAAAGAAAGTGCACAACGCCGCTAAAGAAGTTTTCACTTTAATAAACGTAAACATATACGGCAGCCTTTCGACCAAGAAGGTGGCTAAAAGTGATTTATCTGGAAAGGTTACCTAGAAGAACGAAGGCAATAATTCACTCAATTTATCATCATTACTTAGTGAGCTTACACCAAGTAAGTTTTTTGCTGGTCAAACATATCTCTTTTGTTATCATAAGTTATAATGACTTTTCGCAAGTTGGTCAGAGTTAGAGTTAGTTAGTTGTATAGAACAGACTATCTGTTCTCTGCCTAACAGATTGTGAGAGGCTAGCGTAGGTAAATAAATAATTAGAATCTATACTTGTTATCGTCGCCACTTAGTGGAATTCCATTTTTGAGGTAAACGCTTGTACTTATCCACTAAACACTTTATTTAATTCTTGTTACTCTATTACCAACTGGTTTCACTTTTTACAGCATCATTAGGGAAAAATAAAAGTCTGTTTTTATTTAACGTTTAGTACTGACTGACTTGAAAGCTACTGACGGTAGCCACATACTCGTATAAAAATAAAAAATGAAAGACTTTTTATCTTCACTATATAGTATAAAACAAAGTCGCTTCCACTGTCACTATGTCCTTTTGTAAGCTTAAATCTTTAAAACTACGCAACGGATTTTGATGCGGTTCTTTTTAATAAAGTGATTGAAGAGGAAGGTTTATATGTATATTTTATACCCGTGCGAACCCGGGGCGGGCCGCTAGTCAAAATTTAAAGTTATGTGTCTTGTAGAAAAACCTACAATGGAATTCCACCAAGTGCCGACGATAACAAGTATAGATTCTACTGAAATTATTTCTTTCACCCAAAGGTTGTCTGGCACAGATCGCTCCGGAGCGTTAACACCGCCTGTGTGTTGAGGTACTCGTTATAAATAAATCAGTGTTTTATTTTGTAATTTTTTTATGCGTAATAAATTGATGTGTAACTCATTCACTAATTAAATCATACACTCGCGTAAGTTTAACAAAGCTTGGTTTTAACCGGCTTCGAAAACATGTTCGACTCTTAATTATTATGTACTAGCTGTTGCCCCGCGGCGTTGCCCGCGTGGTCCGACAGGAACAATGTTTCGGAATGAAAACTATCCTATGTGTTAATCCAAGTTATTCTCTATGTGTGTACCAGATTTCATGAAAATCGGTTCAGCAGTTTTTGCGTGAAGGACTAACAAACAAACAGACAAACTTTCGGGTTTATTTTATTAATAGGATGTTAGTCGATAGGTTTCTGTTATACATCATTCGTGTGGGAGGGCTTTTTGATGGGAACTAGGGATAGAGAAAGCGACTTTGTTTTATACTATGTAATGATATAGTGGCATTTTTCAATAAAATTGTAATCCCTATTTTTGTGGAAAAAAACTTGCCGTGGGTTAACTACGTCGTGGTTTGTTTACAATTAACATTTTTTTGGGTACCGTCAGTAACTTACAACCAAATAGGTAATGGACGTTAAATCAAAACAGCCTTTTTTATAAAGCCCTGATGATACTGTGAAAAGTGAAACCTGTTGGCTATAGCGTACCTAACATGAAGTAGTAAACAAAGTGTATACATGTAGGAAAAGTACAGGCGTATAACTCAAACAAGTATGGATAATTTATGTATTA
>NJDC01000992.1:126179-138092 GCA_002245475.1 Calephelis virginiensis
TCATAGACTTGTGCATCTTTGCACTCCCACATACCTCTTTCGCAAAATCAACCATACTATCTTTCAAAACATTCCAACAGTCATCCACGTCTAAGTCCGGTAGGCACACATTATTCAGCCTGTCTTGGACTTGACTCATACATGCTTCCTACACTCGGGTCTTGCAACTTTTCACTCTTAATCCTTTCAAGTCCTTCAAGACATTAAAAGCTACTTTTTAGGAATGGGTATTTCTAAATTAAGGATACCTTGGTCGCATCTACGGCATACAAGATCAAAAACTAAATGTACAAAAAAATTTGTGCACAGCGAACGTATTAAAAAGTAAAGTATCTTCACGCCCATATCCCCGAAGAGGTAGGCAGAGGTACAACCAAGGCACCCACGACTAGCCGAAGACACTAAGTCCCACAATGAGATAGGTGGCAAGCGTATCGCCAACCGGGCACATTTCCAATCCCGACCAAAATATTTTTTATTAGAAAATTGGAAAAATCCAATTTTCTTTTTGTTGGCCGATCCGGGATTCTAACCCGGGACCTCATGCAGTCAAGTCCAACACCCGGACCGCTGGACCACTGAAAATTAAAATTAATTTGAATACATCCACACGCAAAAATATACCTTAACATCACCCTGCTACGACCTGAAACAAGGATAAACTGTAGGGTTACTCTTGAAACTCGATTTATGCAGTATTGGAATCGGATATGTCATTTAAGGTGCTCTTTAACACAAAATTAGCGAATAATTGACATTTAATTACTTATCACTACATACCTAGTATAAAACAAAGTCGCTTTCTCTGTCCCTATGTCCCTTTGTATGCTTAAATCTTTAAAACTGCGCAACGGATTTTGATGCGGTTTTTTCAAGATTCGTTGAATTCTTTCGAAACTAAATATTAATAAGCCGATACAGTTCTATTCCAGAGTACCTAAAATGACAAAACCGAGTCAAATTTCCAATTTGCATGAAATCGACTTTTAAGAGTTACCCTACTGATCTATTTATAGTATTAAAATGGATTTTTTTTATGAATTGTCACAGCTGTAACTAAATCACCACTTGTTTAAAAACATTTTACAAACAATTTCGTAAAAGAATCTTATTCAAAGAAAACTTATTTATTTGAAGCAACTTAAAAGAAACTGTTTTGGTAAGTTATGGTGGAAAGTTTCATCGTTAAAGTTTTGTGATTGGTTTTGTCAGCGGACGGGACCCCTGCAGTATTCTATTTACTTGTTGGATACAGTTTCGACAATGGTCACTCAAACTAATGGACCAGAATCCGTGAAAAGCCAGACCGTACTTATTTTACAAAAGCTGAAAGCGCTGAGACGCTGGTTTTCAAGACAAGTCAATTATAGGATTATCAAGAAGCTTAGGATTTTCGTTAAATTGGGTTGGGATGGAGACTGACGTAAAACTCAGTCTCCATCCCAGGCAGCTCGTAACAAGCGAGCTTTGATCGACGACTACTAATGCTAGAGCGCCATAAAGCTAAGGAATCTTGAAGGAAAGAATTCCGGCCGCCATTTTGAAAATTACTTTCCGGTTCTGCCTAATAACCTTGCCAAAGGACACTCACCCACGCACAACATCTTTGGTGTCTAAAGGCCACGGTGAATCTTACCATTAGAAAAGTGTTTGTTTGCTGTCTTTTGCCATAAAATGTAAAATTATACAAAAAAAAACCCGATGCCTATGCATCATCATGGAAAATTTGTATGTTTGTTTTTTTTTTTGTTTTGTTTGTTTGTTTGTATGTTTGTATGAATTTGTATGTTAGTTTGTTTGTTACTCCTTCATGAAAAACTGTTCAACCGATTTCATGAAATTTAACACACACATAGAGGGTAACTTGGATTAACGCATAGGATAGTTTTTATTCCAAAAAAATGTTCCTGTGGGACCATTATCCAAGCGGGTAACGCCGCGCGCAACAGCTAGCTAGTGACAAATTGCAACTGTAGTTTTGATTAGCCCTATAAATTGCATACATGGTAATCGGGTTATTAAGACGTTTCAAATTGAAAATAATTTCTGCACTTTATATTCCTAGAACAGATTACAAATTATAATGCATTCTTTCTTCTAGATGTTTGTACAAGCCGTACAAACATACAAACTTACATAATACTTGGATCCTGAGCTTAAAATTAATATTTTTTTAAATGTTGGAAATTAAAAAAAATTGGATCTCGAAACAATTTCGATCAATGGTAGGTATAAAATCGAAAAATCGATTTAATACGTTTACTTCTCAATATTTCTACAGAAACACCTGCCTGTAAGATTTATTCCAACTTCAACAGTTTTTCACTCATCTTGTCAGAAATAAGAAATGCTGAGATTTAAAGCAGAACCGCTTTTCTTCAACAAGTTTATTCCAACCCTACCATCAGTGGATCCTTTTATCCTACGCTCGCCTTTTACAAGCAGCCAGGTAGGGAGACAGATGGTCTATTCTACACAGGGGATCTGGACAAACATGGGGAGGACCATTATACTTGAAAATTACAAAGTCACTAATATCAAACATAATTAGTTCAAAATACGTTAGTTATGTTTCCGCGATAGTATAATTTTCATAAATTGAACTTGGAGGATCTATAATAACTACAAAAATTAAACACTGAATAAAAGTAACAGATAGGTACCTATTAAATAACTGTGAAAAAAAACTTCAGTACAGGTACACCATGCCTCAATAAATATTGAGATATTCCCGTTTGCTGGAATAATGTAACCACACTGTATTGCTTTTACACACAAATGTTATACGGACCAAACATACCTAAGTACGTATAAAAGAAGGTTCACTAGCAAGCGATCTTTTCTAAACAACTAACGTTTATAGTAAGGAAGCAAGCGAACTCCCGCGTCATGGGGAACCATTGGATTTTGTCAATGAAATAGTAGAAAGTAGAAAATATTATGTGAGTTTCTCTTTTTAGCGGTGTGTTGAGCATCTAGAAACTAAAAATACAATTACAGTCACCTGATCATAGGCAAGCTCATCAAATATTGATAGAGTATATGCCTGACATGTCTCTGATACCAGAAATGTGTCAATCATACAGTATTCTGTAATGGACAATGGACATAGAAGACTTGGTTTTTGTAAGTTTCTGACTCTTCCTCTCATACATGTTGTTCAAATATTTAAAAAAATATATAACTTCACGCCCATATCCCCACGACTAGCAGAAGACATTAAGTCCTACAATGTGATATGTCGCAAGCCTATCGCCAACCAGCCACATAAGTTACTGCAAAAATTTCCTCTTCGGCTCCCCTACTATTAGAAGACAGGTCAAAATAAGGAGAAGGTACAATGTCACTACATAGTATGAAACAAAGTCGCTTCCTCTGTCCCTATGTCTCTTTGTATGCTTAAATCTTTAAAAATACGCAACGGATTTTGATGCATTTTTTAATAGATAAAGTGATTAAAGAAGAAGTTAATATGTATATCGCATAATCGTGCGAAGCCGGGGTAGGACAATATCTGACAATAAATCGATTATTGTTTTTAAAAATATTTTATGTATAGATTTAGTTTTATTACTGTTTTATTATATGTACCTTAGTGTAGATAAATAAGTAGATAATAAGTGGTTGAGAAATAATTAATTAGGTTGATTGCATTTTTTACAATAAAGCTCCTCGTCAAGAAACAGTTCAGAAATCATAAAGGCTCCCTCAACGTTAAATCAGTTTCCATCATAGAGCCATCAGCTTGCCCGAGTTGGGCGCGTATGATAACGACAATTAATCATGTCTCAACAAACTAAATGACCATTAGCCGGCTGCTGAGTCACGCACCAGACACGGTGGTCGTTCACAGCCCCATTATGTGGACTTTCTTCAATGGCGTACTTATTTCAAACAATTTTAAAAGACTTAGTAACGCTGTTTTAACAGTGATTATCAAAAAGGGGTAGGTCGTCATCAGACGTTCCTGTCGATTAGGATATTTCTGTTACTGAACAAGATTTCTTTGTCACTATTTACTATGAATGTTACTGGTGCGTTGTTATTGTAAGGCAGGAATCTTAAGAAGCATTGGAAAGTCTATCGGTTTCCCTACCCTCTAGTATGGAACACGACCATGGCGAACATTGACGCTATGGCGCTAGAAATAGGTAAGGCACCGCCTTATTAATCAGAGAGAGAGAGTGGTATTAATCAGGGAGAGATGCTGCCCAGTAATCTACCACCAGCACCTAGAGAATAAAATATCTTAAAACCAATTAAATATTGTAACGAACCCGCGAAAATTAAATATTGACTATAAAGTGTCGTAAATTATGCTTGAGCAACGTATATTTTTTTAAATAACAATAATATTCGATATTACTTAAAAATATGATATTACTGAAGTTTCAAATATATGTGTTTTGAAGTTTAACATAATCATAAGCCATCTCGACGTCACAGCTTTCAAATAAAAAAAAAATAACGAAATCGGTCCATTCATTTAGAAATTATGATGCCACAAACAGAAAAAGAGACACTTCAAACTAAAACGCCTTTCTTTTTCCGTCAGGGGTTAAAAATACTATCATACACATATTACACAACATAATGGTGTCCAAATGTTTTATCAAGGAAATTACATTAATTTAATTATTACCCCGTGCAACGGATCCAAGACCAAGGGCTCCGTTGCAGAATGGACCATCTGCCTTCCTGCTAGGCAGCTCGTAAAAGGCGAGCATAGGCTTACCGTCACTAACACCGTGACATCTGACTAGGTCGTAGAGTTTAACAGCGACTCGCCCGGATTGGTACCACCGTCTTACCTATTCCGGCCGCCATAACGTCATGACGTATTCTGATTTGGAGGGTAAGGTAGCCGGTAAACTTACTTTTGCTCTAGGCCTAACATCCCGACCTCAGGTTGGCAACGCACCATTACCACCTATAGTGTCTCTAGGCGGTGTGAATTTCTTACCATCAGGAAATCCGTCTGCTTGTTTGCCTTCCAATACCATTAAAAACAATATTAAAAATTATTATTATAATGATTAAATGCGTTTAAATTAGGATGTCACTGGCACCATGAAGTGAGATCAAAAAAGATCTTGCCGGGTTGGAGTAAATCGTCTTACATGAACATATTATGTGCTTAATGTTAGTCCTCACCAGAATAGTTCTGGTGAGGACTAGTTAGACTAGTTTTGAGATTACATTGAAATACAGTAGTACCTTCAATTTAAAGTATGCGCTTCGGCTATATTCGTCAAGCTTCGGAAATCCGAATGTATTTTAGAAATATCTATATGGAGTTGTTATTACACATTTCGCAGTCATTTCGCTTAAATTTAGATTAGGTCAGCCAAATTAAAAATAAATGTATAAAGAGTAAAAAGATTAAAAACTGTAAAGCCGTAGCGCATAGTTTAAATAGTAGTACTGTATGTGATGTTGTCCAGAGTGTACAAATTTTTATATTTGATATTCATAAAATTCATGAAAAATATGGATATGATAATATATTTAACTTAAACACAATTGACACCGGAAATGGACTTATTTTCTTTTGAATCCTAACCGTTTGTTTAAAAAAACAGTTTTTGTTTTTATTTAAATTAACAAAAAAAAATATCAATGCATTCGTAGAGCGAAGTCTATTACATATTCAGAAACCATTAATACGATTTTGACCAATTTAAATTAGAACTTCTGATGAAAAGCACTAGCCTAGAATCACCATAATTGGTTCATCTTGTAACTTCTGAGGCACATAAAAAATGAAGACAAATAGGAACTCCCATTTATTCAAGTTGTTTAAAAACACATTTCGTCGCCTCTGTGGTCTAGCGGTCCAGGTATTGCCCTTGACTGCATGAGCTCCCGGGTAAAATTCCCAGGTCGAGCAACAAACAGAAAATGTGTTTGTTCCATTTTTCTAATAAAAAAAATGTTGCTCATGATTGGATATGTGCCCGGTTGGTGATAGGTTTGCCACCTATCACGTTGTGGGACTTAGTGTCTTCCGCTAGTCGTGAGTGCCCTGAGCCTTTACCATGAGTACTTATAGATTCCGTTCAATAATTTACGTGTCGACATCTATGACACTCTCACTAAAAAAATGTTTCCCTTAGTAACCAATAGGGGCGCAGTTTAAAGTTTTCATACAAATAATTTACAGACACGGTAGCGAGTATAGTAAACTTGACAAGCTGTAAACTCATGGTAAGCCCTCTGGTTAAACCTCTTCTGGGATATGGGCGTGAAGATACTTTACTTTAAAAACACATTTTGCTCCATTTTACAATTGGCTGGTCAGTCAGCTGCCAGATCTATATTTAAGACTGTCAAACCAATATTAGTACGTCGGTGGTCACACGACGTGGCTCTTTAATTGCAATTTGACAGCTTTTTCACAACAACCAGCGGGACGCAATTATACCAACAGCAGCCGGAAACGACGATATTGACGACTCAATCCCGCTACTTCCTGTACAATAGCGAATAATAAATCAGTATGTGTATAGTATTTAGATAACTGTTTGAGGTTAGGGTTACTATTTTTTGTAGAATTGTAAGTCACAACACTCTATTGGTTTATAGATTGGTTGGTGGAGAATTTCAAACGGCATTTTCTCTTTTTTGCACATATTAATTCCATAAAGTTAAATAAATAAAAAAAATAAGCCCTGTAAAACTACGAAAAATCTATTTGAATTTCATAACCATCTGATCCGGTAACTGGTTTATGAATCATATATTTTCATTTCTTTCATTTCATACTCCTCGACGACATCGAGGTCCATGAAAACTTAACAATCACTAGTTGGATCGTGATCAAATTTATTTGACACCATCTCAGAATCATGACCTACTCTGCCCAAAAATAACCATTGAAATATGTTGGTTATTGTTCTTGTAACCGCGTGACAAACATACAAACAGACAGTCGAATTAAGAACTTGAAGAAAGAACTTCCTTGTTGGATTAAGTTAATATGGCAAAGGTAAATGGGGTGTTAATCTTATAATCAGCCTGATATTAATAAGCCTCGTGAGTGAGTAAATTAACTTCTACCTTAAACATATAATACATACTCCCCAATATAGGTACTAAAAAATTGCATAAAAAGTAAATATTTCGCACATGAACAAAACGAAAGTAGTACAAAGTTGATAGTTTGTAAATCTAAAAAGTTCTTTTGATTTCCCAAAAAACTTACTTTTACTAAATGTTATATCCTGAAGGTACGATATAGACTGTATTAAAAGCGAAAAGGACAAACTTGCAGGAACGCGCTCGGTTATTATCGATTTTCTGATTTAGCCTCCCCTCGCTGATAACGCTTCGCGACAGGTAACGAGCTGACAGTCTCACTAAGATAATTCCACTCTTATTAAACTTGATACTTTATAAAACATCACTACATAGTATAAAACAAAGTCGCTTACTCTGTCCCAATGTCCCTTTGTATGCTTAAATCTTTAAAAAAACGCAACGCATTTTGATGGGGTTTTTTAATTAATAGAGTGATTGAAGAGGAAGGTTTGTGTGTATATTTCATACCCGTGCGAAGCCGGGGTGGGCCGCTAGTAATCAGAATAAATGTCTAACCATTTTTACAAAAAACAAAATGAGTGTCTGGGATACACATTTTTGCGAACTCTATCTTAAGGCCAGGATCCTCGAAATTACCTACTATTGATACAATTTTAAATACTTTGCTTGTAACTTCACTCGATTACACAAAATTAAGATAACAATGAGTTATTAATACTTTTTGAGGTAAACTTAAAATTACAAAAAATACAGTAAAATAGGTTTTAAATAAATTGCAATGGCAACTTTCAAAAAATGTTTTTTATTTTATTTATTATACACATTAGGTATGTAACATACCCTTATAAAATCGCCGCGCGTTGGTTGACATAGCGCATACTGCCAACATGGTAGCGCGAAAATTGTAGCATTAAAATTTTATTACTCGTATGAGTCCATCATATACTAAAATCGGTAAGTAAACAAACAATCGTCTCCTGCTTTCATACCGCTATAGTTAGATTTTCAAAAATTATATGAAGCCATCTTGGATGTATATAACCTATCCTACTAATATTATAAATGCGAAAGTCTGTATATTTATTTGTTTCACCCAAAAACTGCTTAACTGATTTTCATCAAATTTGGCTCACACATAGAGTACGTGGTAAATTGGATTAACACATAGTATAGTTTTTATCCCGAAACAAAGTACCTGTGGGAACATTAACCAAGCAGGCAAAGCCGCAGCTAGTAAAAAAATAAATATCTAAGTTGGAATTGTCTGTAGAAATATATACGGGCTAGAAAATACACCAAATTGATAATTAAAATGGAGGAACATTTCACAGTAAAAAAAATTAAACATTTTTTTTAAATCTAACATTTGATCTGCAACAATACGTCTTTTTTGTTTAACTCTCTAAGGACTTACTGAATAAAAAATAACAAAAAAGAACCTTTTTATATTCTTAAACTTAAAGAACTGAAAAGGTTATAAATTATTGCTATAAATATCAGACAATTAGACAATACTGCCAATAAAAAGACTAATAAAATATAACATTAATACAGATACGCGGACGAAGATTCTTTTGATTGGACGGCAATTTATTGTGCGGAAATGCCGTTACTCGGTAATATTTCCGCTCTGCACTGTTCATTTTTCCTTTTTTCTCTAAAAAAGGGCGCGAGACATCTTAATCGAACAGTTCATTCAGACAATCTGACCCTCCAAAGAAGGGGCACGGAAAAAACTTATTCTATTGTTGACCAAACCGGAATTGTTTTGTACGTTTTATTGACATTTATTGAAAGTGGTCAGAAAAAAGATTCGCAGAAACTTAATCGCTTCACTTTTTTCTTCATCGACTTAAGAGCCCTCTTTTTTTCCTTGATCTTGGACTTTACTGAATATAAATAAATAAATATCCCAGGACAAATCATACAAATTGAATCTAATCCTAAAGTAAGCAAATTATATGCTTGTGTTAAGGGTATTAGACAACGATTCTAACACATAGAAATACTTGTATAGATACCAGAATAAATTTAATACACACCCTGCAGACCCGGAAATGCAGACATTTAAACGTTCATTACACAAATACTTGCCCCCGTCGGGAATCAAATCCAAGTCTCGCGGTTGGTCAGTGTACTTAAGCGTGTAGCCTAGTCACTCGACCAACAAGGCGGTCAAATATGGGTCCACTGCTTTCCTATTAAGTTTGCACTAACACCGTGACCATAGCCATGTAGAGTTATGAGATCTCCGTTTGGTTTTTATTTATAGCATCAATGCTCGATGATATCATGTTTCTTTTTGGAGCAAACTTTTAGGAAAATTTTATAGTTTTTAACAAAAAATATATTTGTAACAAATTTGTTTTCGTATATACTTATATATAGGTATAAAACTGCTAAATTATATTCAAAGGAATTATTTTTATATATGAAGATCGTTATATCTGTTATAAATCATCTATCGTGAAGAAGCAGAACAAGTGACGGCGTCGGAATGCGACGAACCCGTCATACGCTGCTAGTACTTAGTATCTAATTTGTAACTTCTATGTAACATTATACTTTATTACAGTTATAATTTGGTGGCAGAATGCTTTGCAACGACTATTCTGAATTGGTACCGCCTTATCTGTTTCCGTCGCTATTGCGTCAGTGCTTGCCATTGTCGTGTTCCGCACTAGAGGGCTAGGTCTCAGTCACATTATAGCAGCGTACCAGTAAAGTCGACGTATCTTTTTCAAAGAGGAAAACCGCTTGCCTGCCTATCTTATTATTATATTTCTATACCTACATATCTTTATATTTATATATTTCTTGTGTGCGTGTTTATGTCACTGAACTCCTCCTAGACGACTGTAGCGATTTTGATGAAATCTTTTGTGTGTGTTTAAGGGGATTCGAGTATGCTTCCACCAATTTGTGAATGGATCAACGAATTTTGCTAATTCTTGTTTTGTTGTGTTAGTTATTGGCAGGAGAAGTTTAGAAGAGAAAAACCAGGAAAATTGTAGGCAAAATGGAAACAGTACCCATTTTAAACCATTTAAACTGTTAGTAGCTGCTAATATCAACACATAAGAAGTTCGTCGGGTTGGCTAGTATATATAATATCAGTCAGGAGAAGATTCTTATAAAAAATATAAGTTTAGAGAAAGATTAGCAAAATTGTGTATTCAATATTCACAGTCAACACATGCGATGTCTGTCGGGTCGGCTAGTAGTGTGTTGGTCTGGGGTCATTTACAGAATAAACCATCTTCTTCCTGCCAGACAGCTCGTAAAAGGTGAGCATAGGCTTACTGTCACTAACACCGTGACATAGGTGGTAGAGTTTCGCAGCGGCTCGTCCGGATTGGTACCACCGCATTACCTATTCCTGCCACCATAACGTCAGTGCTTGCTGTTGACGAGTTCTAGTTCGGTGGATAAGGTAGCCAGTAAATTTACTTTTGCTCGAGGTCTAACATCCCCGCCTCAATGCAACACAGCATTTCCACCTTCAGGCGTGAATTTCTTACCATCAGGAAATCCGCCTGCTTGTTCGGCTTCCAACATCATAAAAAGAACAGTATTCACAGTCATGTCATACAATGTCTGTTCGGTCAACCAGTAACGTAACGTAAAGAATAATTTAATAGCCAATTTCCTTAAGACCTGAATACATTATACAACAACACTGAATAAAAATGGTTATCCCAATCTATAAGACAAATGATTACAAAACGTATCCCTACGGAATCGAGTTATAACCCCAAACTGCTCACATCCGCAGCGATGATATATGCGAGGGTGTTTCCTGACACCGGCCAGTAGCTACTTGATTTAGCGGAAAGTCAGATAAAACCTAATGCGCACAACAAAAAATATATCACAATACCAACGCCATAAATATGACGGCTTGTCGTAAACCTTTATGTCTGTGCGTAGTAGCTGGCACGTGAAAAATGGGATATAGAAATAGTGAAACTAAAAAATATTTTTGCGAAAGTTGGATAGTAGAGACGTTTACGCGGCAGATATTGCTTCATAAACCCGTTATGTAATGGAAACATGATATAACGCAATGTTCCTTAATGATAAAGTTGTTAAGGGCGTGTTACACTATCAAATTTGATTTATCATTTTTTATGCTGAGGATTGGACAAATTAGATTGTACTTACCCCAAAATAAGCAAATTATATGCTTTTGTTTTTTTTAAATATATTGGAAAGCAAACAAACCGACAGATTTGTTGATGGTAAGAAATTCATGTCGCTTAGAGACACTATTACCAAACCGCTCTCAGTACGTTAGATTAGACCCCGACCTACCGAAATTCTACCACCTATTCAAGTGTCAAGATGCTAGTGACGGTAATCCTATGCTTAAATTTTACGTGATGCATGAAGGCAGATAGTACATTATGCAAAGAAGCCCAGACCAACACGGGGAAAAAATGAGTCTCAGTCCAAACTCTAAAAACTGCAAAAAGAAATTTTAAATGTCCCTACTTTTTTCAAATACCTTCGGTTTGTATAATTTATTATTATTTTGACATCCCATTTCGTGTCTAGAGGCACAGTGAGTAAGCTGTCCGCAGATATATTCGTGAAAGTTTTACCATCAAATGTTTTTATTCCTAATCGCTATTTTTTTTATTTGTACTTACAGAAAATTATTTTTTACTTTTTAGTATAGTAAGATAAAAGCTGGTTTAACCTATTATTCATTTTTATTTTTAGCACTTGCCCTGTGCTTGGGATAAATTTCTATAAATTTTAAAGCTACCCGCGTTAACGGGTTAGAAAGGAATTAAAAATTTCGCCACGGGACTTGAATCCTCAGTAGCTCAATTGGTTAGAGCATTCGTCGGCTTGAGACGAAAGGTT
>NJDC01000992.1:138131-191659 GCA_002245475.1 Calephelis virginiensis
TATTTTGACATCCCATTTCGTGTCTAGAGGCACAGTGAGTAAGCTGTCCGCAGATATATTCGTGAAAGTTTTACCATCAAATGTTTTTATTCCTAATCGCTATTTTTTTATTTGTACTTACAGAAAATTATTTTTTACTTTTTAGTATAGTAAGATAAAAGCGTCTGGTTTAACCTATTATTCATTTACTGTCCCGTGGGAACTCGTTGAAAGTTAACTCATCCCATTTACAACGATCATAGACTCGGTTTAGATTTCGGCAAGGCATGTATTTTTCTGATGGACATAATTTCTCTATTGAAATTATCCCACATTGACACAGAACATGGTGCCTATAAGAAAATTGAGATTTGTGTAAAAAAAGAAGTATTGACTTTTACAACACAGTTTAGCTTCACTTTTTAAAAGTTAGAGTGTACCTATGTCTTTCGTGTATGCATATACTTTTAGAGTATACGAATAATGTTCCATTCAATTCTGTTTGTCTATATTCGATCTTCGAGGACTGTATTATTTATGTATTATTTTTGTAGAAAGATTAACACCGATCACAAAGTCAAGAATTTCCGTTTAGGTAAAAAATAAATATGTATAACAAAATTTGTCTAGAGATTTTATCTTGCGAAACTGTCACATTTATAATATTAACTACTGGCATGAGCATAAATACAATTATAAGAATGATCGTCTGTTAGATACCAATATTCTCCAAAGGTCGCTGACATTAGGACAGACAAAAATACACGACTTGTGAAGGTCACATGTCACATTTTTGTAATAATTGGAAACTTCTCCGTTTTTTTTATTAATTCTCATTTGTTATTGTCATCGACAGTTTTGTATCTGCAATCTCTCAACTCAATGAGGGCGCCAACAAAAATACATTTCACGGACGTAATAATCCAAAATATATACAAATGTCTTCAAAAACATTCCAGTAAATAGGCTTACTAATTACTAGAATTTTATTATGTACCTAAACCAAATCTTTATTAATTAAAAACGTTTACAAATATACAACGAACAAATAATTTATTAGTGTGATATAAGCCTATTCTAGCATTTCAATCAAAACATTTTTAAGCATTAGCTACTTAGCGTACCTACTCGCCTTACGCCACTGACCATTCGTGATGCTCGGGTTCGATTCCCGGCATGTATTTGTATGATAAACATATTTTTTTGTATTTCTTAACCGAGTTCAAAAAAGGAGACGGTTGTCAATTCGACTATAAGTTTTTTTGTGTAGGTATGTTGTTACGTGATTGCTCTGTCAATAGCCAACTTATTTTTATGGTTTATTTAAGAAAGACAGACCATGATTCCGATGTCGTCCCACATTAATTGTATCATGGTCCGACTAGTGGTTTAGTCATTGTTGAGGTCGTCAAGATAAGTGAAAAGTTTATGCATTATTAGCGGCCCGCCCCTGCTTTGCACGGGTATTAAATATACATAATATAAACCTTCATCTTCGATCACTTTATCTATTTAAAAAAACCGCATCAAAATCAGTTGCGTAGTTTTAAAGATTTAAGCTTACGAAGGGACAGAGGAAGCGAGTTTGTTTTATACTATGTAGTGATTAAGTGGAACTCAAAAATTACTAGTAGGATGTGGATAAAATTTACGTAAGATCATTTCGGACCCATTTGTTATTTTTCAAAAAAGGATTATCAAACCGGGGCGTGGAACCCAATAAAATAGTAGGAGCCAGTTTTTGCAGTTTTAATGTCGATTATATTATGTCATTACATGTATTATTAATTTTGTATTTAAGTTTATTTATTTTATTATTATTAGTATCGTAAAATTTGTTTACCTTGAGTTAAGACCAGTTTGCGTTATTTTTTCAGAAATATTAACTTACTATAAATCATTATGTTCTTCACAAATGAAATTGTAAAAACCTGTTTTTGAACATTACAGATATTAAAAAAAAACTAAGGTACTAAACTATCTGTTAGGAATGTAAAGGCCTACATTCTAAGATTCCGCTATTAATTTAGCTGTATGTACAATGTTAGTCTTCTCAGACAAAGGTCAATTTTCGCCCTGGTGTCTGAATTATTTATCGACCTATTTGTTTTCACGCTCGATCAAAACATAACAGCTAACGGCCACTATTAATAATCAATCCTAATCCAAAACTTGTTGTCCAAGATTGATATTTTGATCCATTTTTATGTTATCGCTTGCCAATAACATATCTGTGGACAGGATAAATATGGCAATTAGGTAAAAATAGGCCGGCGGATACGCAGCTATCTAGATTGCTTGAAATCCATCTTTAGATAAATATTATTAACATTGGCCGTAAGAAAATAAATAGCTAAAGCTAAGAAAATTAATTCACACGTCCACGCACTTGTGTCTGAATAAAAAGATAATAAATTTGTTATTTGTAACTATTTCAGAAACTCGTCAGAATTTTTTATTTCATTCTCAATTATTTTACGACATGCAAAGCTATTTGAAAATTTAAGATGTGGTAAAACGACCTTGATGCTTTGTTCTACACATTTTTGTTTTCTTACATTACATTCAACCTAGTTTTGTCTGAAAACCACGAAGTAGCCTTCATAGTAAATGTTCTCTGGAAGCTATGCAGTAGGGTCGCCAGGCCGTGGGCGAAGGCCCACTTCGCCCACGGCTTCGCACCTAAAGGGGCCTCGCACTACCTGATTTAAAATCTTTGTTTATTTTTAAATGATATAAAGGCTTTTGCCTGGAAAATCAAATTTAATCAAATCAAACTATGTTTGATAAGACCATAGTGTAAAAGGGCAATGAATGTGAAGGAAGCAAGACAGGTTTGTCAGGATCGTGAGGCCTGGCACTCGATACTCTCTGCCTACCGCGTAAGGGACTTGGCGTGAAGATATGTATGTATGTAAGTTTTTGGGCAGCTTTTGGAAACGAACGGAACGCTACGCCAGTTACGCTAGTCTACGCTACGCCACTGAAGCTATAATAGTGTACGAGTATGTTTTAAAAGTTTAACATATTTGTATAAGTATTGCATTGCAGCTAGAGGATTTGATCCCGGGATCCCGGGATTCGGGTCATATTTTAGTCCCGAAATATTCGGGACTAAGTTTCATAAATCCCGGGATTTTCGGGATTTATAGTTTTTTAAAAATGCGAATACAAATGTACGTGAAATGAAACGTCCTTAATACAATTTATTAAGAAACACTTGTACTTTCCACAATATATTTTATTATTTTTATTTTTATGGTTTCTAAATAACTTGTATCAATAATGGAATTCCACCAAGCACCGACAATAGGAAGTATAGGAAACGTCCTTACTTCCGTTTGACGTTTTGACAGCCATCTTGTATACTCTGCTTATTTTATTTGTAATTGCTAACGACCTGTACCACAGTATTACGCGTAAAAACCGCTTTACGTCATGTAAATATTGATACTTTTTGTTAATTGGTGATAATCAATGATTTTTTTTAACAAATAACAACACTAATATGTCTGAGTGAATGTAGATGAAAAATTTAAGAGGTTATGTTTATATCAAGGAATATCAATACTCTTTAGCAAGATACTTAAATGTTCTTTTAATTTGAATCAATAGAATAGAATAGAATATTCCTTTCAATAGAAGGAAACAATGTTACTGTCCAAAGAAAGTTTTTGTGTCAAACATAAAAGGATGAATATGTTTAATATATGTTTCATCTGTGTGATCTATTTAATTTAAAATACAAGTACCTATAGACATTGATCTCTACAACATACAGTCTTTTTCATAGTATTTCTGAACAAGTATTGGTCCGGGCTCCTTTGCAGAATAGACCATCTGCCTTCCTGCCAGGCAGCTTCTAAAGGCGAGCAGGCGAGGCAACTCACCCGGATTGGTACCACCACCTTACCTATTCCTACCGCCATAACGTCATGACGTGTTCCGGTTTGGAGGGTAAGGTAGGCGGTAAACTTACTTTTGCATGAGACCATCCCGACCTCAGGTTGGCACCATCACCACCTCTGGTGTCTCTAGGCGGCGTGAATTTCTTACCATCAGGAAATCCGTCTGCTTGTTTGCCTTCAAATATCATTAAAAAAAAAGTCTTCAGAAGTTTTTTTTAAGTTGTAAATAATAAAGAAACTAGAAATTCTGTAGTTAGTGTCAGTCCAGTCAGCTTATCAGAATAAGTATAATTTTCTTTTGTTTTCAAAAGATTTAATAAAAGTTGAATTTGATATATTTAACCGTCTTTTTCTTACCACTTTCTAGAAAGCACAATTCACCAGTACGATCCCGGAATTTTCCCGGGATCCCGGGATTAGCTGTACATAATCCCAAAATCCCGGGATTAGAAAAATCGACCGGTATCTAAACCTCTAATTGCAGCATGAAGTATCCAATATCCATACTAATATTAAATATGCGAACTGTCTGTATGTCATACTTTCCTAAGCCGCTGGACCATTTTTGGGGTCTACAGGTGACCTGGAGGAACCTAAAGATGGCATGATGACTTCTTTGAAGTCGTCTGAACGGATATCATTTATTTCTCGACATATTATAACCGACCTCCAAAAGTATCAATGATAAGAAAACAAATAGAGTAGTTAAATAATTTCAAGGTGTTTGAAAATAGTTGAACTTGACCAACTTTTCACTTCCTTTATGACGAACAATATTTTTCTTTTTTAACGTTCCTGATTTTGTAGAAAACATTGTTTTCATGAAATAATTCGGATATTGCAAATGGATATAATTTCAAAGGAACCTTCGAAACCTTCAAGAAAAGATGTACGTATTACCTTCAGCTAAAAGTTGGTGCATTGTTTGTAACTCTGCCTACTTCTTCAGGGATACGGGCATAATGATATTCTCTTCGATAATCTATTATTTTAATAATTATTATTTTAAATCTATTAAAATGAATATTTATAAATGCGAAAGTCTTTCTGACTGTCTGTCTTGAAAGAGCTCAAGGCTAAACTGCTATGCAGATTTTGATAAAATTTTAAATGCACATAATCATGGATCCGAGTGCAAACATAGGCTAGTTTTTTTCAAAATTCAACCTCAAAAAATTTTATGAAGGGATGAAAGTTTATACAAACTAGTACCTAACTATTTTAAGTCTGTCGAAGTCACGGGCAAACAGCTAGTACAGAATATAGCATAAAGAATATATCGAGGGGTTATAAAGTTGTTTTGCGATTAAGGTCCCTATGCTTTTAGTAATAAAGAGGGGTGTCAATAAAATATGAAACAATATTGTTGATGTACCCGTAATATCGTTATGATGGACGATCGGGGGGCTATCTGGTCAGCGGGCAATCGACTTGAAAAGAGATAAGCTCCCAATGTTACACTTCATACCTCGCACGGTCACTTGTTAGTAATACTCATTATCACTAGATGACTTTGCGGTTTATCACAGGAATTATTTTACTATCCATTATAATCGCCTCTGTGGTTTAGTGGTGCTACGCGTGGACTACTTGAGGTCCCCGGTTTGATTCCCGGGTCAACAAAGAAAAATGTGTGTTTCCAATTTTCTAATAAAAGTAACGTTGCCCGCGATTGGATGTGAGCCCGGTTGACGATAGACTTGCCACGTATCACATTATGGGACTTAGTGTCATCGGCTAGGCGTAGGTGTCCTAGTTAGATATGCCTCTACTTCTTCGGGGATATGGGCGTGAATATGGTTTTCATGTAATGGCCTCTGTGGTCTAACAGTCCAGTGTTGGCATTGAATACTTGAAGTCCCGGGTTGGATCCCTGGGTTGAGGAACACATTTTTTTCTGTTTTTTCATAGAAACAATGTTGCCTGGGAATGGTTAGATGCCCGGTTGATAGGCTAACAACTCAGCTGTCTTAATTAATATATTTCTTATCTATTACGTGTCACAGTGTTTGTCCGCAATGGACTCCTAACCTACTTAACCGATTTTAAACAATTTATTATATATACAGCGAAGCCGCGAGTAACAGTTGTTTTTTATATAATGTTATTAGGTGACAAGAAAGATTCGTACAGCAAGAAGATGAAGGAAAATTGGAAGAATAACACTTAAATTTTAAAACTTCTTTAGCTGCGTTGTGCACTTTTTGAGATGGGTAAAAAATGTTAAACTCGCATCAGGACACGTGACCTGATCGTAAATTCGTAAGACGGAAGAAAAGTAGACCACGTATTTAAATTCGTATAAAGTTTTTAAAATACGGAAATTGTACAAAGCGCATATGTTTGTGTACGATAGTGCAATGAATGAATATCACATTTTACCACAAATTTTAGACAGTCAGACCTTAGTATATAATATTTAGATATTTATTTATGGATGGTTTGGAATTTAACCTTGTTTATTGATTTTTTTATTGATATTATGTAGATATATTCCTTGTACATAATTTTCTATTCGTGATTTTTATTATATTACGTAGTTATATATTGCTGAAGGAATTTGTTTATATTTACATATGTGTAAGTATATAACTTATAACTTCAAACTGATAAAGTCAATTAAATTCAAATTTGTGTATTTTATGCTTTGTTTTATAAATTAAGTGGTACCTACATATTTGATCTCTGTTAGCCTAAAGGTAGACTAGGAGAAAATGCATGATGACTGATGATGGTTTATCTTTGGCATTAAGTTCGCCTTTTGTACCTATTTACAATATTTATTTGTTTACAACGAAGTTTAAATAAAATAAATAATAGGTCGTATAAACTAATAAAGCAACTTATGCAAAAATATTTTAAAATAGTAAAAGTGCACAACGTTTATATTCGAATTTTCTCCCATTATGAAAGAAAAGAAAAAATATTTATTTGCGGCTTATGAGTGTTACAAAGATGTTACAAAATTATTTAAGCGTTCCTACATATTCTACCAACTTGTGGTGTGCAAATATTTTAATATGTTTTTAATTATTTATTCACAATTTACTATTTACACACTGTTTTTTGTTTGTTTTGAGATTACATGATTATTTATTAATACACACAATTTTAGAATGTAAATTAATTTATCCCTATCTACGGTAAACTACCGCCGTTTCCAAACCTAGCCAGACAGGAGAAGAAACGGCGAAACGAACTCCTGCGCACCCAACATTCTGCAATTAAATTAATCATATTAGAAATACTGTATTATTTATTCTTATCTGCAAGAAAATCTGTGACATTATAATAATTTTTCTCTAAAAGTAAGTTGAATACCTTTTTTCGAAATCTGTTTAATGGAAGTGATTTAAGATTATCAGGAATTTGGTTGTATATACGAATGGACATGCAATACACGTTATTTTTGTAAATGTTGAGTTTATGGTTAGGCACATGTAGTTAAAATATGTTAGGCGGTCCGCTAGTATCTAAATGAAATTGTACCTAGACAGAATACGAATACGAATAATAGTTTTTTAAAGCATTTATTCTTCAACTATAAAAAAATAAGAAACCAAGATGTGTTGAATTTTGAAAAAAAAATTGATTTGGAAACAGAATATGATCCCTCAAAGTAAAACATTCTTGGTTTTTCTAAAGCTGCAGTTTAACCACGGGTACTGCTATAACTGACGGGTAACCTAACGTGAAAGGAGGTGACTTATGTTTGTATGAAGTCGATATCATTACCTTGGTAAAGACGTCCATTACAAAATGACCAAGGCATAGTGAGACAGATGATGGACACATTTATACACAAATCAGACAGTTACATATACACACATATATTATACTAGCTGTTACCCGCAGCTTCGCCCGCAATAATTTAAGATGTGAGCTATCCTCTTTTTCAAGTTGGATAAAACTGCACACTGTGTGCAAATTTGATTGAAATCGTTTAAGTAGTTTAGGAATCCATCGCGGACAAACAACGTGACATGTAATTTATATATATGAAAATATATTCTATTTCTACACCACAAACTCAGTAAAGAATATTTCATACTCATTATCGCCTCAGTGGTCTAGCGGTCCAGCTCGGATCTGACTTCTTGAGGTCCCGGGTTCGATCCCCGGGTCGCGTTACAAAAATAGAGAACATTTTTATATCTTATAAAAATAACTTTGCCCGGAAGTGGACATGTGCCCTGTTGGCGGTAAGCTTGCCATGTATCACATTGTGGGACTTAAGTGTTTCTAGTCGTAGGTTCCCTGGTTTGCGTCTGCCTACCGTCTTCGGGGATATGGGCGTGTAGATACTTTTAATACTTTAATAATTATAGTTATAGCAATATAGCAGTTATTTAAATTTGTATGATTGTGGGAGAAAAGGAAGAAACTTAGGCTACTGTTAATGATCTGGTTAGTTAAGTTCACTTAAATTGAAACATTTTTCAGATGGGCATTGTGCTGTCACATTGAAACTTTTTTCAGTTGTTTTTTTTTGTTTTTTTAGTTAGTTGTGTTATGTCATTCATGAGGTCATATACGAAGCGCAGCGCGTACCGGGCCGCCGGTAAAGCATATATTTTTTCCCTAACACAATGTTATTACTAAATAGCAAAAAAAACTTTAAACAACGCAAGCAATCACCAAAAAACTAATTATAAAATGAAACATGAGAAACATTCTTTTCATTATCATTCTTTGATGAAGAAAACTAAAATGAAACTAAATTTCAAATGAAACATGAGAAACCATAAATGTTTAATGAAGCAAACTAAAATGAAACTAAAACTAAAATGAAACTAAATATCAAATGAAACATGGGAAATCACAATATTAAACCAGTGCAAATCCACGTTGAAACATTATTAGTGTACAACACAATAACAGATTCATTAACATGGCCACCAGCTAATCCACTAAGTAAATCAAACCCATCAAGCATGCCAGTTCCACTGAAGAACGTTGTAAGAGCTTACTTGGCACGCGCTGAACCTATTTTGCGGCTAACCCGCCCTCGCTTGCCTTAGATTTATTACCCTGGCTCTAATAAACACATTATACATTTAATGAATATTGATAACTCACTTCCCCATCATGATTTTTGGTTTGAAGCTTGCTTTTTAACACGTCGTTTAGGCAAGTTAGGGTATGAATAACATTCAAGTAATATTATTAGCTATTAAACTTATGATGTTATTTTGTTCATTTTTGAAAGCAGTTCCCTCTGTGGTCTAAGAGTTGGAGTTGACTTCTTGAGGTTCTGGGTTCAACAAGAAAAAGGAAATGTGTTTTTTCAATTTTCTAGTAAAATAACGTTGCCCATGATTAGGTTACCACCTATCACATTGTGGGACTTAATGTATTTGGCTAGTCATGGGTTGGCACCTAATAATAATAATAATTGTACCTTTGCCTACCTATTAAGGGATTGATTAAGGGATTATTTTCAAATAATAAGTTTATAAATACATACATATCTTCACGCCAAGACCCTTACGGGGTAGGTAAAAAGTTTCGAGTGCCAGACCTCACGATCCCGACTAACCTGTATGGCTTCCTCCACATTCATAACCCTTTTAATACAAACACGCCGGTTTCGGAGACCCTCGACACCACCCTCCGATAACATCCGAGTGATCTGATCGTGGAATGTCAACCTTAGTCTCCCCGGGTATCTACATCCATTCACATTCGTATTGTATGCCTGCTTTGTTAATCTTTCATCTGTCACTCTTTCCACATGACCGAACTAGCGGAGCATGCCCTTTCGCATTCTAACACTAACAATTTCTTTCAATCCTACTCTTTCTCGGATCTCTCTGTTACGAATGATTACTTATGTGATTTATTTTATATTATAAACATAATTTTGGCTTAGCACATTTTGCAATATGTTGCTACTCGTATATCAAGTTGGTTGTCGCTTGAAGAGGTAAGTATTATCAGAGTGAAAGAGATCTTAGTTTTTAATTAAGAGTTAAAAATGTTAATGGCATTATTCGTTAATAAAAATATGAAATACTTATTCAACACAGTAAAGAGGACTGTAGAGGCAGCTACACATGTCTATAAGGATCGTGTAACTCGGTACACGATAATCTCTGCCTACCCCACAAAGAACTCGGCGCAAAGACACATATGTGTGTATGTTATCCAATATGCCCTGATTCTCAAACCTCATATGTGTACTAATTAACACTTTTTATAATAGTGGAGGTAAAATCAAAAGCTTTCAAAAAAATATCCATTTACTTCAAGTACCTACTCTCAATTACAAGGTAGATTCTGGATATATCTTAGGTCAAAGAACCAGAAATTAATAAACTTTTTCAAACTTATTACGATGCCAAATTAAATATTTCGTATTCTTACAAAAAATTAAGATCACACATGTGTCAAATTCTAGCTGAAAAGGTTGTATTTGTTGTGTATCGCAGTAATCGGCTTATCCGTCGCTTCTGGCCCTTTCATTGGGTCCTTTGGAAACTAAATCGAAGGCGTTTTGAGAATTCATCGGAATTAATTCTCAGTTTGTTTGCCCATTGTCGTGCTACCGACGGCAGGGTCTTTATGTTTGATATTATTTATTTAATAAACGACATTTTATTGTTGGATGTCCTCCATCAATGCACGGAGGCGTTAGTTCATTGTTGGTGTAGGTATTTATCAGAAATTTACACGCCTTTACACCGGTGCTGTAAGAGTACTTTTCCAATACGGTCTTCATAGAGGATTAATTTTGAAAGATTTTTTAAAGGCTGACAATTCCAAGATTGTTTTTATAAACAAAATAAACAAGCACGTTATTCTGAACTAAAAATGATAACTAAACTAAAAATGAACAGTATAAACAATCACATCTTTGCTTTCTACACAATGTAATTTTTCGAAATTTGATCAACGGAAATGTACGGATACTAGACAAATATTTATCGATATTTTTTTTAAAAAAAGTCATGAATTCTAATAAAATGTGCAAATAAATGTACCTCAAAGATCTAGCTTTAAAGTTACAGAGCAGAGCAATCAATTGAAAAAACTTAAAGAACATCACAAACAGATATGTAAATTTTTGCTAGGTTCCCCTATTTCATATTGTATTACTTATTATAAATCAATATTACATACAAGCAATAATTTTAAAACAAAACCAAAAACCTGTTTCCAAAAATAACCAGTGAAACGGCAAAAAATCGACTTCTATTATTTCACTGCCACGTCGTGATTCGATAATTATTCTTTTATTCGAAAGATATCTAACAACATCAACATGTACAAATTTTCGTTAATCTTCATGATGTCATTGTCATTGATATAATATGAATATTGAATTGAGAACCTCCTCTTTTTGGATTTGGTTAAACAGGAAATTCATTTCGTTCATTCATTCATTTTCATATCCCCTTCGATGACTTTAGTAAAAAAAAATCTTACAATTAAGTGCCAAGAATTCACAGTTTTTAACTGAAACCAAAAAAAATCGGTCTCTATTCGACTGTGTGTTTTTTTGTATGTTTGTTACGCAATAACTCAGCCAATAGCAAACCGATTTTGATGGTTCTTTTTTAGAAAGATAGGTCATGATTCCGAGGTGGTCCCATATTACCTAGTCATCATTATCAGACTAGTGATTATTTAAATTATACTTAATTTTTTACTTTTAAAATTAGTTAAAAATTTACGCATGATTCTCACTCATAAACTGCAACATCCTACGTTAATAAAATTTATGTGGAACCATTTCGGAACCATTTGATATCTTTCGAAAAATAATAATCAAATCGTGACGTGTAACCCAAAAAATATTTGGAGTCGAAGTTTTGCTGCGCTTAATTATGTTTTTTTAAAGCACGCAATGTCGTATACTGGAATTTCACTCCGCCAAATCGTTAAGGTTGCAGAGAAAACCTATATACATAGCTACAAGAAAAGCATAACCTCAAAAATACTCGGGTAGTAAGCATATTGAGAAACGAAAAAGCAAATGTAACTTATAATAATGTTACATTACAAATTGTTATCTTTTAAAGATCTTTTGTTTTGTAATCCTGCTCTTGATTGTGGACTCTGTTAACCCTCTATTTTGGGTCTCACTTCTATTGAAAAATATAATTCAACTTTCTTTCCGTCTTGCTTGGAAAAAGTGAGCCTATATTTGATATCAACACCGTGACCATCACGGTAAAATTTTGCAACAACACAGACAATCAGAATATCCTTCTGCTATGGATAATAACTCCATACTAGGAGTGCGGTGCATTTTGCCCTGATTGGTACCTACCATCTGTATCAACATCGATCTCAGTCAAGATTAACCCTAACACCCTTGTGGTCAGAAAATCACTACTTATAGCCTTTTCTGCCGACTTAAACCGAAACCCAAACATTTTTAGTCTCGAAGGTTGCCGCGTCATATAAATGTCATAGCAACAGTAACCCAAGGGTTAATAAAAAAAAACATAGCGTTAGTACTCGTCATTGTCGCATTCTGTGCTATACGTGGCCCAAGATCCCATGCATTTGAGAGTGACGCAATATTACATTGTTACTGTCTATAGGCATATTTTGTCTCCTACCACTTTTAATTATTCATCACTGGTGGCAGAGTTCTAAGCAGTGCCTTGTTTCTAGTTTTCGTGTCCCGTCTTTGAAACTGTAGATACGCAAAGTCGGCATAAGATACCGGCCGTAAGATACTTATGCTAATACTATAGGCTCTTACCACCAGCAGGGTTTAAACGACTAACTAATGTGTCAACAAGGGCATTACTCGGAATATAGGGCAGGTGGTAAGAACATATCTCGGTACGCAACAAGTGTGTTAGTAATCAGGTCGCGGACTATCATCGGCAGCCAGTGATAAGATAAACTGACAAATATTTAATCAACAAACAATGGTCACTCACGTATCATCTCTGTATTACCTGGGTTACCTACCACACATGAATACAGAAAAAAATGTGTGTATAGCGCTTCGTTCACGATAAATATTACGCCATACAATAATTATTCCGGAAAAAGTACTAGGAGACCATAGTGACAAGGAGTTATGGTTATAAAAATGAAAAAAAAAACTTTTTTAGTAACTGATTACGAAAGAGCGAAAAAAATTCTCTTTATGTAACCAGTTATGAAAATTTAGTTACGAACGTAGACGAAGCGGAGTACACAGGTAAGAAGTGAAACTTCCTAATGATATCATTTTCGTGGGAAGTAACATAGAAGAAGTTTCACTTCAAAAACAGTTTTACGAGTATAAGTACATTCAATTCAAATTTGGAATTCCAAGTTCGGATTCATTGAAAATGTTACAGAAGGCTTACGATGAATTACCTGAGTTACCTACCACACATGAATACAGAAAATATGTGTATGTATTAGAGTACAAAGATAAAAAGTGAAACTTCCTAATGAGTCATTTTCCATGGAATTCCATGTTCGGAGTCATTGAAAATGTCGCAGAAGGCTTACGGTGAATCGACTCTGTATTACCTGGGTTACCTACCACATAAATACAGAAAAAAATTGTGTTTGTATTACAGTACACAGGTAGGAAGTGAAACTTCCTAATAACGTCATTTTCGTGGGTAATAACAGAGAAGAAGTTTCACTTCAAAAACAGTTTTACAGGTACGTTCAGTTCAAATTTGGAATTCCATATTCGGAGTCATTGAAAATGTCACAGAAGGCTTACGGCGATTATTATAATTATGCGATTTTAAAGAAAATACTGAAATTAGAAAAAAATACAATTTGCTGATGGTTAATTTATATTATAAAAAAAGTTAAACCTTTTGTCAAAGCCACGGTGACCCAAACTTTAAAATGTTGTAGGTCACCGTTCCAAATTCCTTATCGTAACCAGTTCTATTACTTATTCTGTAACCTGTCAATCAGACTAAGTTTATAACGAAAAAAAAAACAATCTCCGGTAACATAAATAATAAAAAACAGGTATTGTAACCCATTTCTAGATACAGAATTTCGGGCTTATTTAAGAAATGTGTTAAATAATGAACCCAACATTCATTGATGTGTTAAATAATGATTCCAACAATGATTAATGTGTTAAATAATGTATACAACAACGAATAACGCGTTTAATAAATATTTTAATATTATTTTTGTAATATTGGAAGACAAACAAGTAGAAGGATTTCCTGATGGTAAGAAGTTCACTCCTAGAGACACCAAATGTCATAATGGTACATTGCCAATCTGAAACCGAGATTTTAGACTCGATCAAAAAGCCGACTCTCAGAACCGAAAAACATCAAAGACAAGCCCTGACGTTATGGTGATAGGAATAGGTAAATTGGTTGTACCAATCCGGGTTAGTCGCTGCGAAATTCTACTACCTAGTCAGATTTCACGGTGTTAGTGACAGTATGCCTATGTTCGCCGTTTATGAGCTGCCTAGCAAGAAGGCACGTTGAAGGCAAGGCACATTGATGTGTTATAATTATTTGACAGTTACCTGTAACATATATTAGTTTGCTAAATAATGATTCTAACATTATAATATGTGTAACGCTGTACACAAACCGCTAAACCCAGAATGGCAGCTTCCATTTTCATTCTGGGTTTTTAAATTACATATTTCATATTGCAGTTAAACTGCAAGAAACTTACTTCAATTTCAATAAATTAATCATACAACGTATAATCCTCGATTTCATTATCAGATACAGACTTGGTGGCCTGTTGCCACCCTGGAATTAAGCTCTTTTAAATCAAAAAAAAAATTATACAATTCGTTTTAGGTATTATAGAGACATCGATTAACATACTTTAAAAATATATAGGAGTCGAACATCTAACCTCCTCCTTTTATCGAAGTCGGTTTAAAAATAACCCTGAGTCATTACGATAAGCTACCTAATGCCATTTTTCACTATATCATGTATTTCCTATTATCTTTCGATATGTCGACTTAGAATTCCTAGAGAATTTGTAAATCACAATTCAATCTCTCATATTGATTTTAGAGTCCTACATATTACCTTACAATAGAATTCAAAATTTTAAAATTGTAAAGACTTAAGTATGTTGAAGATCTCACAGTAAAAAGTTTTACTTAAGTTTTAAGAACTCGAAAAAGTTTTAAAAAACATTTTTTGTAGTAGTTGTGAATCTTTTGGCTCTACAAAAAAATCTAATGGCGACTAAAGACGTTTCCACGTGTGATCTAAATAAGGCGCATAATTTTTTTTTCGAGGACAAGATACACAAATTGAAAATAACCCCAAAGTAAGCAAATTATGTGCTTGTGTTATGGGTGATAACCAACGATTCTAATACATAGAAACACCCAGACCCAGAAATGCAGACATCTAAATGTTCATCACAAAACTGCCTGCCCCCGTCGGGAATCGAACCCGATCCTCGCGGTTGATCGGTGTAGTTAGGAGTGTACGCTAGCCATTCGACCAACGAGTAAAGTCACTTCACTCTTCACTTTACTAGTCACTTTACGTCTTCAAATTAGTGCTTTAAAATGTTGTATCGACTATAATTAATGAAAATGATTCAGTTAACTCTAATAAAATTAGTGACAATGAGACTCGCAAACACGCATGCTTACGGATATTTGGATGCAAGTAAACACTACTCCTCTTATTAATGTGTAACACGGTGTAAAGTACTCCAAAGTTCAACCTCGTATTATAGTTTTAATTACAATGTTATACAGACTATAATATAAACATAATTTTACTCCTACGTTAGTCCATGCTTATTAATAAGACGCTACGTGTATTTCTTTGACTAAACACCACCACCATTCATGTCAAGCATCTCACTCAGATTTACGAAGCACTCTGCCCTCCAAATAGAAACACGACAGCGGCGAGTACTGCCATGATATTTGGAAAAAGCGGTGGCAATCAAGACGTTGCAAAACTCTGCCATTTTAGGCACAATAATAATAAACAAATATATGCTCGTCTTTTACGTATTTCTTGGTTTGGCCGGTATTCTTCTGGCGACAAAAAACCGACACTCCTATCTAATTTCTTACAAGTTTTTTGATAGGTAAACAGTTGACTTGTACTTTTCAGAAGACAATGGGACAGAAGGAAAAGCGCACACTATGTGCTGTAAAATAACATGTAGCTAGGCGAATGAAACAAATTTTCTTTTTCAATTAATTTAATGTTTATAGAATAATTTATATATGTCTAAAACATTTTTACATTTTGTTTTCCGGCAGTTTGTGAGATAGACTATTTTCAAATTATCAGAAGTCATTATTTTTTATCTTAGTTTTCTACAAAAATGAACAATTGTCAGTTTAGATTATTTACTATTATGGTTTCACAAAATATTTATTTAAAAAATATTTCTTACAAAAACAAAACGGTATTAAAACAAATGATGGCATAGTTAATAATTGTTATTATTGAGTATAAATGCTGAAGGAAGTACTTGCAATGACTTTACTTGCAAATACACTTGACCTTTTTTTAAAATAATGACAACTCTAAAGTCATATTGTATAAAATATTTGGAATAATGATTTTTCTTGTTTTTAAATTTACTTCTGGTGATGAGTGGTTTCTAACCTAATATTTATTTATTTAATTCTTCAATGAACACAAAACAGTTATAACTTCATCAAATATGTATAAAAGTTATACAAAAGGCTAGTTTAAAAGAGATTTCTTCTGGGAAACCCAAAAAAATTGGAAGTGTAGAAGATACAAAGCACAATGTAAATATCAACACCTTTTAAAATTATTAAAGAAAAGGAAAAAATCTTTTAAAAACTAAGATAAAAATGTATCCATTGTTATCTATCAAACAAAAAGCCTAATGTTATATACACAATATACACATTCTACTTATCTAAACATTCTTATTTAAATATATTTTTGATGTGATTGAACATAAATACTATAGCTATATGAATAATATTCGACTATAATACTGATCTTACACTTTTAATATTGCAATCTGATAAAATCTGGTCACTTTCATAAAATACATTAACTAATACTAATTAGTTGTCTTTTTACACTAATTTACAAGATATGAAACTAAGGAATGTAAGCTTCTATATTTTAAAGTCTACAATTAAATTGAACAATTTTAAAGAGATTTGAGGAATAAGATGGCTTTATCTTTTTAAATCCCTTCTGTAAAATAAATTAGTCAAAAACTGTTTCATAAAATTGATGAACAAATATTAATGAATTTTAAAGAATATAGGCTTTTGACGAGTTCTCGTGGGAGAGCTGAATATCTTAAATATAAGATACTACATAATTTAATGGTGTTTCAAAAAATATAATTATTTTTATTTATTGTCATATATAAAGAAAACATATTTGATAAGAATAGGACTCTTAGGTATACTACTTTTACTTTTACTAGGTAAAAATGACGAGTTTTTGACCTATGAGTTGAAAAACCTATTTCTCTAAATGGCTTGGATTTTCAAACTTTTAACAAATTTAACTTTTATTAAACGGTCTCAATAATTTGCATCTATAACCGTACTAAACTGGTCAGCTACCAATCACTTCCTATCAATGTACTTTATATAGCAAAATCCTAAAAATCATTTTTTCAATACTTAAGAAACGAATATGTGAATTATATCATATTAATTGATATTTCAATAAAACATTTTATCTAACTAATTTTATCAGACACACATTTTACTAAAACTGTAATAATTTTGACAAAATAAACATAAAGTAGGAACTCCAATATACCACATACTTCACAAAAGCATTTAATACGACCTTATTCGAGTTTCAACATATTTTTAATATATAAATCAAATTTTAATAAACTTGTTTAAGTACAAGACTATCTAAATTTAAAAAAAACGTTGACATATATATTATGATGAGACGATGACATTAAAACTTCTTTTTTAAAACATTGCATTGGTCTTTTTTCACTAAAAGTGTTATCGTTATTTTAATTTGTATTTATTATTGATAATTGTAAATAAAGTAATGATAATCACAAGGTAGAAACTCTAGTTTAAATACATTATTGTTTTATTTCGTAATTATTATTAGAAAAATTTACTTGCATTTATTAACTTATCCTTATTCTTTTTTTCAATTTCTTTCCCAAAAGTAAATACCTATCCCCGAAGAGGTAGGCAAAGGTTTAACCAGGGCACCCACGAATAGCCAAAGAAACTGATTCCCTCAATTCGATCTCTTCGGAGATTTAGGCGTGAAGATACTTTTATTATTTGCAAGTGTTTCTTACACTAATTACAAATGGGTTTCCACAAAATCATGAATGGAATGTTTACAATATTTATTGTATTTTTATTTATTACAATAAAGAAATAAAATATAAATTGTCTATTAAATCAATATTTTGTTCTATTAATAAGTCCAGATCAATCAGGACAAAAAATGTTTTTAATATTCAATTTCAGTACTTTGTTGTTTTATTACTTTACTGTAATGTAATGTGACTTCTGACGCTACTTAATATACTTTATTGTAATCAATACTGAACTTTACAAACATTCAAAAGACTTCAGGCCTTCGCTAAATCAAGTACGCTAAATGTGACAGTGAGTCAAAAACCAAACATATTTACTTCTGGTAAAAGACACACAACAAACACAGCCAGTAAAGAACTTCTTAGGTCCGAATGCACGCTCCTGGGTTAAATTTAATGATGAGTTAAACTCTCAAATACAAAGAGATTTAACCCAGGTTAAAACCTAACCCGTGGTTAAATATTAAACCCGAGAACGTGCACTTGGCCCTTACAGTTTCTTGCATGTCCCTATGCACAATTTAGTAATTAACAAAATGATTTAACTCTGAGTTAAAACGTGAGGAACGTGCAAGTAAAATAGAAGTAAGTAAATTAAATGTCTACCCTTTGTCAACATATGACTACAACAATAGCGAGCAATGTTGTTATATCGGAAGAAAAAGGCAAGATGTATCAAATTTAGCGGACGCCTCTTAATTAAAGTAAAAAACAAAATGTACTAAGTTGCGACCGATACATAATATTTTACGTTAGCAGTGCCAATATTGTAACATCGATCTTATCAGTTTACCGTAGGTATAAACCGATTCCATGCGTCATCTAGATAAGGATACCATTACCTTATAAAACTGCACCTATGAATAATATAAATATATTGAACGTAATTTCCAATATTCACATTTGCACAAAATACTCTAAAGACTAGTAAACACTTATGTACAAAGGAGTCGTTTCGGTTTGGGCCAAGACCATATACAGGGTACACTAACTGAAATTTCATAGCAAAGTTTTAAGAGTTTTTAATTTGACTTTCTTAGGTTTTTAAAGCCTAAAACTACTATTCTTTTATTCTTTATCAATCAATTATGCAACGTATATATGTTTATTTAAAGAACATTATTCTGAGTTCGTAAACGGTAATTTAAAATTATAAATGGTCAACCGTATTAGAGTTAATGATGTCACTAATAAGTCAAGTATTTTTATCCAAACCAAACGTTAATATGCAAAATTTTAGCTCAGGCGGTTAAAATTGAATAAAATTCAGTTGTATGATTCGACTCACACCTTTATCATACAACTAACATCAAGCTGGGATGGGGTGCATCTCAGCTTCGAATGAGTTGACAACCTTCTATGTTATTATACATATATAAATTCTCTTGAATAACTCTATCTATTAAAAATACCGTATTAAAATCCGCTGCAATTTTTATAAGATCTAAGCAGACTTTGTTTTATACTATGTAGTGTAAGAAATATGAAAGTTATTTTCTTAGTATAGAAAGACAAAACTATATATATTTTCCTAGAAATAGACGTTGCTATGAACTCAAGATTGCTAACACACTATTATGAGCACATTCGTAGTAGCGGCAAGAATGTGCAAGATATACCAAACCGAAAAAAACTCAACAAAGTAATACACGTATTTACTAAAAAAATTTAAGCGATTTGGTAATAATTCATGTAATACTATACAAGGTCTTGGCCTCAATCCGAACTTTATTGTAACATCTCTTTTCCTAAGTTATTACCACCAACAACCGCTAGGTTGAGGTGCGTGCCCAGGAACAGGGGGTTGATGATGCATTGGCTGGTAAGGTGGTAAAGTCATCCCTAATGGCGGTAAGCCATCAGGTTTTCCAATACATGGCCTACCATCTTTTACTAAAACAGGAACTGCAACTCTTCGCGGCGAATTTAAGCCTCCCACGTTTAAATCATGAGCACCTTTTTCTTGGACAGCCCTTTTCGTCTTGTATCTATGATTTTGAAACCATATCTTAACTTGCGTTGGCGTCAAGCGGATAAGACTAGCCAGATGTTCCCGTTCAGGAGCTGAAAGGTACCTCTGTTGCCTGAATCGCCTTTCTAACTCGTATGTTTGAGCTTTCGAAAATAAGACACGTCTCTTGCGTTTCTTGTGTGAGATGTTTGAATCGACGGCGCCGCTGTTCATTTGTGGGTCGTGGTCATTATCATCGTCATGTTCAATGTCATGCACATCGTGGTCGAGGTCGTGATCGTGGTCGTGGTCGTGACGGATATCGGTTACGTTCGGTGAAGTGGTCGGAGGGCCTACATACGACAAATCGGATGCTCGCGATGTGCTGTCTGGACTTGCTTGTTGACCAATACCACCTTTGACAAAAGAAAAAGAAATTAGTGAGTTGTAATAAAAACTGAAGTACCTACATTTCGTTAAAGTTTTAGAAGGAGTTATGGCGCCATCGAGAGAAATGGTAAGAGTAGTTTTTTTGTAATTATTAAATTTCGTGTTTAAAGCTGGGATGTTAAGCCTTATGAGTAGGTAAGTAAGCCTTCAAATTAAGACCATTTCTTTCTGAATCTTTTTAATTATTCGAGTTTCATTATTCTAAAAGTCTAGTTTTATTAAAAAATATATAGATACAAAGAATCCATATCTCGCGTTACTATTAAGAGATACTCATACACGCTAAAATCAAAAGATACGTATTCTGCAGTGTATAATATGAGCGTGGAGACAATCAGTGCTCATTGAACAAAGGAGCCAACAGCCAGAGTGGGTGTGCCCCTCCCTACACCACCACGCCCAAGTTTACAACCGCCCTATATTATCATACCCGTGTGAATCACTAGTGTCAGGGGGAAGCACAATGCATTATTTGCGGTGATTTTTTTTGCATGTTCCGTTATCCTAAACTGCCAGTTGAAGTTAAATAGACCCTAACATAGCCAATAGTAATAATCTGGAATTACATTGCTAAACTTAGATTTCTGTTTTAGATACTGTCATTAATAACTTTGCTGGCTGTTTGTGTATAGTAATTAGTTTGCTTTTGCCTTCCAAACTTAAAAAAAAAAGTTAGGTATATACCTACAGAAGCTTAGAGACTGAGTATAGTCTAAAATACTTTGCATACTGTTTGATTTAACTTATTTTAAAGTTGCAACTCTCTGTTACGAATGCAACTGTTTACAACTTTAACCTGAACCGATTTAGATAAATATAATTAGTGATATATGAATGTCCCAGGTAAAATATAATTAGTGATAAGGGCAAGTTTTAAATATAAATTAATGATCAAACTGGTTCATCTAGTAAAAACTGCTAACGTTGCACACATAAATAATTGGGTATGAGATAAGACAGAAAAAAATATTTTTTCAAAGTCGGTCAAAATGTATTTAGTGAAACGTATCTATTATACTGTAACAATAGTTTATAACTGTCATTAAATAATGAACAAATTGCATCCCTAACAGCCGCAAACAGTGTAATTGATAGGCCCAAGCGACAGCTGCCTTACGCCGTTCATGCCCTATGAGAGTCTATTGGCGACAAAATCGTTCGCAACCCCTCAGAGTCAAACAATCACCGTGTTGGTAGCCCTTGGCTGTAGTGGGGCGTGAGTAGTCACCCTATTTAAGGTGAGATTTGGTTTTTACAATTAACTGTGACAAAAAGAACAAAATGTTCATATATTGTACACTACGAATACCTTTATGCAGTGTTTTCTGCCATCTTCCAAACGAATTTCTTTATTTGACTGTATGTTTACGAATGAATAAAAAATGTAGAATATTATTTTTGATTTAAGAGTTTTAGTTGATGATGTAGTGTTGGAGCAAGTGAAAGAAATTTTATATCTTGGGTGCGCTTTTCGCAGGGATGGAAGGTACACTGCGGATGTAGAGAGGAGAGTGTCTACAGAGAATAGTGTGAATGGAGCGCTGGCTAAGCTATTTTAAAGCGAGGTTTTGAGTCAAAAAGCTAGACTCACTTTGCATAATTCTGTGCTTATCTCAACGTTATTGTATGAAAGCGAGAGTTGGGTATGTCAGAAAAAGCATGAAAGTAGGATAAGTGCGGTCGAAATGGGAGGGCAAGGGAATATCTGTGGTGTAACGCTCGCTGACCGCATTCGTAACAGTGAGATTCGAGAAAGAGTGGGATTTAAATAAAGTGTTGGTGTTAAAATGCGAAAGGACATGCTCCGCTGGTTTGGCCATGTGGAAAGAATGACAGATGAAAGATTAATAAAAGCAATTATACAATGCGAATGTGGATGGATGTTACCCGGGGAGACCAAGGTTGACATTCCACGATCACATCCACATCCGAGGATGGTGTCAAGAGTCTCTGAAACCGGCGTGTTTGTATAAAAAGGGTATTGAATGTGAAGAAAGCCAGACAGATTAGTCATGATCGTGAGGTCTAGCACTCGATACTCTCTGCCTACCTCGTAAGGAACTTGTCCTGAAGATATGTATGTATCTAATATTCTTTTCTGTTTGAAAACTGGTGATTTCTGGTTGGTGCTGTTAAATTTAATTAAAAAATTACTTGTTATTTGTGAGCTTTACATAATATTTGTGAATTAAACGTTTACTTAACTGACATTTTATACATTACTAGCTGACCCGGCAGACGTTGTTCTGCTATTTTTTTAATGTGATTTTATTAAAAAGTGGGGGTGAGTCACCCTTATCACTTAGGTGTATGAAAAATAAATGTTGATAGATACTCAGACCTACTCAATATGCCCACATTTCTTACTTGACAATTTCATGAGAATCTGTCGAGCCGTTTCGGAGGAGTAGGTACGGGAACATTGTGACACGAGAATTTTATATGTAAGATATTAATGTAAATTTTTGTGTAGTGAATTGTTTTTCACTTTCTCTTTAGTAATGTCATTTATTTATGTATGTATAATAATATATACCTATAACATGTCTAAACTCTATGGTTTTGACTAGAGTTTAACTTATTTGACACGAAGCCAAAGTCACCAAAAAATCCTCTTTCAAAGGACAACCCATCAAACATTAAATTATTGCAGTATACTAAGTATATACTCGAACTAAATGCATTCCATCTCCATTTCAGTGTTACAAATAGATAATAAATGCAAAATTTTGTTTTTCTTTTATCAAAAAATATCATTATAAAAATGATGTACCAGTGCATCTTATTGACTAATGTAACATCCAAATAAAACAAATGAAACAGTGGATGGCTTTTGGATCACTTCCATTAAACAAATATTTTGTATAAAAATGTCTAAAAATAACTATTAAATAAACAAGCTACAAATAAAGATAAACAAAAGCTTAAGTAAATGTAACTTATAATGTAAGTGCTAGTACAATGAGTACGAAAGAAGTGTTAAATGATTTTGATTTTCAATAACCAATCAAATTTACGAGTGCCGAAATATTAGATAAGCGATAAAAATAATTAATGACAACTATAGATTAGCGCCGGTACTCCATTGGAGGAGCATTTGAAAAAATAATCTCTGCCTCTCGAATACGACTACCGAACACCTATTATTTTCGAGTGGGTCAATATATTTGTATGATAATTCGTTAACACTTGTCTTTGTCATTGAAGATATATAAATGCTGCTTACTATTTTTATCGGATTGTATTTATTAATGTGCAGTATTTGTCGCAACTTTCAATTAAGGCGGCGACGCATTAACTATTTATGCTATGGAGTACATCCGAAATGTTTCGAACGTTAAGAAAAGGTTTATTTATTTTGTGTTAGGGTGGCAGCAATGAAAAATCTTTAAGCGCTTAGGTAGGTATACTGTTTCAAAAATCATTCGTAACTCAAACATTATATCATTATTGTCATGTTTTATTTGAAATAAAATAGTTGCTATAGTTACAACATAAAATTTAACACTAATTTTTCAGCTTAAAAATTTTGTTTTTGTCCTATTATTTGAATCTGTGAAACAATTTTTTTTTATTTGTAATTTTCCCGGTGGGGTGTAGGTTGGCTGTCTATCACTGGAACTAAAAAGTACCTTCAGCTAATCGTGAGTGCCCTGCAACTTTGCCTAGCTCTTCGAGGATGCGGGCATGAAGATATTTTTTTTAATAAATGTATTTATTAGGGCTATCGTTGTTATAATAACAAACAATGAGTTACCTTCTCTTAATAGCGGCATCTTAGAAGTTGTAAGGATTAATCTAATATGTTTAATAAAGATAATTATTACAATTTTGTAGAGGACAAAAGACGGCTATCTGTATTTGAATATTCTAGATAGTCTGTTCACATACTGTATGTCACATCCAATCTTCAATTACTTCAGAAAACTAATATTACGAATGTAAGCCAAAATTTTTAAATAGGAATACGAATTATTATTAACAAATTCAGAGAGATTAAGGGGGTGTGATGTTAATGTAACATTAATAAAGAAACATGAGATACCAACATTTGGTTTGATTTTTAACGTTAGCAAAGTGTAGTTAGTAGAGTAGGTATTGCAATGTGTAGTTAGTAGTGTATCTTACGATTTTCAGTCTTGTGGATCCAATAGTTAGGGTAGTTTAATTTTCAAGACTAGGGAGTTTATATCATAAGTAAGCATGTGTGTATTTTGTTTCTGATAATTTTATACAATACATACGTTGCACATACATAATTTTATATCTTTACGTCAAGGCCCTTACGGGGTAAGCACAAAGTATCAAGTGCCAAATCTCACGATCCTTGCAGAGCGTTCTGATCGACTATTTTTTTTTTATTTTTTTTTTATAACATTGGCAGGCAAACAAGCAGATGGATTTCCTGATGGTAAAAAATTCACGCCGCCTAAAGACACCAAAGGTGAAAGTGGTGCGTTTTAAACCTTAGGCCGGGATGTTAGGCCTCGAGCAAAAGTAAGTTTACCGGCTAACTTACCCTCCGAAACAGAACACGTCAACGGCAAAGCTGACAATGTAATTTCTTTAGTAAATTATATAATGCGCTGTAAAACCAGTTCTTATCTTTGAACTTGGCTTGACACACTGTCGTGCGTCCAGTCCACATGTATTGGCTTTCACGAATTATCAAAAACATAGCATATGATTAGCTGATTGTAAAAATACATTAGGACTTTAATTTAATAATGTAACAAATAAATTAAAATTAACATACAATTCCTTGTTGTACGTTTTGATACAAACTTATTTATCTCCTGTAGGTACTATACGTACCTACTCACAGTTCTGAGTTATCAGAGTGTAATCTTTTCGTGGTAATACAAGGTGATATGTACGTCAGTTGTCATTCTAGTTACGCGTGTCTAACTTTTAAACTCAATGGCACGTTTATTATTTTATATAGTCAAATTCTATGTCACATTTTATTTGTCATGTGTCATTTAGCGTCAAAGTACAATGCAACTCGCTCTGGTAGAGATACAGCACTTTAACTATTCTTGCCGCCATAATAATATCACAGTACAGATACAGTTCAGAGTGTATAATAAGTGGTAAACTTACAAAATAGGCCTAAATACCTGGCACAGGAAAGCGACCTATCTATAACATCTATTATTTCTTTAAACAATAGTTATATCTCTTGCCGTCACAATAGCCGTATGCTCGATCGCCGGCTTATGTCATAAAAAAGAAAAAAAACTCTGTCAATATTTAAAAAAATACACAGTACAGTCTGGGATAAGAAATAATCTTATAGAATAAATGTAATTTACTTTTATGTATGATTGTTGACATCACATAATAATTAAAGCTTCCAACGAAGTTGTTAGTACAGTTATATTCATTACATCTATACAGACACAATGATTTACAAAAAAAAATATCAATTTCGTAACGAAGATAAACCGTATTTCACACAGTCGTAGGCGCAGGCTTCTTAATCGTAATAAGTATAATTACACTATCATAATCAGATTAACAGAGCATTGACTTACCAGAGGTGTCATGTTGTTCTAATGAGAGCCAAGGTTGGTGATGCCTCAAGAACTCATGGGAGTAAGCGTGCTGTGGAGGAGCATAGGGCGGGAGGTCCAGAGAACATCCACCGAGCGTGCCTGGTGCCGGCACTTCCAATCCCTTTGCTTCGTTAAGACCCAGGATGTCTGATATCTGGAAACCTGGCCGCTGTCCAGGCATTTTCATACTGTCTAGTAATCTGAAACAAATAATAAGTATGACTGACTTAAACTGACACTAGTTACACTAGAGAACAACACTGCATACCAAAAGTCTTAGATCAAAAACTTAATCTGAACAAAAGTGTCGACTTTGATTAAGAGATAACTGACTCTCTCATAATAGCTATAAAAATGCTGCATTAAATGAAACCAGTAGGCTATAATATATACAAGATATTAAACAATTTAGGTTGCCTAATGTCAAAAAATCCACTTCGACTATTGACTCTATCTATAGTCTAGTTTAAGGGTCCATGTATGCTAAAATACGTCAGCAATATAACGTTTTTTTTTTCATACAAAGCAATCATAGATCTTGGTGAAAAAATACACAAAATTAACATTAATATGCTTTATAAGACTATTGTTTCCAAAACACGATTCATTTCACTTTGCTCGATAAAAAAAAATCGAAAAGTTGACCCTTTTTTGAAAGCAAAACCCATCAGTCTACTTCAATTATGAAAATATCGACACCAGATTTAACATAATAAAAGATAATCTACCTAAAAGATAACCGTTTCAGTTTTTATAATTTTTTTTCAAATTAATTTTGTAGTGTTTGACACTACAAAATTAATTGTAATAGTGATTTGTCGCTTAAGACATTTACTTTAGAGCGCAATTATTTCACAGTAACCATGGAATGGCGTCGATTGGCTCTTCTGGCTGACTAAGTGTGGGGCCTTAATATCTGTATACTAAAGTGTAGTCTATAGATACTAAAGTGATAATGTTGCGATGCCAATCGAAGTCTGGAACGTTGAATACACCTCTTGTATGAGTTAGTCAAGTGGCTTATGTTTAAGTGCTTTATAATATAAAAAATAAAAAACAAGCAACATACTATTATTCTTGAGTTAGTAGGTATTCTGGAGATAGAATATACCCTAACTAACCCACCGCCACCTTTCTCGATACAGGGTGAAATATTGAGAGAAGCGCGCGTTATTGTAAATACACACGCCTCGGCTTGAATTCCAACAAAAATTAAAAAAAAACTATATCTATGTCTGGGGCTAGATTCCACAAAACAAGTATTGTATTTAAATCTAAAAATAAAACATACACAAATATACCATTATTACATCTTTGTGGTGCAGCTCTAAAAAAAGGAGATCGTTTTAAGTATCTGGGACACTGGATTTCTGAGGACATGTGTGATAACCTGGATCTGGAGCGAGAGCGTAGGGCATTGACTGTGCGCTGTAATATGTTGGCCCAAAGATTTGGTCGGTGTACTGATACAGTAAAAATAACATTATTTAAATCTTACTGTCAATTTCTACACATGCAGTTTATGGTTGAAGTACTCGCAGAGCGCATTTAACAAATTACGTGTGCAATACAATAATGCTTTTAGGAGGCTATTTGGTTTGCCTCGTCATTGCAGTGCTTCAACAATGTTTGCCACAGATTACTTAATTGTAGCAAGCATGTTTGCAGAAAGACGTGTGGATGGTTTCTGGGCAATATTGAGAAAGCGTTGTGCTTCCCTTATTTATTAGCGTATTTTGCCATTAGTCAAGAAGAAATTTGCATCAAATTTTATATTTTTATACTATATTTATATATAAGTAGTCATCAGTCATAGTACAAAATGCCACCAAAATTAACTAATTTCACTCAATATTAACACGAAATTCAATAATTATGAAAAAACTTCGACCATCTTTTCTCTCGATAGCGCCAAAACTCCTAGAGGTACCTATTAATTTATTTCGTCAACAGAGGGCTAAGACCAAAGGCCATGCTACCTCTTCTTTCATCATAAACAAGCTGTCCCCGCGAACTCCATTCCACCCATTCTGTTTGTATAGGAATAGATAAAATGTTGTTTTTCCTAGTTTTCCTTTTTTCTTATCTTTTAAACCTTCGCTAGACTGCCAAAAATAATTCAAAACCAAAATTAGAAAAATCGGTCCAGCTATTCTCGAGTTTTAGCGAGGCTAACGAACAACAATTGATTTTTATACTACAAGATATTTTTTTCTTGTTGGTTATTTTATTTTCAGTTTATGTTTTAGTTTCTTTTAACAGTCATAATTCGTCATAGTAAGATATGTCAGGATCTCTTTCTTGGTATCTTTACCCAAGCTCATCAAGTGAGTTTTGGCATCAAAGAGAAACTACACGACACTCATTCCTTTCTTTACGAAATTTAAACTTTTTCCTTTAACTGAATAAAATTATACAATACACTAATTTTATTCAGTATATTATGTACGCAAAATCTAATAATTGTAAAAAAAAAATGCATCCATTGCGACACTACCAAACCTCTGTGGTAGCGGTTCAGTTGTTAACTTGATTGCATGAGGGTCGGGCAACAAAAAGAAAATGTGGTTTTTCCAACGTTTTAATATAAAAACGTAGCTCGGGTTTTCATATGTGTCCGATTGGCGATAGGTTTGCTATCATTGTGGGACTTAGCATCTTCGGCTAGTCGGGGGTGGCCTGTCTATGCCTGTCTACCCCTTCGGGAATATGGACGTAATGATACTTACTTATAACATATATGATGTCGCCAACTAGAAGTAAAAACTTCCGGATTCAGAATATTGACAAGATGCGTCAGAATTGACCATGGAATGTAGATAAATTATCAGAATAGAACGATGTTATAAACGTAAAGATAAGAAGTAGGTACTTCCTTAAGCCTCTGCGTAAAAATCAGGAAATCTACATACAAAGATAGCTATGGGTGACATGTCAACACATAGCTAAAAAAAAGCATATCCCGGAAAAGGTTGACAGAGGCCAAGGCACCCACGACTAGCCGAAGGCACTAAGTCCCACAATGTGATAGGTGGCAAGCCTTACGCTTACCAGGCACATATCTAATCCCAGGCAACATTATTTTTAATTGAAAATTTAAAATACACATTTTCCGACCTGGGAATCGGACCCGGGAAGTCCACAAAGAAGTCAAGTCAAGTCCAACGCCGGACCGCTAGACCACAGAGGCTAGAAAGAGAGGCAAACTAGCCCAATCAAAGTAACTCGAAAATATAGGCAAGATTACTTAAAAAGGCTAAAATTGGAACAAATGTTTGAAACACCATTATAAATGGAAGGTAAAAAGTTCCCCATCGATCCCACCTTAAAAAAGTAATAAGATCAGAAGAACTAAAACAAGGGTTTTTTGCATTTTTCAACCAAACGGTAAGTTTAATCACAATTTTATATACATATCTATAATAAAAATGAATCCCCATTTCTCTTGAAAACATTAATTTTTGAAGAGCTGTAATTGAAGGGGTTTTTTATACATAAAATCATAATGATCTCCCACATATTTGTGGCAATTTTCAGCTCTTTGCTGATTTACATACATAGGTACATACATATCTTCACGCCAAGTCCCTTACGGGACTTTGCTGATTTATGTAATCTTCAATTTCTATTTTGGACTATATAAAATTCAACCCCTAAAGGAAAAGAGTGAAAATTTTGTATGAAAATTTAAAATTCGGAGGTAGTCAATCGTGACGAAATTTGGTACAGGACCAGTTCATATAAATGATAGAAGAACTTGGGTTTTTTCTTATTCTGATATTTGAGAGATCTGAAAGACAAATGACTTCGTTATATAACTCTGTAAAATGAGATAGGCAAATACTGACGTAAATACATACACGTACTTCTTATGGTTAAGAGATAACAATCGATTAAGGACGTCATGCTGTTATATAAGGTTCATCTAAACAGATGTTCAAATTTAGACAGTTTACATCTAATAAAAAATCCCAGCATAAAAAATCGTGACTCAAATGACTTTTGATGTTCAATTTATACACATTTTCTCTTGATTTAACCTCTGACGATTGAACCAAAAAACACTCAATCCGTAATTAACGTAATTTGCTTCCTATTCAGTTGCTCAATCACTTGTTTTATTTAATATAGAAATAACTACGTTATAAAATTTGACTTCAAAACTAAAATATAAAGAATAATAAAGATTTAATACTAATTATTTACTATCTATTAACTATATGTATTATTTACTAATAGGTTTGAAGTCGGTGCCAAGCCTTTTTTATTTTGGAAGCCGTATTTTTTTAAAGTGGTTATTTTTATTTAATACTAATTTTTAGTTTATTGCTGATATGATTTAATTTAATAAAAATAAACATCGGGATCGGTGAAAGTAGATAAAATAATGCCCATAAAATAAAAACTAATGTTCCTACCTAAATCATATTTTTATGGGACCAATGCGAACCTATTCCACATTAAAAAAAAAAAAAAGAATTACGTAAATTGGTTCATAAACTTCGGAGAAACCAATGTCTATACATAAAAAAAACGACCGAACCTCCTCCTTTTTCGAAGTCGGTTAAAAAGTTTTAATAGTAATCTTTAAGACTTAAGTAATTCAGAAGCCATACCATTATTTAGACAACCAAAACTCATTCGAGTCACGATGTGTTTATGTAAGTATATTTTAGTAGATGTACTAATTTTTTTCTAAAAACTTATCTATTTTGGTAGGACTTTGTACATAATATCGTCATACATGTTTTAGTGTATAAGGTAGTGCTACGGCTCTATTGATGATAAAACAATCGTGGCCTGTAGACACTGTAGACGTTACTGGTGCCTCGCTGTCCAGTGGCCGAAGTGTCAGGCCTACATACGAACACGATTTCCTGATAGGTGCAAGTCTGAAGGCTTCTTAACCTTCTCACCGAGACACCACAGTGTAACTATGGCGGTGCATCTTTACTCGGGCTAGCTGCTATATAACATTTTACAATCAGTAGTCTTGGTATATTTAACCTATGCTCGCATATCACGAGCTGCTTGAATTAGCTGTAAAGCTTAAAAGCTTTCCTGGTAAAGCTCAAATGCTAAATTTATCAAGTAACGATATCCTCCAAATTAGTTGCCAATAAGCTTTGTCAAGCACTGACGACCATATGGTACTGTGTTAGTGTCGCACTAATTGTTTTTGGTTTTGAGCCATATGACACCCTAGTGGTGTCAAACTTACGTACGTATTACACAAATTGCCAGAAACCCCAAACTATAAGATATCAACGCACCACTAATGTCTATGGTATCTCTAGGTGATAATTTTCTTTCATCATCGCGAGATCAGACTGCTTCTTCATTTTTTATAACGTAATAATCAATAAAAAAATTAGAAAAGTTTGAGCTAACCAATATGTTTTTGTGAGTTTCCTACATGTCTCATGTCATGTCACAGTGGAACCTTTGTAGTACTGTTTAAAAACACTACAACGAGACTAAACATAATAAAATGTTCTTGTAGGAAAGAAATATTTATAAACAGAAACCTGATAAGAATGATTCGAGTGCCAGCAAAACAAAAGGTAAGTAGCTTATTCATTTGCAATTCACTTAACAATATTACTAGTACACAATCTGTGGTGCAGTTTCAATTTGTAAATTGTACCAATTAAAAAAAAAGAAAAAATACACTATCACATTATTATTTAATTATTTAATGTGGCTCCATGTTTTTTTTTTCTTTCTTTCACATTGCAACGAAGCGATGTTATACTATCATTTTCAAGTATGTGCAGAAAGTTGCTTGGGGTAACATATTACTACCGTACTTGGAGTAATATATAACTACTATTTATTCCAATCTAAGAGGGTTTCCGCGTGAGATCATCCTAACTCTAGCCATAGACAACATATTCTATTACATACCTATAACATCAATCCCTATTTCGCGTTGGTATCGCATCACGCCTGAGAGAATGGACCGATTTTGCTGATTCTTTTTTGTTGTGTTAATTATTGTCAGGAGAAAAACTGGGAAATATTAGGGAAAATGGAAAAAACAATCTTTAAATCTATAAAATTAGTAGTTGTTAATGTTAAGCAATACAAAGTTCGCCATGTCGGCTTATCTAAGTAGTAATAAATAATATAGTTCTGGCCAAATCACACGAAGATTTAACCGGTTTACCTAATCCTGCCGCCATGATGACTCTGTCATGTTACGGTGTGAAGGTTAAGGTAGCTGGTAATTGGTTAACTTACATAATAGGCCAGACCATGGACACAGGACAGCGACGTACCTATATTACCCATGGTGTCTATAGGTTACGGACGTCTGTTACCATCAGGAGAGCTATGTGCTTCTTCGCTGTCTTGTCACTAAAAATTAAATACAGTCCATATATAATCAACGAAACGTAATCCGTAAGTTTACCTATTCTTAGTTTGTTTGATTCTTATCAAAAGTAACAAAGTGTTACTTATTTCCAAAAAAATATCAGAGTTAACTGTCAAAAACGAGCAACCGTTGTTATCAATCTTACTAATCGTACAAAATACTAACATCTGTAATCAAAATGACTTGTTTCTTGAATATAGGAACCGATTATAAATCAAAAATGGTCGAGTTTTGGGATGATGAGGTAGTCAACATCGACAACAATTTATACAATATTAAGTATAACTCAAAAAATACTATTCGGATAAAATTGATATAGAACCACCCCAGAATCAATACCAATCTTTTCGCACGAGATGCATCAAAATATGTTTATAATTGGCCGAGTAATCACATTGCAAACATGCGTCAAAAAAAAACATACGTCAAAAATTAAACAGCCAGATTGAGGAGCTCTTCCTTGTTTCGAGTAGGTCAAAGTAAAAAACTAACTGGTCATTAATATTATAAATAATCGCTTGTAAATAATTGATGTTTCCTGATATATGCCGAAAGCCATTCATATTTAAGATTATTATTAAAAACCTTAACACCCATTCGGTTTAAGTATGCGATGTAACTATCAGCTACAAGTGAGTAATAGAAAAATAACAAATTTCAATTGAACTAAGTGGGAACCTCTCCAAAATACGTGACCTCCACAAAGGGCTGGTGTAGAGGTAGAATTAACTTATTCAAATACCAAATCACATGTATCCGTAAAATGTTTGTCCGTACCCGAACGTGACGTCGTGAAAGGGCGGCACTATACAGGCTTCTTAGCAGGTTGTAAACATCTTTATTAACAAGCTCTCACCAATCTTGCTTTTGAATGTCACTCACGAAAATATGTTTAGCAAGATCTTTTTTATTTCATTGAGTCGGCGTCCGGATGTGATGACCCCATCGCTTGCTAGTTAGGTCACAGGATTATTTCACTACTGTGACTACACTAGCTGTTTCCCGCGACTTCGTGAACGCGTTGAAAGGTTTTCCCGTTATAAAGAGTATCCTAATTGTTAAACTAGACGATAACCTACAATTTGTTAAAAAAACCTATTAGTAGTTATTGCGTAAAACATGAAGAGACAAACATTCATATTTTTTAACAACCCTCGTTTTGGATTTTGTATCCTGAACATAATACGTAGCAATCATTTCATTTAAATATTTCATGTACAGATTTAGTTTGTTTACTGTTTTATTACATGTATAGATTGCAGTCAGTCATGACTGGGCAGCAGAGTGCTCGTCATGGTCGTGCTTCGTATTGAATAGTAGGTCTGATAGTTTTTAATATGTAGCCTAATATCATGGCCATAAGATAGCGATGCTCCAGTAACATATATGGTGAATAGCGACAGTTGTGTCCTGTTGGTCCGGGCTTCTTCGCAGAATGGACCATCTTTCTACCTGCCAGGCAGCTCGTAAAAGGCGAGCATAGACTTACCGTTACTAACACCTTGACATATGACTAGGTGGTAGAGTTTGGCAGCGACTCACCCGGATTGGTACCACCGCCTTACCTATTCCTGCCGCCTTTGGTGTCTCTAGGCGGCGTGAATTTCTTACCATTAGGAAATCCGTCTGCTTGTTTGCCTATGATATTGATAAAAAAATACCGACACAGCCCTTTCATTTCTTTTCATTACTTATTCTTATTATAACTTCTTAAAAATGTAAACTATTAAGAAACAAGCGGGTGGCTATCTTGTATAAAATAATCTCGTGTCATTATGTTTGTTTTCACCCTCTTTGGAAAATACTTTTTATGATTTATCAACCAAAGAAAAAACAAATATTTGCTTAATTTATTGTTAGACCGCCTCGTTGGCGAGAGGTTAGTGTACGCGCCACCACGAGGCGGCCGGAGCTCGGGTTCGATTCTTGACGGGGCCAAACATATGTATATGTGACGAACTTTTGAATGTCTGATTTTTCGATTCAGAACGTTTATCAATTTTAATTTCATTATTTTTATTTCAAAATGAAGGTAATGATTTTGAGATAGTCCAACATAAATTTGTCAACATTCCAATAGTGGTTTTACACAAAAAAATATTTAACTGAACTAGCTTTGTATTTCTATAATTAGGTAAGAGCTGTAAAACTGCAAAAACCGACTCCTACCTAATAACTACCAAGTCGCGATTTCATAATTATTTTTCCGTAAGTTAGCAAATGTTTCCGAAATGGTCCCACATACAATAAATAACGTTGAAATTCTTTCATTACAGATAACCTCGCCTATTTGTACCCACGTTTCTCAGTCTTAATTTATTCGTAACTTCTGTTGTGCTCAATAAAGGTTAACAATGAATTTTTTTTCAAAATAATGAAAACTTTAAGCACTGATAAGTATAACTTAAAAATAACTTCGGTTTATGATGAAACCAGTATGGGACCACCACTATTGGCTTAGTAATGGAGTGACAAATATGAAAAAAACTTAGTTATAGTCGAATTGAGAACCTCTTTTTTTGGAGTCCGTAAAAACAACTAAACTTCGGTGATGTGGAATTTAACTTTGCTTATAACATAGAAACTTTTGTGGCGAGCCCAATACTTATTTAGTTCATTTCGGCTGGATAACCAGTAATCATTATTACCTACTAAATTCAAGTAATCAGAAAACTACTACAAAACTAAACCGAATTTTTAATATAACAAAACATTACTGTTATCCGCTGGTACTGTGTCCAAAAGTACCTACCTATCTAATACAACATACACGATTCTAATTTCTAATTCGAATAATATCGAGATTCAAAAGTAACCCTACTAAACAGATTTTGTATGAAATAGCTTATCGACAATGAGGAATGGGTACCTAAGTAGCACCACTCTAGTACAAATACTAAATTAATAAAAGAGGAAACCTTGACAGGTTTGTGGAGCTTTTAGATGTTTCAGTGTATAGGTAGATAGATATACAGTGTGTAAGGCACAGCGCAAAGTTTTGATTGTTTTCTATAGAATCACATATTACTCAATAGGAGCGTACTTACCTATGTAGTATTATCTTACAATTGTATCTAGATATAGCACATTACGACTTATGATCAGTGAGTACTATACTAAGGTATATATATATATAGGTATAATCTGAGGGCTGCTTGAAAAATCTTTCAGGTCTGAATTCTTAAAGTAAGAAAAAAAACAACTGTAAAATTAGGTACTTCAAAATAGGTACATACTAGTAGATAGATAGGTATGGTAGAGTTGTGTACATACCTATTTAACTTCACAAATAAATTAATTAAATAATTTTTATGCATTTTAATGCAAATTAAAAAAAAAACATCTACTTTAATTTCAAAATTGTTGTATTAGTATACAAAATAGAACCTATACAAAAAAAAATAACTAAGTAAAACCGCCAAAAAACCGTCTTAAATTTTAGTAAGTAAATTATCTACGTACACAAAAATAAAAAATCTAGTGTCAAATCCGGACGTGGAAGCAATGGGACTATCTCAAAGGAACATACGGATTTTTGGAATTGGTTCACAAGTGACGGAAAAATCGCTAAACACACTAACTATAAAAAAATGTAGGCGTCTAACAGATAATTAGAAGTGTTTAGCTAAAAAACGAATTTGACGACTTAAACTTTTTTAATACTTTACCTACCAAACCTACTCGAAAAAGTTTGTTATGTGAATGACGGGAGAGAAACCGGATGTACCTATCACCTTCACAATCTTAAACATATCGCAGATAAGATCCAAACTATCCAGTTTCAAGTTTCTAATCAAGCACTATTGGTTTACAACAAATAAAAATCACAAGCCGTCGCTCACCCCGGGAAAGCAGACCGAAAAGCCGCAGGATATAAAGCCGGAAGGAAGGCTGGTCCCCATGGTGGTAGCAGTATCGGGCTCCAGGCCAGCAACGAAGTCGGAGGCAGCAGCGGCGGCGGAGACCGCGCACTCTCCCCCTCCTCGCACTTCATCTCCCTACCGGGAGAACTCGCTTTCGGAATAATCTTGAAAACTGGTAGAAAACACCTGATCAAACACGTGCTGCGTCTCAGGACGCCGCGCCCGCACTAAACATCCCTTGAGTGGTCCTCGGGGTGAAGAACACCCCACCGCCCTCGTGCGTCGACAACCCACTCAGCTTATTTTAAGGGTGCTCCAATCCTGCCAATGGGGAATCGAATTTCGGTGGGTGGGACTGCGACCGGCCAATCGCGGAGCTTCTAAAGCCTTCCCAACAAAAAAACTGGAGTATACACTTTGGATAGAGCTTTCGAGGTGGCGCGTTAGGTTATGTTCCTTTTGTAATGAGTACCCGCGTTAAGCCTATTGTTGAGCCTGGTTCGTTATGGACGCCGATCTAAATGCCCCGGATAACGATTTTCATTTAGAGTGTTTTTAATAACCAGGCGTAAGCTGATGTTACTTTGTCGATATTACTACAATAGCTTTTTGTGGGGTACACAAATTATTTTGGTTTTTTTTGTACTTTATTTACTAACGTTCTTATAATTACTCGTTCGTTCCTCATACTAGCAGATAATCGTGGATTTAACGTGTTTTCGATATGGTTTAAATCGCGTAGTAATAAAAAAGCTCCATAAGGAACTAAAGCTAATATTTGCTTTGCCAATTAATGAAAATTAAAAATTTCTTAATTTCTAACTAAACTTTGATAGTACAAAATATTTATAGTAACAATATTAGGAACCTTTATTTTTTTTTGTAAAAATCACATGTGATACTTCACTGCAATCGGTATCTATAGAAGAAATAATGTCATAGTTAATTAATTAATTAATGTCGTAGATTCCGAATTAGAAAAAAAATATGTTACGAGGAGATGTAACATATACGATAGAATTCTTAGTTAAAACCATTTGTAATAAAGAACAATTTAATGGTTCGCTACGTACATGCAGAATTCCTTTTCTGAATCCCGTTTAGAACTTTTAAAACGAAGTTTTCGTTCATACAAATCCACCAAAATTTCGTATGGAAAAAATCCGTTATGGTAGTTCCATAGATTTGTATAGATTGGCTGTTTTCGATTTTTTTTCAAAACGGACTTCGATAATAATTTCGAAATGTATGTGACGGGCTTATTTCCTGCTCATCCGGATACCGGATACGGAAATAGAGTAAGGTATATTTTTCGAAAATGTGGAATAAATATGAGTGTTAAGTCAGTTAATGCATTTTTTGACTTCCTAAAACAAAATTGCTTGGTGGAATTCAATATAAAACGTGTTATAGACGGATATAAATTATGCCAGCTCATATAGAGCTAGTGATCATTAAACTCTACCTTGTTACAACTACTACAAAAATCCTATCTTTAATAGGTACATTTCCACTTAAGTATTTGACCAAACAAATTTCAAATGTTTTAATTGTATTTTTTTAAGTTTTGAAAAGACTTCAGCATCTGTCTTTAGTCACGTTTAAGTGTGCATTAAGTTACCGAATTCAGCAAAGTCGGACTTGAATTTTCAAAATAAGTCATAAGTCGTTATACAAAGTTGTCATTTGTGCACTATAACTGGACAATATTGTACAAAATTGTTTTTTTATATTTATTGTAATTACGAAAAAAGTATAACTATATTTTCTCTGATGGCGCCATAACTCCCTTTTAATTGTATTTTTGTCAATTTGTGTCCCTATTTTTTTAATATTAAAACATTACTCAAAGTGATATGATGTTGCTAGTTTGCTAATAGCTCTAACCATGTTGTAATTTTGAAAAAAGTATAAGTATCTTCACGTCCATTTCCCCGAAGAGGTAGGCAGAGACACAACCAGGGCACCCACGACTAGCCGAAGACACTAAATTCCAACACCTGAACCGCTAGACCACAGAGGCGACTAATGGGGAATACCGAAAACCTTGAGGTACACCGAGCCATTTATGTACATTTCTTTATGTCATAAAACACCATACAAGCACACAGCCCTTCTGACAATAACTATCAACCGTGGCTTGGACACTAAAGATGATATAGGTGCGTCACCGTCCTGTAATTGGAGTGTAAGGCCTGTGCAAGTCTACAGGCTACATTGCCCTCCAGACCGGAACAAACAATGTCATTATGGGTAGGTTGGCAGTAGATGAAATTGCTGCAAAGCACTCTACCACAAGTAGGTACCTATATGATGTTATTTCCCATTGATGGACTCATATTACTTTTTATAATGTACTAGTTGCATAATTCTGTGCTTATTCCAACGTTACTGTATGGAAGCGAGAGTTGGGTATGTCAGAAAGAGTATGAAAGTAGGATAGAAGGAAATGAGAGCACTACGGAAAATCTGTGGTGTAACGCTCGCTGGCCGCATTCGTAACAGTGAGATCCGAGAAAGAGTGGGATTGAAAGAAAGTGTTGGTGTTAAAATGCGAAAGGGCATGCTCCGATGGTTCGGTCATGTGGAAAGAATGACAGATGAAAGATTGAAAAAGCAGATATACAATGCGAATGTGGATGGATGTAGGTACTCGGAGAGACCAAGGCTGACATTTCACGATCAGATCAATCGGATATTATCCGAGGGTGGTGTCAAGAGTCTCCGAAACCGGTGTGTTTGTATGAAAAGAGTTATGAATGTGAAGGAAGCAAGACAGGTTTGTCAGGATCGTGAGGTCTGGCACTCGATACTCTCAGCCTATCCCGTAAGGGACTTGGCGTGAAGATATGTATGTATGTATGTATAATGTACTAGCTGTCCCGACGAATTTCGTTCCATCCGTTCTGTTTGTTTGGGAAAAATATAAAAGTAACGTTTTTTTCTAGTTTTCTTGCAGATTTTCCTCTTTTCTATACCTTTTATACCTTCCCTGAAGTTGTGGAAGACAAACAATTCAAAATCCAAATTAGCCAAATCGGTCCAGCTGTTCTCGAGTTTTAGCGAGACTAACGAACAGCAATTGATTTTTAGATATAAGATTATAGTTCTTTCGGTATTAACCTACAGCAAGCTAGTCCATAAGTAAGCACTTTCTTTTTTTTCTATTTTGGAATTATCACAAATTGAGTACGATATCTTTGTGATAGTGAGAGATAGATAGAAAGTGATACTTTTATTGTTATTGAAAGCACCAGATGTCAAATGTTTCTTCCAACAGTTTTAACATCTATAAAAACTAATCTTTTGTTTCATCAAAAGCCTATTCTTGTGACCGCTCCAAGTCTGAATAAGTCACAACATGTGCAAGTGCTTAGGACATTGTGATTTTTGAAATAATGCAAGTGTCTTCGCAGTAACCGGAACAGGTACAAAGGACTAAGGCTTATTATCACTTTATGACTTGCACGTGTGGACACTGCACTATATTGAGATTTAATTTTGGGGATGTGACAACCCTATCGCTCGTGTTTGTTTACTGAATTACTCCACCAGTGACACGCCCGGACTGGAACCAACACTTTACCAATTTCTGTCACTATTCTGGAAGGATAGTTCAACCGGAAGACTGGCATACGTGATCTAAGACTTGGTCAAAACAATGACGCACCAGTAGCATCAATGGTATCAATTGACGAAGTTTGTCTTTTATCATTAGGAGAACAGCCTACTTGTTCGCTATCTTATAATAAAAAAATATTCTTGTTAAACTAGCTCTTGCCCGTGGCTTCGTCCGTGTAGAACTAATAATCAAAATCAGAATCCATCAACAAATACCTACTACTACTTAAAAACTAATAAACTACTAAATTTCAAAATTAATAATATGAAAATTTTTGAATTTAAAAATTTCAAAGTTATTGATCGTGTACTTATAGAAAAGTCGATTAGACGACAGGTTCTGCGTCAGTCAATTCCATCACTCATTTACTTTTGAATATTTTTTAACATCGATCATTTTCTAACACGCTAGCTTACCCGTCAGTTATAGCAGTGACTGTGGTAAAACTATGTCTAAAAAACGTCTGGACGGGCCATTATACCAGAGGTTTTGTCAATTTTACTTATAGGAATATGAATTAGAGGTCAATGGTTTTACTTTTTAATCCTTTTTTAATGTTATAACAACTAAACCGACAAACAACAATAAATTCACAACTTCAACTACAGAATCTGTCTAAATAAAACATGATAGATTAATAAATATTTTTAATCTGTGTTTTATATTATGGTTGTATAAAAACTCTTTTATAGGGCCCTTATTTATTTAATAAGCGGGCCACTACACAGTCTCAAATTCTCTGCATCGAAACACGACTAATATACATTCATCATAATAAGAACACCAGTAATTTTGACAGTGGTTCTCTACCTGAGGAAGTTGCTGCACTTTCCCACGGATTTTGTTAAAAGATAAAACATGTCAGGCACTTGATTTTATTTACTTTATGAATTCATTAATAAATTGATGTTGCATAAAAATGTTTGCCATGTAACGGTACGAAGAGTACCGCAGGCGTATACATTGGATTAACACCCCGGCATCGGCAGAGCGATGTACTCGTATTTGTAACATTTATGGTATCTACAGGCCACGGTTGTCACTTGCCAACAGGAGAGCCGTGTGCCTGTCTTATGTCCCAGAAGATGTATAATAAGCAAATGTAACCATACAAAACAGGTTCAGAACTTTTCCTGCTTTACGCGAAAATACAAAAAAAACACTAAACAAACCAAACAAACGTCAAGCAAATTATTCAAAACGTAATATATTGCATTGTTTTATCAAAACCTCACAAAACAAACACAAAATACGATTTGTAAATACATATGTCTACAAATCCAAACAAACTTAAATCATGATTAAAACGCAGTAAAACTTATTGGTCTGAGAGTAAAATTGCAAAAAAAATGAAAATTACGAAATAAAATATTTAAAAACGCATTCTAGCCTCAAACATGCAACGCACCGTCACTTTTTAGGTCTTACGAGTAATCCGTCGCAGTGTTTTCCTTAAACCCCTTCTAAAACACATTGAACAAAAGAATAAATTCAGACCCGTCAGGTGTTCGAATAATAAGTGCAATAATTCTAAAATATTGTTCCAAAATCCTTTTTAACACTAAAATGTGAACCAGATGTTTACAGTTTACAGTAGGTACATAGATAACATTCGAAAAAACATAGACCCAGATAGGTAGGTAAGTACATGCCCGAATGTTCGTCAAAAAAAGTTACTGGCTGTGTCAGGAAACAAACCAAAACTTTCGGCGATATTAGACTTGTACGCTAACCCCTAAATCAACTCCACTTTACATCTATCGGAAAATGGAAATTCTTACAATTTGTTAGATAACATTTACGCACCTGTAACATCTATGGTGTATATAGTCCACGGTTATCTCTTACCATCAGAAGGCCGTATGCTTATTCGCTGAACTCTCACACAAAAAATACATAAAAATGAAACAGTAGAGTGGAAATACAACTACAAATGTTGAATAGAACTTAAAAATGTTTTATCGATGTGCATAAACTTCATTTACATTACGTTTAGGGCTTATGGGCATAACAAAGGGCAATTATTTATATTGGGAACCATCCCCTAAGTGGCGTGCACGGTGCAAGACATGAAATGTTTAATTGACTTATTGAAGAATGAGTTTTTAAAATTTTTACCCATCGTGTCGTGATCGACTCGCAGCGCTTCATTGCGCGTCTAAAGTATACGGACGATTTACAGATAAAACATTAAATCCGATATTTGTTTACTGAACTAGATATAATAGGGTTTTACACTGTGAGCCATTATAAAATTAGGTTAGTAGAATACAAAATTTAATTTGACTTTTTTGTAACCACTGCTAGAAATTGGTTAAGTTCGCTCAAAACATTTAATTTTTTTACATTTTAAGGAGTTATTTAAAATTATGCTTTTTTGTTTGTATGTTGTACAAGCCTGACAGTAACTGACAACACATGTTGTGGTATTTTAAATTTGAATATCTAAACAAAATACTTGTAAGGTCAATTCAAAGATACATTGTTAAAAAGATACATTGTTAAAGCTTACAAGCTTTAATGTTATATTAATAGTAACGATACTGTTTGGTGGATACACGTTTCAATTACAAAATATTTTACAATATATCCTACTCGTATATTCATGTACCTTAAGTTAAACATACTATGTTTCAAATGTCAATTTTGTTTAATTTTTGTTTTGTTTTCAAACTACGTTTATGAAAAGTTTTTATTTGGTAATTTATCATATTCTATAGAGAGGTAAGCTGCGTGGGCCAGATTTGTGAGGGGCCGTCGGCAGGTGCTGGCGCCCTCCGTGACGCGGATCAGTACTCCTCCATGATTTACTCATACCATTTAACTATAATCAAATCTAACTGTTATTTCATTGATATAATCCACTAATGTGTTTCACCGTGACTTCTCTCGTGAAACCAAAAATATTTGTAGTGAATGGAATTAGAAAAAAACAGCCGTTTTTTTATTAAAAAGAGACGGATCCAAGCAAAAATGAAGACGGATTACCCGATAATTAAAAATCGAGGGCAATCGGATCTTTCAACATAACTCTAATAGGAAGACCAAGATCTTTATATAATAAGTATCAAAATGTTACAAAACATGTTTAGTAAATGGGTAAGTAGTAGTTGGTATTAGCAAAGACAAAATATACTTTACACAACATTTTAAAATATAATTTACTAATCTCTGGTAGTAGAAAGTAGTAAGTCAGATAATTTCTTTTAACTATGCACTGATCAAGACTAACAAACAGTTTTCGACTCGACAATATTTTATTTAGTAACTAGCTCAGGACTTTGGTACTACTAATGATCGAGTGGTTCTTTAGCCACCACGTAAACCACTATGGTTAGTATAAAAATAATATTTTGTTATTCCTTGTGAATACTTATCTACTCGTCGAATAAGACATATTTTTCTTTGTAGGCGTTTGCAAATTCATTGTCATATGATACGTTAAAAACTATTTTCCCTTTTTGCGTGGAAAGTCATTAATAGGATGCACATTACACCGTAGGTTTGTTGTCAGTTTTATCAGTGACTGAATTACATTTAAATGATTATATCGACTTCATGCATACATCATTCAACACCTTACGCGCCAGGTTATTCGTCAATCAATTTACGAACTAGTAAAACTGACAGTAAAACCTATCGCGTAATGGCTCTCTAACCGAACCAGACCAATCGTCAATTCTAACTATAATTCTAAAACTAAAGGGAAACTTTTTCACTAAAATAAATAACAGATGTGTATACTCCCAAGTTTCGTCCTAAAATTGGAAAGCGCTCTCTGCCTAATGGATTAGTTCACATCAGACAGACTACTTGCACTAAGTAAGAAGAGGAAATTGCAAAATGGTAGAACTCTTCTTAACGTAGACAGCTGCCAAATGAGTTTTCGTGATTACTTAAATACAATTCATTCTTCTATTTTTCTTACGTGAAACTTCTTTATCGGCTTACGAGAGAAATTTTGCGTCACATTTCTTTGTAAAGTTCATTTACCTCTAGTTACGCTCTAAAAAACACAGTATGTTTTCGCCGAATTTCGTACCGCATTCTTCGTTATTTGTTTCGCCAGCCTCTATATCTTCAAGCTAAATTAAGAAGATCTCCAAACGCGCATCGTATATAAGTTTTTTTTTAAATTAAACTTGTTTTCTGCTACGATAAAAATAAACTACAATAAAGAATGCCATAAATTATGGCATATACATAATACGTATTTTTGTTAAAGTTTTTATAAAGAATTCTCTTACCTATCAAATAGGTACACATTACAAAACATCAATAGAACCTTTTCGGTGCAGTATGACTACAAATATGCTTGAAATCTTTTTACATTTGATACTACTTGTAGCTGGACACGTTGTCCAATCCTATGTTTTTTTTTCATGTGAACCCGACTAATAACACAACAAAACATATTTAGTAAAATTTGTCTAACCGTTCAGCCGTGATGCAATGACCAAGGGAAATGTGGATTAATTTTCATACATAACTAACCGACCTCGCTAACTTCGTATCGCTTGACATTTTGTACGCGGGGGAAAATTTAAATTAATGTTTTCACTTTCACTTTTTCTTGTTTTTTTTACCTGTTATTCTCTTATTTTGTACCTCCTCCTGACGATGACCTACACAACAAAAAATAATTAGCAAAATCGGTCCATCCGTTCAGGCGTTATGCGATAAAGATAAAGATTCATTTTTATATTTACGATACCAACTATTAAATACTCTTTTCAAAACCCCCGTGTTGGTCTGGGCTCCTTTGCAGAATATACCATCTGCCTTTCTGCCAGGCAGCTCGTAAAAGGCTAACCTAACCTAACCTAACCTAACCTAACACCGTGACATCTGACTACGGGGTAGTGTTTTGCAGCGACTCACCCAGATTGGTACCACCGCCTTACCTATTCCTGCCGCCATAACGTCATGACGTGTTCCAGTTGGGGGGTAAGGTAGCCGGTAAACTTACTTTTACTCGAGGCCTAACATCCCGGCCTCAGGTTGGCAACGCACCATTACCACCTTTGGTGACTCTAGGTGGCGAGAACTTCTAACCATCACGAAATCCGTCTGCTTGTTTGCCTTCCAATATCATAAAAAAACACGTTTCTGTTAAAATGCACGAGCTCAATAATGTTTTACCTCAAAAATTGACTTGAAGCAGCTTTAAGTAGATGTCACTGTTACACTGGGATAGAGTGCTATGCCACTTGCTATACTGGTATTCACAAGGTAGGGTAGTCGGTACACTTGATTATTAGACCTAACACTCTAGTCTCAGGATAGTGACAAACCGATAATATCTATGGTGTCTATGTACCACGGTAGTCTCTCACCATTTTATTTACGGAAAATAACCGGTTGTAGCCGCGGTTGCTTACAGTCTTTGGTCTTCAGCCCCATCGAGCACGCTTAGGACATATTTGACACAATGAGCGGTGTACATATTCGCCGTTTGTTCTAAAAAAGTAGACTGCCAGTTTTGCTTTTCGAAGTTCGTAAAACAAAGGTTAAATAAGTCATTATTAACAACATATTTGATATTTTCCATCGTCGGCGCTTGGTAAAACTTCTACTAACTTAAGAGTTTAAGTTTTAGCCCTGATGATGCTGTATAAGCGAAACCGGTAGGGTACTAATAACAAAATAATAAATTGTAAGTAAAACAGTACAAGTGTTTCTTTATTTTAAAAATATGAATTATTAAAAACTATTTGCCAAAGAGTATTGTAAAAAAACATGACTGAGTCACCGTCACAACTATTTCTGCCGCCATTATAACACGGTCATATTACGTTACAAAGGGTTGGGTAGCCGGAAGACTTGCACATTAATCCTAATACTCTGATCACTGGACAACAACACACCTATAACATCTATGGTGTCTAAAGACCAAGGTCAACTAAGCGTTACCCACCCCTACGCCGCGTTTTAAAGTTACTTAACCCTTCCGCTGCAACCACTTTAAATATTGGGATAAAAAGTAGCCAATGATACTCTCAAAATATTTCTCTTTGCATAATTCTGTGCAACGTTATTGTATGGAAGCAAGAGTTGGGTATGTCAGAAAGAGCATGAAATAGGATTAATGCGGTCGAAATGAGAGCGCTACTGAAAATCTGTGGTGTAACGCTCGCTGACCGCATTCGTTACAATGAGATCCGAGAAAGAGTGGGATTGAAGGAAAGTGTTGGTGTTAAAATGCGAAAGGCCATGCTCCGCTGGTTAGGTCATGTGGAAATAATGACAGATGAAAGATTGACAAAGCAGATATACAATGCGAATGTGGATGGATGTAGGTACCCGGGGAGATCAAGGCTGACATTCCACGATCGGATAATTTCCGAGGGTGGTGTCAAGAGTCTCCGAAACCGTCTCCGTTTGTATGAAAAGGGTAATGAATGTGAAGGAAGCTAGACAGATTTGTCAGAATCATGAGGCCAGACCTCAGGTTCAGTATTTTCGGTCATGTCGTGTATGGTCTTTACCTCTGCCGAAATCTTCGGGGATCTAGGTTTGAAGAGGCATTTGAAAAAATACTAAGGCAACCCTCCACAACTACACGAAATAAGCAAAGTAAATAAACAAACATACTTTCCTATGTGACCCTGGAGTTAGTCCTATTTTTGAATTGTGGCTGCGTGATTTCGTAATCATACGATATAAATAATGACGCGCAAGTAAAATCACATATTTTTGAATGTCACCCGTTGTCTGACAGATGACAAAATATCACTTCGCCAGAACTTTTTATTTGATGAGGAATATTTGTTTTCAATTATATTAAAATCACTTACTGTATTTTATTAATAAACACATAATAAAGGACGCTGAAGTCTAACCTCCTATAATATTCTTTATTACAATGTGATACAGAATATAATATCAACTCAATTTTACTCCTGCGTTAGTGCATATTTATTAATGAGACGGTTAGGGTTTAAAGACCAAGGTTAACTCTTGCCATCAGAGGACCTGCGTGCTTGTTCGCTGTTTAAGTTAAATTATTTTGCTAAACCTCGAGTTCAAGTCACCACCAGATAATATTTTTTTCCCGTACTGAATACCCGGCTGTCTCGTTACGTTCTGTTAGAGTTTTAAGGTTTGATAAAAAACAAACATACACGTAAATAATCTTCACAAAGTTTCGCAAAAAAGGTTTTTTTTTAAATGTACCGTCGTAACCATATTCATGTAAAAATTAGCGAAGACGAATCCATTGAGCTCGCACTGTAAAAAAGTTATTAAATGTTATGTAAAGCAAAGCTTCTCATTCTATACGCTCAAACTCTACAATGTAGAACTTCATAACTTTACCCTTAAGTCAAAATATGTGGTTTAATCGTTTCATCACAATGATATAGTGTTGTAAGCAAAAGTAATAATCGGTGAATATATATTATTTCACCATATGACCATGTAACGATAGCGAAACATCTACAATGTCTTTAGGCCACCGTCGTCTCGTACCGTCAGGACAGCCGTGGTCTTCTCTTACCATGGAACCGTATTCGTCTCTCTGATGGTTTCCCCCTAAAAGTCTTATCCCATAAAAAAGACTATTTTCTGAATATTTATATCTAAAGATTTTTACACTGTAGCTTCATTATCTTAGAATCATCACGACCAAGACATTATCTTACAAACAACGTAAAAATAAATGTACTACAAAAATTGAAGAATTTAATAATTAAATTCAAGTAATAGTTATTCATCAGTTAGATTAATTAAATACTATCATCCTGTTTTAAAATTAAGCTAAATAAGACAGACAAAATTACAAAACCCTTTACCATTCTAAATAAATTCCAAACATAATCAAAATTATTACTAGTAATTTGATAGTAGAACTTTCTAATCATTGCGGATAATTAACAAAAATACAATAAACCATATTGAAAACGACAAGTTCTATTCACGATGGTAATGATAAAATAATGGGGCTGATAGACAGCACGATATGAAAGTAATTTATGTAAAAGTTGAGTAGGTATATTATATTGTTCCATGGAAGCCGGGGTCGTACCAAGCGCGGAATATCGCGAAAAAACCTACCCTATGACCAAACTTACCGTCATTACCTCAGCATTAACAAATTACACGTTATTTCTTTCGTAACAACTCTGTTATGAGCTACGAAGCATGTAGTTAACTACAAGGAAAGAGTTACAAGTTAGTAACAATGAAAGCAGAATAAGGTAAGCTTATTATTATAGTATTTGACATCTATTTATGTCTCCAAATTGTTCTTCCAAGTTTGCAGATATTGCTTACAACTTCATGAAAATTCATGATTATTTAGTTGCAAAGGTCCTGGCTAAACGCTCCATGTTTAAATGTTTAAAAGCACGACAGCCCGCGAAGAGGGCTTCCAAACCAATTAAGGACTCCACGAAGCCATGGGAGAAGACACAGCTGACGGATTACGAGCTCGATGGTACTTAGTGCGATTCACGAGCATGGGACTATGGTTCCTGGTCACGCAAGCGACTCCAATCAAACGAAAATATATCTTACCGAGCAGATATTAAGGTTTTTATTATACATTTTTAAATGTGCCGTTTTGTATATGCTTAGAGTCGTAGAAGGTACTACACAAACCTTAAAGGGGCAATAAAATAAACATGCCAAAATAATTTTATTTGAAAATAAATTTCTACAATGTCAAAATATAGGAATAATAGAGATTTCAAGTTTTCATAACAACATTAAGATCAATATAGTACTTGATCCATACTAGTGTTATAAATACGAAAGTGTAGTCGTTTGTTCTTTTTAACACCTCGACGGAGCAATATTAGGGTATAATTTTTATATAAGGACATTGTTAAGCGGCAGGGGACTGACAGGCTACTTTTATCCCCATGTCTCAACGGGTTCTTGCTGTATGAATTTCCTCCTTATGTTTCAGTATTTGCTATACAACTTTTGCTATCTATAAATATTATGAATAAAAATAACTAAATCAGTTGGTTCAATGACTTAGTATTTTTGTTAAATTTCTTAAGTATTTTCTAAGCCAAAAATTCTTTTATTTACTGTGTCTATTACTGCATGACAAAAAAACTAAGGGTTCAGTTTGAAGGTGTGGGGGATACCTAAGTGTCCCACTAAAGTCGTGTTTTGTAAGGTTAAACAGAAGGATAAAAAATAATATAATAATAAAGAAAAAAATCTTTCACGTTTTGACGCTTTTTAAAGCAATAAATTAAAACTAAGTTTTTAAAATATTTAGATATCAAGGTGAAAAAGTATATAATAATAATTCTACAAAAAACTTGAATTGAGACCACTTGCACATTCGGGGGTTATTTTTTTCAACTCGAATTTAGCTTTATATAATAGAAACTAAATTAGAGTTAAATGACTTAACCAGTTTAGGTTTATCCCAGAAACATGAATTTTTCCCTTAGCAAAAAAATATAAAAATACTTAAAATAACTGTAATCATATTTAGGAAAATGAAATTAAATATTAATTAAGGTAAAATTAAATCACTTTAATCGTGTATTAGGTCAATAAATAAAATTGATCGTCATCAAAATCATTAAAAAGCATCGACCGCCTGGTTAATCGAGTGGCTAGCGTACACACCTAACGCCACCGACCAACTTCGAGGCTCTAGTTCGATTTTCGACAGGGGCAGGCATTTGTGTGATGAGCATTTAAATGTCTGTAATTCCTGATTTATTAAATTATTCTGCTATCTATTTAAATATTTCTGTGTTTATATTGTTCACTAACATAACATAGGCATTTAATTTGCTTACTTTGGGGTTAGATTCATTTATGGAATTTTACTTTAACTGCAGCTATTAACAGTTTATACGGATAAAAGGTTGTGGACAAATGCGTTGCTTTTCCCATTTTCCTTGCTATTTTCCTGGGTTTTTTCTTCACTAGAACCTTCTACTGACAATAACTAACTCAGTAAGAAAAAAAATAGCAAAATGGGTTTATCCGTTCAGGCGTGATGCGGTGACCACGCGAAATGGGGATTCATTTTTATATAAATAGATTAATTTAATTGACGTAAATTCAAATAACTATAATCATGTTTTAGGCAAATAAACAAACTTATACAATAAGTGACATAAATTCAAATCTCTGCAATCATATTTTAGGCAAATAAATAAATTTGTACATCAATTGACGTTAAATCACAGGCGCTAATTATCACAGACAAAGCTATGGGAGGAAACTAGTGGTTTGTAAATACTTACGCATAAGTGCTATACCGATAGTCCTCTTCAACCTGTGGCTGCCGATACTGGCAGTTTGGGTCAGCGCCATAATCCGGGGGTATTATGGACCAACTGTTATCATAATTATAATAATCTCCATAACCCATTTCGTCACCCATCATTTTCATTATCATCAATCACAAACACTATCAAATTAATCGTCCACAAATTATCATTAACAGATATCGCGGATAATCCCTAATTATTTATTGTAAATTTGCAGGAGACCATTGGTCTGATTGCAATGATATCGACTGATCGATGCCTCTACGGGTCGTTATCAATAAAATTGTCTTGTTATCTATCTATCATATCTAACAGCTTTCCCCCGCGATATGGGACTTTTATAAATGCGACAGTCTAACGCCAATATTATAGTTATCTTTATCAGGGCTAGTCGAATAAATATCGCCATTGTAGATTTTATTAAAAACTAGCTGAACCGACGAACTTCATACTGCGTGACAGGTGTCAAACAGCATGCAGTACGAAGCGTGACAATCTGGCATAGATTGGATTGGAAAAATTAAAATGTTGTGTTTAAAACCTTAATTATTCCAAAAACAACACTAACAGTTTTTTTTTGGAAAAATGAAAGTGTATTTTCTTTTTTCTTTCCATTTTTTCTTCCATGAGAGCTTTTTGGTGCTTTTCTCTGCCTTAATAAAATATAAGTAATAGCAGCAGAGCTCTAGCTATTTTCCGGTTTAAGTAGTTAGAAATAGGCATTACAATTTTATTTCATCAAAATACTCGTATAAATACGCTATAATAAGTAGGCACTAGATAATAATACTAAAATTATAAATTTTCTATCTACTGACGAATAAATATAATAATATATAAAATTAGCTAAAAACCATCTCGATCACGTCAGCTTGTCAGCTTTCAAAGAGCTTCAACCTTCAGCAGAAAAACCACTTCAAAATCACACCAGCATCTGTTCAAAAATTACGATGCCACACACACGCAACTATTTTCTTCCCTAACACTTGCTACTAGCACCGTGACCTTGACTAAGTGGAAGGGTTTTGCGACAACTCGCCTGAATAGGTGCCTATTTGTTTATATATTTAAACACTTTATTGCACACAAAAAGTAGAAATATACCTACTACCACCACGTGACTTATTTTTGCGTGCTCGCTTGCAACTGTCGTGTTCCGGTCTAAGCAACACTGTAGTTAAACTAATTTGTACTAGCCGTCTTATTAATAAATGTGGACTTACGCGGGACTAAAATTGATTTGATATTATAGTCTGTATCAGAACGTAATAAGGACTATAAGACAAGGTTGAACCTTAGAGTACTTTACTCCGTGTTTATTCAGAATCAGAAAAAAACTTTATTCATTCACTTGAACCACACATGTGGTATTTGTGCGCGTTGACATTTTTTTTTTAATACCATCGGATCGGAATATTTATAATACAGTAGAGGTTTTACTAGCCACACACAATTAAGACTTTTGGAATGTAGATATAAGACATATTGTATTTCTTACCAATAAAAAAATCTAGTTGCAGCCTTTCTATCTCATAAATAGCTCCATAAAGTTTACCTAGAAAAGACGTCCAACTTTTTATCATGTGTATTTTTAGTACGTGTTTTTGTGAAAATGAAAAAAGGCATTATCTGTTGGTTCAGCGATGTGGAAATAATGACAGAATTGACAAAAAAAATATTTAATATGAATGTGGAAAGATGAGGATACTAGAGGTGACCTTAGACCTAGGTAAACATTATACAATCAAATAGTTCGGATTTTATCAGAGGATAGTGTGAATAATTACCGAAATAGGCGTGTTTTAATAAAAAAGTAATGAATGTGGCTAAGCTAAGCTTTTATGTTACGTAGTAGTATACGTGATATTGACAGATATCTACAAGAACAATATACATCATATCTCGTAAAAGTATAATCTCTTCATGAAGTTCCGGGTTTGATTCCTGGATAAAAGAAAAATACCGTTGTCCGGAATTAGAAAAGTACCCGGTATTTTTCATGTGAGAGATCGGCGAACAAAGCATGCGTCTCTTCTAATGGTAAGATACAATTGCCTATAAACACCATAGATGTTACAGGTGCGTCATCGTCCTGTGGCTGGAATATTAGACCGATTGTGCAAGTAAGAGCTATCTTCCACTATTCTACCCAGCTTACCTGCAACAACAAGGGCCGATAGGTGTGCTATTTATAACATTGTGGGACTAAGTACTTTCGGCTAATCGTGGGTGTCCTGATTGTAACGTTATGTTATAGACGAAACTGATAGTTCTAAGCCCTATTTCAATTAATAGAAAATTTTAACTTTACCATGCATCTATTTATTCATAAAAAGGGAAGACAAACAGCTAAATAAATCACTTCGATATAAGAACAGGTTAATCCAATTAATAATTTTAAGAAATGTGCTAAATGTAAATTAAATGAAAAGGGTTATTGTATCTACCATTGCTAAATATGTACCTGATAAGACCGCTTCGTATTAATTGCTCCTCATGCCAATCTCTTATAAATATAATGTATCATTACATTAATTATTGCATACATATTTTGAAATAAGAAAAAAGACAAGCCCGCTTAGTTTCTTGCCGGATCTTTTCAGTGTGAGGCCGCGTTCCGATCCGGTGGTAGGTTTCTTATTATATGTATAGACGCGTCACAAGTGCCTCTTGTAGGCTAACGTGAAATAAAGATAATAATTTTGAATAAAAAATAAACTAAAACTAATAATTTTGTATACTAATTGCTAATACAGCATAGAAGAATATCTAAGGCCTCAAACTGGATCTCAGCGATTTGCGGGGCGGCGGCGACAGCGGGGAGAAGCGGGCGCGGCGAACTATGGCCCGAACTCGATGTCAGCGGCCATATTGCTCGCAAAATCGCTCGTGTCCTGGCTACGTAGTGTTATGTTTGATGTGAGCACAGTGTCGATACGGCGCGGGCGGCAACATCTTTTGAACCGAGTGCTTTTGATTCGTATAATTTATTACAATACCCCAACAAGTTGCACGATTATACAGGAATGGGTGGAGAGACTTTTGAATAATATATTTTATTGTAGGAACTATACAGTCGAATTTAGAACCTACCTTCACATATTATAATCTTTTTTTATTATTCAAATGTTTGGTATTCCAATTGGTGATCTTACAAAAAGTTCAGTAATTATTCCCTCCGGTAAAATGCTGCGATGTTCTCAAATTTATCGACAAATATTAAATACAAAGAGGAACAACACTACGTTGACTCAATCGCAGGGAGACCACTTGACGGTCGCTCATCGCTCGGGCACCGCTGCGCGCTCCCCCCCCCCC